>VDFB02109042.1:58727475-58873694 GCA_007258455.2 Sequoia sempervirens
TACACGCATAATAAGATCACAAGCGTAGTAGAACAACTAAAGGGGGACATATATTGATTTAGAAAACGATACTCCACTTCAACTTTATGTAGCTTTAAAAAAGAAACAAAAAAAAAGTGATTGTAATCATATCATGACAACCATATTTTGATAATATGTAAAAACTGAAAGAATGAATATTATATATTAATGAATGAATGTGAATATGTTAATTAATGAATGTTATATGTTAATGAATGAATGTTATATGTTATTAATGGATGAATCAATGATTAATGTTATATGATTGGGTATGGGGAATTGAGAGTGACGTGAGGGGGCGGGGGGTAGGGCCAAATGAGCTTCCACCGTCACATGGTTGGCCTTGTTAAGTAGAGAATATTAAACTATACTCAAAACAAAGAGAAGCTCAATAAGGTAATGCACTTTTCAATATAAGAAATGCATCGTTCAAGCATCAAACCAATATGCAGTCTGTATGTATGATCAGTCGTCAGTAATGGTAAATTTCCACGAATATATAATATTTTTATTTTTATTTTTTTTTTGAGGATTCGTCGCAATTTCGACGATAAAAGTCAATGAATCAATAGAAAGCATCGACGAAGTTTCTATAGCTGCGACAAAGATTTCGTCGTAACTCCATCCCCATTTCGTTGCCCTTCCGACGATATTTCGGTGTTGCCATCACACCACTCTGTCAATTTCGTCGAACTTTCGACAAACACCCGGTGTTCTCCGGCGACAGTTTTTCCTATTTCGTCGCAAATTCGATGAGCTTTTGGTGTTCTTTCGATGGTACTACTTTAGTATTTCATCGCTTTTGCGACGAACTTTCCATGTTTCCATGATAATGCTTGCCGATTTCGTCGAACCAACGACGAACTTCTGCTGTAATTCGTCGGTGGATAAACAAAGTTATCATCAATATTCTGACAAAATTCTGAGGTATTTCACGATGCTGCTGACCGACGATTCTTCGCCGTTATTCCGACGTTTAATTTGTCGTCGGCCTTGCGATGAAAAAACAGCGACGGAAAATTTTTCGCCATTGCGTCGCTCTTCCGACAGAGATTTGTCGAACGACCGTCGGAAAATGGTGTCAAATCCAGTAGTGTTCAATACCCAATGATGGACCTTTGAAAGTCTCAAAGCAAGGATGCAAGTGAGTATCGTTGCTTCCTCCATACCTATAATATGCTACTTTCATAATCAGGTATTTAACTTTTGAAGGTCGTTTCTCTTACCTACATTCTTACCACTTCAAATTGCTAAGTCATATGAGGCATGGATTAGCTATTACTGTTCCAAACTTTTTATTAAAATTTTTGGAACAATGTGCCCATTGAACCCAACGGGGGAAAGATAATTCTATTGCTTACCATGGCCTCATAAAATTGTTGATTGAACACTCTTTGAGAGATGTATCACCTCTTTCCTGGCAAGAATTTGTTGCGCAGAAGAGCCTGCAACATCTAGAACCCCCTAGGGCACTTACCCCATGGCCTTAGAAAAAGAAAGAGGAAATGGTGGCTACCAGTAGGAGAATAGGGCAAGCATCATCTACTCTTGTAGCACCTAGTCCTATAGCTCTCACACCAGAGTCTTCTGCCCAGGTGAAAACTAGGGCTGCCAGTAGGAGAGAGAGAGAGGAAAAACAAAGGTTGAAGAGTCATCTGGGGCAGAACAAACCCCAGAATCTGACCCTCATTTTCAAAAAAGGCAACACTCTTCTCCTGCAGCTTCTTCCCCTGCAGCATTGTCTCCTACAACAACACCTGTTGTCATCACCAGTTCACAATCATCCTATGACAAGGTAGAATCTTCTAGGTAATTCAAAAAGAAGAAGGCTACGAGAGCACCTCCTGCAGCTGCAACATTGCTAAGAAGAGTTTCTACAAGAACACAATGTAAAGTATCCCCTACTTCACCTCAACCTGAGGTTATTATAATTTTAGAAGAATCTGTAGAGTTTGAATATGATGTTTCTTAGAATGTGTCTAAAAGTGCTGCACAGAGTTCATTTGTTATTCTTGAAGAAGAACAAGTTGAGACAAGGGAAGTTGAACATAATGAAAGGGGGGTACCAAGTCTCCATGACTTGGCTGCTACAGCTATGCAGATTTCAGAGAAAGCACAGTCTTCTCCACTGCAGCAATAGGAATTTATCCTATAGAAAGAGGAAGAATAGACTAAACCATTGGAAATGGCCAATGAAGCCTCAATTCCCCCTATAACTTGTCAAGCCATTGTTGTTTATAAAAAAACATTTTTAATTAAATTTTTGGAATATTTCAAAGCTACATGGAGACCGATTACATTACAAACCCTGACTTTCTGCCACCTGGCCAAGACTGATGCAACAAAGTCTTTGGGAGGAGGAAAAGAAGAAACCGAAAAAGGAAATTGAAGGGAAAAAATAGGAGATTCAGGAGTTAAAGGAGAAAATGGATGAAATGCTGAAGGTAACTGGTCAGATTATGGAATGCAGACCACCACCTAGAGTTTATGCTCTGTGTCTGAAGGAACAGTTCTTGTGGTTCCAACTAATGAGAATTTTCAGAAATCAAGATCCTATTCTTCACACTGCTAAAGAATTCTATGATGCATACCAGGCAGCCCCTAATTGGCTAAGAAATTCTTTGTGTGAATTTTATTTACATGGCTTTTTAATTCCATTTGAAACAGAGTGGAATCCCCTTCTGTATATTGGCAACATCCATTTGAGATCACTTATGTCTTGGGTAGAAAATGAAGCAAATTATGGCAGGAAATGGGAAACATATGAAGAAGCCGAAAGGAATGAGCCTGTTCCATTGCGTCCTGAGAGCTCAGACCCCCACACAATGTTGAAAACCTAGCTTACTGTGGCATATGGTTTTAATAATGATATAGCCAGGATGAAAATATTTGATCTTAGAAAATAGGTATATGATGAGTTCTAGGAACAGACATACTCGTTTTGGAGACTGTCATACTCTAGAATTGAAAAGAGGTGGGAGAAATTAACTGTTGGGTTAAGAAATTCTGAGCCTTACAGTCCCCTAAATTTTACGGCAACTCTTAAATGACAAGCAATTACATACAGTTAGGACTTCAAAAGAGGTTTGAATTGTGGTTGCCATTAACATTTAGACCTCCTATGCTAATGTGGCCTCTTTATCCCTACTAGGCTATAAATCTTAATGAAGATACAGAAGCCCATAGGTATGAAAGGTGGAAGAGTTACAGAGGCTTTTGTTACAAATTTGGAATTTCATTTCAGGGTCATCCCTCAACCACTAATTTTAGAGAGACCACCAGGAAGTTTAATGTTGGAGGACCAGCATTGGGTTAAGTAGGGGGAAAAATGATGAACCCAAAATATGCTCATAATTTGGATATCATGGTGTACTTTTAATACCTTTACTTTTGTTGTTCATGGTTGTTTTACTCTCTTGAAACCTTTTATTGGGGGATATCCTGTAGCAATACACTTTCATGTTCTTGCATCCTATCATGTTGATTTGTCTATATTCCGAAATGACTGGTATAACACATGCAGTTTTTGAATGATGAAATAGATTTAAATATGTGATTAATGAATGGATATTGTGTATGTGCCATGTGAGTTTTCTTTCGCATCTGTTACCTTGTGTTTCACAAGCTGTTGAAGAAAGTATGATCAAGTCAAGCATAGCCAATCTCAGCCTTGCAGTAAAGTCCATTTCTTGCACGACTTCGAGGAAGCTCTGGCGAAGATTCTTTGACTGAAACTATTGGGAAGGATTTTAAATGACATTTAATCTGGAAAGAGTGGAGTGCTAGATCCTCTCTGGATCGGGTTGAATGGATAAACTCATTTACGAAGTTTGTTCCTTGATTTCGGGATACATTTTATATCCACATCTTTCTCTGTTAGGGTTAGTTAGTTAGTTGTTCTCCTGATTTAAAATAAGTGTTCCTCCTGCGCGGGTGAGCAAGAAGGAGATAGATAGAGAAGCAGATTATGTAAGAGTTAGAGTTATAATATGAATCAAATTTTTTGTTAGTTTTCTAAAGCAGAACAATCAATGTAAATTATTTCACGTTATGAATAAAATTTGATAGAGTTCTGAGGACAATCTTCTGTGTAAATAAGTTGATGCTTGCTAAGGGGGCCCACTTAGTAAGTATCTGTAGGAGAGTAGTTGTTTATCCTTTGTTAATTCAAGTTATATTTCATTTTAGAAGTTTCAGCACAAGCTTAGTCTTATACTGTTCTTGCAGCATCGAGAATCCATTCCTATGTTTATTCCTGCAGCATAAGGCCAGTTTATAGTTTGTCTCTCAATTGTAGCTATTACGATTTCTGCTTTGGTTAGATTATGGTTGAGTTAAGAGAACTTTGCATTACCTTCCTGTAGCATAGGTAGAATTTCTTTCCAAGTATTTATTTTCAATAGGTTGTGACTAAAACTAGTTCTTAGTGCACATATAGTGCCGCTCCATTTAAAGTTTATGTTCCCTGGTTTGACAAGTAAATGAACGACCACGAAGAGGTATTAGTCACCTGCTGGAATGTCCAATTTTGAGGATAGGTTTTTCTATGATTTTCATTTCCTTTTATGGGCGCGACCAGAACAAAGTGGCTGATGGACTGGCTAGATGGGCGTCTGAACGTGGTGGAGAATGGAAGGTGGATGATTGGGGAGTTGTGCCTATGAATCTTTCTCAAGAGCTCAAAGAGCTTATTTTGGTTGATATTATAAGACTACATCTTGGAGTTACTTGATGGCTTGTGGTGGCATTGGGCCTTTGTTGTCTTGCTTGGACTTTCTTTTTGTATCGTTCTTTTGATGAAATAAAGTTTTTACCCTCCTTTTATTAAAAAATAAAAGTAGCCACAAAGTCAATTAATATTTTCTACACATATGTGGTGCAAAGGCCACTATCAAATTCTAGCAAAAAAAAGTTTGCTAAGAAATAAAATTACGTAGAAGAATTTATGTGTAATTTTAAAACTTATATTGCACTCACATATAACTCAACATAAATAAGGTAAAACTTAATTGAAGTCTCTATCATGGGAGGAGAAGAAAAATATATTTTGTGTAAAAATAAAATTAAAAAATCCCCTTTGTATAGTTTCACCCTCACACAAGTAGTTGGACAACTACTTGTAACTTCTATTTGCCCAAACATTATTAATTTTTTCTTTTTCACTCAAAAGAACTTTTCAACCATATTCATTAATGACTTTACAACTTTTCACATTAATTAATTTTAAAATAAATTAATTTACTCTCTACCATGTCTTTAGTCACTTAAGGCCCACATGACTAAAGACATCACTAACTTAACCTAAATGACCCACTCACTACACTTATAATGTAATATTAAAAGTGTATGTGTGACTTTGCATATTATTATTATTTTAATAAAAGTGGCAAAGCCACAAACTTTTATTGCAGAAAAGAGTAGTACATAGAGAGATATGGTAGTGACAGAACAAAAAAATGCTATAGAAATATTTATCAATATTCAAAATCATGGGTGATTATAGAAAGAGAACCCATTCACCGAGAAAAAACCAACACCCCATTATTGGGTTAACAATCAATACAATATATTCATAAAGTAAATGAGGATGAAGTATTGAAACCTTTTGACTATATGAAAGAACAACAAAAAACTATGAATTGAGAAACAAGCAGCCAAGTCAAAGAAGCTCCTTTAAAGAAGCAACAACCAAGTAGCATGTGGCAAAAATTGAGTATCAAACTGAAACAGTGGAAAAAATTGGGCATCTTATAGAAACAAGAACTTGCACCACAAATTAAACCAAGCAAAGCCAATGTAGAAAATAACAATTCATTGGAGGCTCCATACAAAAATGAAGCATAAGAGAAACAAAATCTGCTTGAAGAAGAAGTAAACGAGCCAGAAGCCGAGTGTCGAGAATGAGCTAAAAACATTGGAGCATCGAAAAACCACTATAGGGTTTAAAAAATTAGTAATCTCTCATTGATAAAGCTTTGAGAACCATGAAAAACAAAAAATATTTTACCAAGATTTATGAATAAATCTTTCTTTCCTCCGAGGACTCTAAATCTATAGGCGGAGGAAAATATGGTGTGGAATGGGGTTCCACCTAAGCATGTCGAATCAGGAATTGCACCGTATCAAAGAGATCTAGGAGCATAATTGAAATTGTGTGACCCAATCTTGGTTTGAGCCCATGTAAATTTCTGATGAAGTCATATGAGTAATCATCAAGCAAGCCATGAGCCATCGAGCTTAAGAGAGCCGAAATTGATTGATCGTAAAGGATGAATTAGCGACAAATAACACTGCCCACAAGGTTAGATCCATTTGAAATTTCATAATCCTCAAAAGCATTTTTCAATGAAGAAAGAGGACAAACATGAGGCAAAATGTAAGATCCAACTAAAAATTTAACCATCTTACCACACCAAAGAACATCCATTAAATTAGAAACAAAATGAGATTCTACCTCATGTGGGAGTGACATGGAATGGAATTCTAACTAGTCATTCCCCAAAACCATTCTTATTGCATCCTCCACGGGTTTGCATTCTAGGATGCAAGTTCGGCTCAATTTTTTAGTGCAGAAGGACCTTGCATTCCTCAATTCTATTGGCCTTACCATTGCACCAAAAGGTTGACCTTTCAATGCCTGATACAAGCATCAGTTAAGATCCACAAGATGCAGTTAGACCATTCCACAAACCCAAGTGTTGTGTTGGACAAGGAAGACCAAGGGATACACCATCTTGCAATAATCCCCCTTAGCAAAAGCAAGGGGTTTGAACTTGTGACCAAATCTGATACCAATTGTTGGCCTTGTCATTGCACCAAAAGGTTGACCTATCAATGCCTAATACAAGCGTCAGTTAAGATCTATAGGAAGCGGTTAGACCATGTCACAAACTCAAGCATTGTGCTAGACAAGGAAGACCAAGGGGCACACCATCTTGCAATAAGTTTGTTGTATCTTGGTGAAACCACCACTTGGAAAGTATTATGCATTGTGTCTTATGCAAGAAACAAGAGAGATGCAAAGACAAAAAACTAGAAAAAACCTCTTAATAGCATCATCACACACTAGAAGTCATACGATGCAATTAAGATAATAAATGTCGTTTTAATCTTACTGCACCAAAAGGTGGTGCACAAATAACAAAGAATTCCTACTTTATTATGCTGATATATAGAGTGATATATCCAATCCATTTGTCACCAATTTGATCTTTGATGACCTCAATGTGCCAGGATAGTGCAAATTTGAATCATTGATAAGATATGAGGAGCATCAGATCCGCTAAGAACCTGAACCCAATGTCAATTGGCAGCCCACGTACACCTATACATTCCTAGATTTCATGGGAAAAGAGCATGTGAAGGAGACATTCACACAGGCCACAAGTACCAAAGAAGTGGCAGTAAATACTAGTCATTAAATGAGATGCCATATCAAATATCTCTGCAAACTTCAAATTTTGTGATGCTACTATATATGGAATACTTGCCCCAAACAGATGTGAATATTTCCCCAAATTAGAGACAAGTAAATAGCCGTTAGCCACAAAGACTTGATACTGGGAATGAAGAATGACCAGTACAATGTAGTATTCCCAAGAATAATGAAATTTAAAATGTACCACCATAGCTCCCACATACTAACTGAAAAAAGGGAATAAATGCCTAAATGCAATTAGTATGGGGGAGGGGCCCACAAGAAATATCATAGTAACAGAGGTAAAGATTGCCACATATGAGAGTCAAAGAAGCCACATCATTGTAGTTAAGTGTATATCTTTTATGGCCACAACATTGTGATTAGGCTAGTATTGCCACATATGTGGCCCTTCAAGCCTTGATGTCAAAATTGAACCATATTGCCGAATAATTACCAATATATCAAGACACATAAGAGTGGATCCATATTCATACCTGACCAAGCAAGATCATTAGTTCAGGCTGAAAACCAAGATAAATGTATAAAATATGTAGCATGACCATATGACTAGGAGTCAATAGGACAATATTTAAAATTATGAATTCACCAAATTCAAATATTCTTGATACGAAAGAACATTTGGATGCATATTATGATCAATGGATTTGTTTGCAAGTCGATCTGCTTCTTTATTAGCTTCCCTATAATAATGCATTACTTCATAAGAAGAAAATTTGTTCAAAAGATGACAAATATGAGAAGCAAGATAATTCAAATGCCAAGTATCCAAGTAAAACTTCAAAACTACATACACCACAACCATGGAGTCTCCTTCAATCTAAATATGAGAAATAGATAGATCAATTGCTAGTTTTATACTCAATCTTAGAGCATTAAATTATACAACATTATTAGTGCCATCTGGGAGACTTGAGAAAATTGCTCCAATGAAATTACCTTTACAAACTCTTAGGACTGAGGTAGCCCCATATTTTCTAGGGTTTCCTCTTGAAGCCCCATCAAAATTAATTTTAATGTAATCCTTAGGTGGTGGTAACCAATTGATAATAGATCTATTCACATAAGGATTTTTATTCATTATGGAGCCCACACTAGGGATATTGAGGAGAGACCAATTTCTAAGGATAAAAGAATCCCAAGAAGAGAAGCAATTATTAGTAGATGCACTCTTATAGAGGCTTGACATTACTATTTCTGAGATGGAAATTTCAATTTTTTGGATATTTTTCCCACAAAAAGTTGTTCCTTTTTAAATATTCATCTATTACTTTCAATCCAAATGTTCCAAATGAGGATCGAGGGAGAAATCTCCTAAAGACAGGAAAACTTAGAGGTTGAATATAATCTAGTCCAACTCTGAAAATGATGGAAAATCATATTTTGTAAAGGATATTGCCAGCCCAATCTATTCATTAACAATGTCCAACATTCATATGCAAAAGTGTAATTAATAAGGAGATTATCAGTAGATTTGAAAGCCTTACCACACATCACATAGGGAAAAAGAGGAACTATTCCCAATATATCAAGTCTCATGCCTAAAAGGATTTTGTCCTTGATTTCCAACCAGCTAAAAGAACCTACCTTTGAAAGTACATTAGGACCCCAACAAAGGTGAGAAGGCCATGAAGGAGGGACATCATTATTTACCAAAGAATTATAGCCATATTTAATAGTATAATTTCCCGATTTGGATCTTGTCCAAATTATTTCATCAATTTTTTCAAAAAGGATAATTTTCCTTTTTAAGAGTTTAGATTTAATAGAGTCCTTCATATGATATGGGACTAGAAGGAAATTGAAGTCTTTCCATCTAAAAGAATGTAAAGGTTCCTCCTTATCAATGATAAAATAATCTTTCACTTTATCACCCCAAAGGTTTTTCAAAGCAGTCTCTAGTTGGGACCAATCCCTAAGAAGTTTGAGGGGTTGATATCCATTCTAGGAATCATCCCAAAAAAGAGCCTTCTCACCATTGTTAACTAGCCAAGAAAGGTGAGGAAAAATGACATGCCTTTAAGCACATATAAAATTCCAAATTTTAGACCTAGGTGAGAGGTTCCTTTGGGTGAAGATCCTTTCTTTTTATATGGAATCCAAATATTTGTGCCTCATGATTTGGCACCATTTCTTATCTAAATTGGAGTACAATTGCCAAACCAATTTGGCACCAAGGGCTTTATTTTGTAAGAAAATTTCTCTCAGACCTGCACCTCCTAAAGTTTTTGACTTGCAAACATTATCCCAAGCAACTAAGGGAAGTTTCCTTTTCTGTGTGACATTTTTTGCCCAAAGGAAATTTCTGAAAAAAAATTCTAGAGTTAGTCTTTTCTCATATGAATTTTCAAAACTGACATTAAATAAATAGGTAAAGAATGAAGGACAACCTTTAGTAAAATCAGCTTTCCTGTAAATGAAAGCCATTTGGATTTCCATAGTAGGATTTGGTTGGAGGTGGAAGAAACAATATTATCCCAAAAATTATTCTTTTCTTTACCCAAGAAGAAGGGGATTCCTAAATATTTGCAAGGTAAATTTCCACTTTGGAAACCTCAGAATTTTAAAAGCTTAGTTTTAACCAAGGGGTTCACATTAACTAAGAAGATCTTTGATTTCTCAGCATTGAAGGACTAGCTTGATGCCAAACAATAATCTAAAAGAATTGTTTTGATTACTCTTGCTTCCTCTATAGAAGCCTATCCAAAAAGAAGGTATCATCCGCAAAAAGGGAGTGAGAGATTGGAGTGGGAAATGGATTAATCATGATTCCTTTCCACAATCAATTGTTCCTTGAAGAAATGATTGTTCTACTTAAACCTTCTACCATAAAAATGAATAAGAAGGGTGAAAGGGGGTCACCTTGTCTTTGTAAGGAAAGAAAACGTGCAGAAACACTTTCTTAATGCTAATTCTAAGAAGAGAATGCAAACATATGGTTCAATTTGGAATTTCAATTCATTAAAGATACATATTAGCATAAAACAAATTAGAACAAATTTTAACACAACCACAAAATGGACACCAGATTTAACATGGGAAAACCCTTTCAGGAGAAAAACCCACCACACCAAGCAAAAAACTTTCTATTATAGTGAACAAAGTCCACATATAGAGTTACAATTTTGTTGCTCTCAGATGTCTATTCACACTCTCAATATAGGCAACATTACAATTCCTAATCAATCTTGTTCTCTCTCATCAGACTCACAACTCAACTCAAAACACTATTACAATGCGTTACACATTATAGCATTTTCCTTCTGAGAGAATTCCAATCTATCTGCATCACCAGACCCATGCACAAAACATACCAAATCAGTTCCCATTCGTAATAGCAGACAAACTTTCACTCAACAGTTACCATATCGGGCCATCGATGAGACAACCACAAACCTCTCGCCAATCTATTTGAGTCTTGTCGATGTCCACTTTACCGTTCCAAGTCTATTAGATCATCAATGAGATATTTTAGCTTTCCCACTGATACACAAGTGTCTCATCGATGTAGGTCTTACCACCATGTGAACCCCACTTTCGTTTTACCTTCATAAGCTATCAGCTTATTGGCTCATCGAAGAGACATTTCCCAAAGTCATGAAAAACACCCGAAGTCACATTGACAAGAACATTCACATCTTTTATCAGCATGTCGAAGAGAAATTTCACAAAGTCTCGGTGAAGCATCTAGGTTTCTTCGATACGAAGCCATCGAGATATCGAGGAGACATTATCCAATGTCTCGGCAATAGTGCAACCTCCTACTGACAAGAAACTCCATCAAATATTTGGAGTTTTGAACAAACATCTTAGAAATTCCTAACGAAGTGAGCTACTCTTGCTGAAAAAGTAAACACGACACCACAATAAGAGATATCGGTCTATCGAGGAGACAATGAATGAGGTCTCACCAATAGAGCCAACTCCTGTCAATAAGGCAAACCACCACACACCACAAACTTTTGGACCATCTTGGAGACATCAAGTGAGGTCTCACTGACCATGCAATGTCTCATCAATGAAGAGCTAGGTGAAACCTTGAAGGCTTATCGGGCTGTCAGGGAGACAGCTAAGAAAGTCCCACCGATGTAGCATAGTCTGGTTGATCAAGGAGATAGAAGAAAACAGTGCTACCACATCAAGCCAATAAGATGAGACACATTTCCAATATGCTCCCACTTGATGAAGACTTACTGGATTTTGCAAAAACTTTGACATTATTGAATGTTATAGGCCCCAAGGCCGATCGAATTTGCACACCACATGTACTTGTCTGTGCTCATTGGTTTCATTAACACATCTGCAACATTTTCCAGAATATCCACTTTTTCAAGACTAACCTTTCCATCCTCTAGCATATCTCATACAAAATGATACTGCACATCAATATGTTTTGTCCTGGCATGGAAAGTTAGTTTTTTTACCAAACAAATAGCACTCTGACTGTCACAACAAATAGTAATCTGTCCTACATTGAACCCAATATCACAACACAAACATCTAAGCCAAATGGATTCTTTAAAGGCATGTGTTGCTGCCATATACTTTGCCTCTGTAGTAGATAAAGAGACTACAGCTTGCCACTTGCTCATCCAACTAACTACACCAAATAACATGAAGATGTATTTGCTCGGGGATCGCCTGTTGTCAATGTCCCCTACCCAATCAGAATCCACATAACCTCGAATGCTAATGGATCTCTATGACCCTGTTGGAACTTTCAAATTTTGCAAATTTGAAGTGCCCATATTGAAAAAATTTCCTTTGCACACTTAGAAGTGCACTTGAAAAATCTGCCTAAGTGACCTACTTTGGAGGGTCGTAATTTAAGGCCAGTTGATCTCCAAGCCAAACCTATTTGTGGAACCACTCATGTGAGCATGCATTTCAATTCTCAGCGTCCCATGATGAGTTTTGACTAATTTTTGAAAAGCGAAGCTGGAGGGTTTTGAGACTTTTTTGTTGTTTGCAAATGTTTAGTTTTGCAAAGTTGTCTCCTATTCAAGCATGCATTTCACAAATGGATGATCATCAAGATAAAAGGATTGTTTCTCTCCATTCTCCATACCTAAATGTGCTACATGGTCTAGTTCTAGAGCCTCAAGAGCTGATTTGCTATTTTTACTAGGTCAAAAGCAAATGCAATTTGTTTAGTTTTACACCTGCATTTTTTGAAACTTTTCAAAGAGGTCAACTTTGACCTTCAATATCTTTTGATGAATGATGATTCAAGCAAATATATCTTGCACATGTGCTCAGTGTACCAAAATGATCTATTGTGTCCAATGGCAGCTCGCCAAGAGTTGATTTGGTATTTTTCAAAATGGTGACTTTGGTGAGTTTTAATTGGTTTTGAACAAGCTACAAATTTAGAAAAGTATGAGTAAGAAACTTCATTGATTAATATCTTTCACCTCGTGGTCTCTTTTTTCGAACCATCTTTTGTACTCCATTCTTGGGTCCAATATCTACATGCCTATAATTTTTCATGGCCCCAAGGGGTTGTTTGACTAGTTTTTTAGTGTGATTCCAAAGCCTACTTGGCCAATTTTGATCATTGTGCAAAAGTGCCAGAAAACAAATTTTAATCAAAAGTAGCCTCGGGTCAATTTGAGCATGCAACTTGTCTGAAAATGATTTTTTTTTTAGTTGGGCCCACATAAGGACCTGACATGCTTTGCACAATTGTGAAACTGTAAGTATTGCAATATTGCATTCTTCTCAAGTAAATTACTTGGTACAGGGCAGTCACATGGAACTTTCATGTTTGCATTCATGAAAATCTCACCTTCAAATGGATGAGGTGTGTTCTTCTCTTGATTTTGGATTTGGTACTACTAAGGGAGAGTTGTACTATTATGTAGATGAAGCAGAGACATTTGTAGTAAGAATGAATCCATTTTTTATGATAAGATTTCAAATACATTGGACATTGTATGTCATATTCCTTATTGATACATGACTTACCCTCTAATGAAAATAATGGTGAATGTGAAGAGATTGAGGAAAAAGAATATGAGATACTAATGGACAACATTGAGGGTGAACGTTAGAATTTAGCAATGGATCTTGTGCTTGAAAGAAGTGTATGTTTTCATATAAATTTTGCTTATGGTTTTCTACTAAGAAATAAAGTTGCATAGAGGGGAATGATAGAGTATTTTGTGGAAATTTTTGTACAGGAATCATATTCCTATTCTTGTAGCATAAGATCATTGTCATGTGCATGCCATCACATAGGCTACAGAGTAAAACTAATGCAACCAACATACAATGTGAGAGTGGGTCGATTCAATGATGTAAAAGAGATTTCATCACTACCAAAATGAATTTAAACTGTTAGAGAAAGCATATCTTTTATCCAAGTTGTGCGAGGTGCTAACACCAATGAAAGAAGTTGTGCAACTGAATGCAAAAATTTCTCATGTTGAATTTTCACTTGGAGCAAGCTTGGGAATTTAGCTTAGTTGATTCACCATGAGAGGGACATTCCAAACAACATGGCTGCACATTTTAAAGAAAGAGCTCAATGTTTCTTACAATGAGTTATTCAAATCCAAGCCTGATACCATTGTGGATGGAGAAAATGATCCAAAGGTGTTTTCACCATTGACTAGAAACATTTTGTTGATGATAGGGTATTTTTGTCTCTAGATCAACAATTGGCTATAGATTGAACCTCCTAAAGTGGATAAATATTCATTAAACACCTTATGTCTACTTGGTCACATGAATCTAAAGGCAACTATGGGCTTGAATCAAGGAAGGGCTATTTTAAATCTATATGGTCTGAATCAAATATATATTTTTTTAATGTTGAAACTTCCTTGAGAGGTTTGATGCAGTATTAGGAAATGTTGATGCTACAAAAAGAGGCTGATCTACATCACAGGGACAAGTAGCTACTACAGGAAGCACTTAGCTTGGGGCCGATGTGAAAGGAATAAGGCACATGGCCTATGTGACAGATCATCTTTTTAAATATGATCACATGGGGTACCATAGTGGCAGCCATCACCAAAAGTACGCACAAAATGGATTTGTTGAAAAGGCTACAAATAATTTTTAGGCGAATGCACTTGGAAGGTGTGAAGCCAATTGCCATCAACCTTTGTCATCATTTTCCATGTTTGTGCAAATAGATGAGCTTAGTTTGGAGTATCGACCAAGTGAGGGAAGGGATCCAGTAGGAAAGGCATCTAAATTTGTTCTACTTCCCAAAAAAATGTGGTGACATGGGATGCCATAACTGCAGCCAATTCACAAAGTGGATTTGGTGAAGACACTTTAGAAATTTCCAAGCAAATGCCATTGCATTGGGTGAGGAGAGAACCCACATTGGAAGTCAAAAGTTATCAAAATGGATTTAGGAGATTTGAACTAAGTGGCTAAGCATTTCAATGTGGACCTCCATCAAAGCATAAGAGGCACCATTGCTGAAAGGTACAAAGGAGAGGTTTTGAGAACTATTCAACAGAGGGCTTCAAAGACAAGTTATCTCATGGGATGCAAAGATCTTGAAATATCAGTGATAAAATACTGAAGAAGTTTGATGGTGCAAACAACCATCATAGCATAGAGCATGGAGAAAGTGAGAGTGTTGCGAATGAGCACAAGGGAAACCATTGCACTAGCTGAAAGATATGTCTCATCATGTTGCTTGAAGGGATGACTTGCACTTGCTGAGGGAGGTTTCTTCATATATTCATGGTGAAGAAAGGATATGGTGCTAGTTGAGATTCATTTTGCGGTTCCAGAATGTAGTAATGGCAGACCCGATATCAATTAGAGGCAGCTTCATTACATTGTCACATTCTAGTTGAAAGCTTTGGGTTACCATAGTCATTGCCCTTATGCTCATTGAATGGGGATAGATCGATATGGAAAACCAAATATTGTCCATAGGTGCATGGAGTATTTGGAGTTTGCGCTAGCAATGGGCATGTATCAAACTGGTTTCAAGGAATCTTATGCCACCAAGAAAGCAGGGATTCAAATGTTGAATAGCTATAGAATAGAGCGAATGACAAAGATGAGATTAGGGAAAATAGGACAAGCCAAAAAGGATCGATGGTTACCATTGCATGAGGTGATATAGCCCAATCTCAACCTTCCCCCGCTATCTCGCAGTTCCAAGATGCGAGCTTGTTAGTGTTGCGAGGTGCGTGAGATAAGTAAAAGGCGAGCCCGTTACATTTTAAAAGGCATGGGTATAATTTAATTTCCTCGATGGTGAGTATGTTAAAAGGCTATCATTTCAAATGAGGCAAAACATTTAATTTTAAATGTTTCTTGAGATAAAACCAATAAAGGGGTGGGCCTAACCTTTTTCTTTCAACTAAATGCTCGATGAAAATATTATAAAAAAGGTCCAACGTTCAAGAGCCTTTAATATGTAAAGGCAAAAACATAAAAGGCAAGGTAGGTTTTAGTAGCCCGGTAAATTTTTTAAAGTGCTAACATATTAAAAGGTGAAAAGAGGGCTCGGTAAGGTGATTTTTAAATTTTCAAAAAAATCCCTTGAGTAAAATGTGAGTTAAATATTCTTTGTTGGGCGTGAGATGTTAAAGAAACATTTAAATTCTTGTGTTTTAAATGTAAAGTGGATGCTTATAGGTTAAGAAAGTAAAGTATTTTATTTGTTGGGAAATTAATTTGATTGCACAAGTAAATACTTTATAGTTGGAAAAAGGGAGTTTCCCAGGGTAGATATAATAATCCCTTTGTTGGGTGAAAATCAAATGAAGGCACGGGTAAAATCCTTTTATGCGACAGATTTAAAATATTCTAAAGCCTTCATTTTAAGGTAAAGACTTCAGAGACAAAGTGAGGAAGGCCATTATTTGATGGAGACAAATATGCAAAACTGTGTGGGCAATAATTTTAATTTTTGTCCAAGAGGCTATTATTAAAGTTGAAAAATTTAATTGTTGGGGATGCAATTACAATGCAGCATAACAAAAGAGAGAAAGTAAATTTTTTCACCGAAAAAACTATTTTTCACATGGTTGGGTGAATGAAGTGATATTTTCATGTGGGGATTTTTCGTTTTCAGAACAAGGGTGAATTTGTTGTTGCTAAGAAAAGGTAGATTTTGGAGGCAAAAAATTGTTGCAAATGAAGAAAGATGAGAGAAGCTTTTCCATATTGAAGAAGGAGGCTACCAAATGTCATCATCAGATTGATTTTCTTGCTTCTTTTGTTTCCTTTTATTCTCATTCTTCTCTCATTATAGGGGGTTTTGAATTTTGTATGTGTTGGGTAGATAGAGGAATGTTGAATCTAAGTCATAATTTGAGTCTGTAAGTTGTAATTGTTGATTTCATGAGTAAATATCAGCCACTTTGTGCAAGAAATTCATAAATGTCTTCAAATTATCTCCAATTTTGTAGATTTTAAATCATATGAATTCAATAATACAAAGTACCTTTGGAATTGTCATCTCAATTTCCTTGAGATTGTTTTATCTGTTTATGGTTCTATTTCAAAGAAATGGTTAAATTACTTTGAACAGATAATTGTGATTTTGAGTGTGCATGGTGGATTTGGTAAAAGGAATTTGATTGACAACAAGAGTGGATCTGTTGGTGTCAGGCATTAATAGTTGTAAATCCAATGGTTGAAGGTTGTTTGTTTGTGAATTATCTTTATGCATTTGACTCCATGGTCTAGAATTAGGCACTAATCTGTTATTCAACTTAATGCATCTCAAAAATAAGTTTAAATTAAAAATTATTTTAAATCCTTGTTGTTTGGTTGAGGTTTAGTGTTGAGTTATGCTTCCCAATTGCTAAGTGAGTGTTGAAATACCAAGAATGCAGCTAGATTTGAGGTTGTCAATGCTTTCCTTGGTTTAATTTCATTGGGAATTATCAGCTATAAAAAGTAATGTTTGTGTATGAGTGAATTAAGTTTCTAGGCATTGCATGGGTTGACCCACCTTGGTCTTGCAGAGCTAGAAGTGTAGGAGATTTCAGTCTTTGATTGAATCTTGTCAATTGGCCAAATCCACCATTGAATTTGATCATTAGAAAGTGGCTAGTCTATAGGATTCATTAGACTATTCAATTTGGAACACCAATAGACCCAACTGAGTTACCATGATAGCACAAAGTGTGTTGAAAGGTACCTTTTAAATATCTTAAAACTCTTTTCATAGCATCCTGGTGTGGTCTACCTAGATTTTCCATAAAATGGCTAAGAACTCCCACTACTTGGGAAATGTTTGGCCTTGTACAGACCATTGCATACATTAAACTTCCAAATTCACTTGCATAAGGCACTCTAGTCATGTCCTCCATCTCGATAGGAGATTTTGGACAATCTTCAATAGATAGCTTCGTTCCCTGCAACACTGGAACAACAAGCTGCTTGCAATCAATCATACCAAATATCTTCAGGATAGTATTGATATACTTACTTTAGCTGAGCCAAAGCTTTCTACTTCATCTATCCCTTTTTATTTCCATCCCTAGATATACCTTGTTGCACCTAGATCTTTCTTTTCAAACTTTTCTAACAATTAAGATTTTAGATCAGAAATCATAGTCTTACTATTTCCTATGAACATGTCATCAACATATAGGGAAATAATAAGAACTCTCGATCATTTTCAGTTTTGAAGTACACACAATGATTAGATTTTGATCTTAAAAATCCCAATGACAACACAAATGTGTCAAAATTTTGGTACCACATTATAGATGATTGTTTTAAACCATACAGAGATTTCTTTAACTTGCAAACCAATTTTCTTTACCTTTTTCCATAAAGTGCTTAGGCTAGGACATATAAATTTCTTCTTTAAGATCTCCATGGAGAAAATTTGTTTTCACATCCATCTGTTCAATCTCTAAGTCATACGTTGTTGCAAGTGACAAAATAAATTTGATAGATGTCGGCTTAGCTACAAGAGAAAATATTTTGCATAATCAATTCCTTCTACCTGGGAATATCCTTTCACAACCAACCTAGCTTTATACTTTTCAACACTACCATCTAGACCGATTTTCTTCTTGAATACTCATTTACATCCAACAAGCTTTCGACCTTTAGGAAAGGGCACCAAATCCCAAGTTGTATTCCTTTTTAATGATGCCATTTCCTCATTCATGGCTTCCAACCAACAATTTGAATCAGACATTTCAATTGCCTCTTTCACAATCTTAGGCTCATCAGTGCTTGTAATCAAAGCATAGGCACAATTTACATCCAACATGGAAAAAACATACCTTCTAGGTTGCCACCTTTCACATGTAGACCTCCTCAAAGGTTGAGGTTAAGGTTGTGGTTCTTCTTCTTCATAACTCTCAGAGCTACTACAACTCTCCTCAGTTTCAGGTACACTTCATAGTTCCTCTTTATCTAGAGTTCGAGGAATTTTAACTACTTTTTATTTCTTTTCCTCTTTCATCTTTGACTACAAATCCACTGAAGAAGGTTTTAGCTCATGAAATATTACACTTTTGTTGTATAAAACCTTTTCAATCACAGAATTCCAAAGCTTGTATCCTTTCAGACCAATGTCGTAGCCAATGAAGATACATTTGTTAGCCTTGTTCTCCAACTTAGATCTTTTCTCATTCGACACATAAGCATATGCCTCACATCCAAAGAATCTTACATGTCTTAAAGAGGGCTTCTTACCAAACCAAGCTTCCATAGGGGTTTTTTCAACAAGTGCCAAAGAGGGAGATTGATTTATTAAATAACATGTTGTAGCCACAGCCTCAACCCAAAACTTCTGCTCCAGACTAGCATTGCTCAACATACTTCTTGCCCTTTCAATCAGTGTCCTATTCAACCTTTCATCAACTCCATTTTGTTGTGGAGTGTAAGGTGTTATTTTATGCCTTTTTATTCCATGGTTTTTGCAATACCTTTCAATTTTTGTAGAACAAAACTCACCGCCATTGTCTGTCCTCAAGAATTTAATTTTTCTTCCAATCTAATTTTCAACTAAGTTTTTAAACTCTTTAAACTGATTGAACACTTCTAATTTACTTTTAAGAAAATACGCAAATTCCCATCTTGAATAGTAATCAATAAAAGAAACATAATATCTTGATTTCGATAATGAACATTTACTATACCAAAAACATCAGAGTGAATATCATCTAGAACACCAAAAGATCTATGAGGACAAGAATAAAATGAAACACGATGTTATTTTCCATATATACAATGTTCGCAAAAATCAAACTCAAGGTTATAATCATCAAGCCCTTCAACTAGGTTTTTATTTTTCAAAGCTTTTAAGCCTTTCTCACCAATGTGGTCAATCCTTTGATGCCAGAGCATGGTCTTTTCTATTGGGATTTTCACCTCCAAAGATTTTGCACCTAGAAGAACATTTTCCTTCTCTACATGAGCAACCTTTTCTGACTTTACAAAGACACTATTGCATTGAACATGTGTGTCTAGCTTGTACAGAGTACCAATTCGAGCACCCCTTGCTAGCACCATTGACCCTCTAGTCATTTTGTAGCCACCACTCGAGAATGAAATTTTCACACCAACATCATTTAGCTTACTAACAAAATGTAAATTTTGAGCCAAGCCTGGTATGTGTATTACGCCATCAATTCCTTTGATTCTTCCATTAGGAAATTGAATTCTAATTCTTCCATAGCCAAAAATTTCAAGATATGAGTCACTTGCCAAATACACCTTTCCACCAGTATACTTTTCAAACTTCATGAACCAATCTTTGTGAGATATCATGTGAAAAGATGCACCTAATTCTATCAGCCAGATATCATCTGATGCCTGAGTCGCCAAGGCTGCAATGAAGGCATCTGCATCGCTTTGAGAAGAATCATTATCCGAATATTTTTTTTCTTCTTCTTTTTTTTCTTCTCTTTACAATCCTTATGGACATGACTAGATTTCCCACAATTCCATCATTTCACCTTGGAATTCTTTCTAGGAGACTTTGATCTCCCTTCAGACTTTGATTTAGACTTCTTGTTTTTCTCCTTCGATCTACCTCAAATAGCAAGAGCATCCTTTTCCATCTCAGAAGATTTCCTATGCATCTCTTCTAACATCAATGAAGCAACCGCATCTTCCATCTTGAAAGTGGTTGTTGTTCTCCCAATAGCCATCACTAAATGATCTCACGACTCGAGCAAAGAACATAACAAAAGCATACAGTGATCCTCATCATCTATCTTCACACCTACATATGTTAACTGAGCAATGAGCATATTGAACGTAGTCAGATGATTAGCCATAGATGCCCTTCCTCCATTTTCAAAGAGTATAACTTCTTCCTCAAGAATAAATTATTCACCTAGGAATTGCCCTAATAAATGTCACCAAGTTTCTTCCACAAAGAAGATGCAGACTTCTCTTCATGAACATTTAGGAGAATAGAGTCTACTAGAGAGAGTCTTATTTACCCTTTGGCTTTTCTATCTGCGAGGTCCCAATATTCTTGCTTTATACCTAAAGGTTTAGTTCCAGATACAATAATCTAGAGAACTCTATATACCAACAATTCTTCCATTTTGAGTTTCCACAACTCAAAATTACCACCATTGAATTTTTTAATTTCTATCTTCTCTGATGTGCTTGCCATCTAAATCTGCAATTGATATTACCAGATTCTTGTATAAGAATCTACTTGAAAATTGGCTCAAAAAACCAGTCCAACCCATAAGGATAACACAATTGGCCAGGCTTTGATACCACATGTAAGGAAAGCAAAGGTGCAAAAACACTTTCCTAATTCTAATTCTTAAACGAGAATGCAGACATATGGTCCAATTTGGAATTACAATTCATTAAAGTAGAAAATAGATCAAAACAAATTTTAACACAACCACAGAATAGACACCATATTTAACATGGGAAAACCCTCTCGGGAGAAAAACCCACCACACCAAGCAAAAACACTTTGTATTACAGTGAATAAAGTTCATATACAGAGTTATAGTTTTGTTGCTCTTAGATGTCTATATTCACACTCTCAGTACAAAAATCATTAAAATTCCTAATCAATCTCGTTATCTCTCATCAAACTCACAACTCAACTCAGAACACTATTACAATGCATTACACATTATAGAATTTTCCTTCTAAGAGAATTGCAATCTATTTGCATCACTAGACCCATGTAGGAAACATACCAAATCAGTTCCCATTGATAACAACAAACAAACCATCACTCAATAGTTACCATATCGGGCCATCGATGAGACAACCACAAACCTCTCACTGATCTATTTGAGTCCCGCTAATTTCCACTTTACCATTCCAAGTCTATCGACTCATAGATGAGATATTTTAGCTTTTCCTACCAATACACAAGTGTCTCATCGACGTAGGTCTTACCACCATGTGAACCCCACTTTCATTTTACCTTCATAAGCTATCATCTTATCAACTTGTTGAAGAGACATTGCCCAAAGTCACGATGAACACCCAAAGTCACATCGACAAGAACATTCAAGTCTTCTATCAGCATGTTGAAGAGACATTTCACAAAGTCTTAGTGAAGCATCCAAGTTTTTTCGATACGAAGCCATCGAGATAATGAGGAGACATTTTCCAATGTCTTGGTGATAATGTAACCTCCTACCGACAAGAAACTCCATCAAAGTTTTGGAGTTTTGAACAAACATCTTAGAAACTCCCGCTAAAGTGAGCTACTCTCACCAACAAAGTTAACACGATTCCACAATAAGAGATATCGGTCTATCGAGGAGATAATGAACGAGGTCTCATTGATAGAGCCAATTCTTGTTGATAAGGAAAACCTCCACACACCACAAAATTTCAAACCATTTTGGAGACATCAGGTGAGGTCTCTCTGACCATGCAATGTCTCGTCGATGGAGAGCTAGGTGAAACTTTGAAGGCTTATTAGGCTTTTGGGGAGACAACTAAAAAAGTCTTGCTGATGGAGTGCAGTCTGGTTGATCAAGGAGATAAGAGAACACAACGCTACCACATCAAGCCAGTAAGTTGAGACACATTTCCAGCAGTCTTATTCCCCTTGTAGGAGAAAATTTATCAGTTGGGGATCCATTTACCAAAATAGAAAGGCTTGTACTAGTTACACATGAAGAGATCCATTTGCACCAGTTGTAAATTTGCAAACCCAAAATTTCTAAGAACAACTAAGAGGAAATCCCATTCCACTTTGTCATAAGCTTTTTCCATATCCAGTTTCAAAATCATTGAAGGGAACTTATCCTTTATTACTGAATGTAATACTTCATGGGCTAATATAGCCCCTTCAGGGGTGTCTTTTCCTGGGAAAAATCCCCCATGCTAAATTGAAAAAATGGAGGGGACAATTTTTGCTAGTCTAAGAGCTATTTCCTTAGTGAAAATTTTGAAAATGGTGTTAGATAAGGCAATAGGTCTAAAATCCTTGAAAGACAAAGGCTCAAATTTCTTGGGAATGAGGGCAACCATAGTTACATTAAAAAAAATTAGAATCTTTTTGTTCATTCTCGATTCTTCCAAAGCAAGATAAATGTCTCTACCAACAAAATCCCAACATTTCTGAAAAAAAATACTGTAAAGTCATTAGCCCCAGGGGCCTTTTCGGCAGCCAAGGAGAAAACAACATTTTTCACTTCCTCCATGGTGAATTCAACCATTAGCATTTTTTTATGATCCATATCCACCAAGGGGGGAATATTATCAAGAACAACATTATTTTCCAAGGATCTGTTAGTTTTTATAGGAGCTAACAAGTCCTTAAAAAAGGATAATGTTGCAGCTTCTATATCTTCATCTATGATTAAAGCATCTCAAGAAGAAGATATAATTGAGTCAATCCTATTTGATTGTCTTCTCAGTTTCGTCAAAGAATGAAATAATTTAGTGTTTCTATCTCCTTCCCTTAACCAAATATCTCTCAATTTTTGTCTCTAATAGCATTCTTCCCTAGCCAAAATTTTATTGAATTTTGCTTTTAGAGATTTCTCTTTATCATAAAGGGTTGCATCCATTCCATTTTTTATTACTACTTCATATATATTGGTCAATTCATGTTCAACTCTTCTTTTTTAATGAAAATGTTCTTGAAACATATTTTATTCCAAACCTTTATTTTCCCTTTGATAAAGTTCAATTTTTTGTAAAGCTCAAACATGCAGGTGCCCACCTTGATAGGGCACTCAGACCACCAAGCCTTAAGGAGATGAATAAAATTTGGATCTCTAAACCACATCAGTTCAAATTTAAAATATTCCTTTTTAATCGACTTATTATCAAAAATTGAAAGGGAGATTGGAAAGTGATCATATCCAAGAAGTGTCAAAATTGATGAAGAAAATTCCCAAGGGGAAGTAAACCAATTGTTTGATAGAAGGAACTGATCCAATCTTTCTGTAATTTGGGAAAATTCTCTATGCTTATTAGTCCATGTGAAGCTTCCATTCTTTGGTGTACAATCGTAGAGACCATTATTAATAATAAAGTGGTTAAAATCATCCATAGCCTTAGAAGGAGGAATGATGCCACTTGTTTTCTTTGAAGAGCATCGAATCACATTAAAATCATTGGACAAGATCTTCAAGTCATTTTTTAAAGGTGCTAATGTAGAAGAAAGTTGAGACCATAATTGCTTTTTAGCAAAATTTGCATAAGGGCCATAACTGTTGAAGATGAAGACATTATTTTTTTTCAAGCACTTAGCAAAGGCTTGAATCACAACAGCACAATAGGCAATTAGTGTCGACTTTGATGTTGGATTTTAGTGTATTTTGAGCCATGAATTAAAAAATTTGGTTGGTTCTAAAATCAGTACAAACAGGCATGGTCAACTTGGCATCAGCTTTTGCGTCAACTTTTTCATCGTATTTAGCATTGGAATTAGCGTCGGGAAATTGTGGCGTCTCTAAATGTACCTAAAATAGTGCTGAGAAGTGATATCATAAATTGCGCTAAATTTGGCACCCAATTTGGCTTTTGGTTTTGCTTCCATGTCTACTCCTATTTTTACTTCTAATTTTGCTTCTAGTTTTGCTTCCAATTTGACGTCCAGTTTTGCTTCAAGTTTTCTTCCATGTTTGCTTCCAATTTTTCTTTGGGTTTTGCTTCCAGTTTTTCTTTCAATTTTGCTTCTAGTTTTGCTTTTTGTTTTGCTTCCAAGTTTGCTTCTAGTTTTTCTTCCAGTTTTGCTTCTAGTTTTGCTTCTGATTTTGCTTTTGATTTTGCTTCTAGGTTTGCTTCTGCTTTTGCTTTCAGTTTTGCTTCTAGTTTTGCTTCTAATTTTGCTTCCAAGTTTGCTTCCAATTTTGCTTTCGATTTTGCTTCCAGTTTTGCTTCCAAATTTGCTTCTAGTTTTGCTTCCAGGTTTGCTTATGGTTTTGCTTCCAAGATTGCTTCCAAGATTGCTTCCAAGATTGCTTCTGGTTTGCTTCTAGTTTGGCTTCCATTGTTGCTTCCTTTTTTTCTTCTAAAAATGCTTGTTGTTTTGCTTCTATTTATTAATTTAATATGTTTTATTTCAATTTAATTAGTTAAATATATTGTGCCTCTTAAATAACTCATGATTATAGAGTAATTAATTTAATTATTTAACTCATATGATTAAATAACAATATAATTATTGCAATATGATCATCATCTATAATTAAAACAAGTGAGTCATATATCTATAACTGAATTGAATTTGACAACATCCATCTTGAGCAATAAATTAAAATCATCATACTTAATAAATATCCATCTAAAAATTATCAACCACTTTTAATATATTTAAATTGACAAGTCAATATTCATAAGATCATCATCATATATAACTAAAACAAGTGAAAGTCAAATATGCCAGTACATCAAAAACATGTCAAAATTATACATGTCCAACAATTGACATAAGTGAAAACGATACATGTACAAATGATATAAATAAAATTGATAAATTATGTAACTCAAATTGATACAATTCAAGATGATACATGTCCAAATGATATAGTGAAAATGATACATGTCAATATGATACAACTCAACAATATAGTATTGTAGGTTGTGAAAATGATACATATGATAGTAACCATGAAAAGAGTCATCATAACGATATATAAGCAATGATCCATGATGTAGTCTATATGATCATGAATGTCACTAGTTACCATCACCAACTGTCTCATCGTCATCGTCATCGTCATCATCATTGTCATCGGCCTCGGTGTCTTCCATATCTGTGTCATCATCATCCTCTGCCATGTGATCTATATCGGCAGAACCAATATTTTGTTGAGCTATATCATGTTGAGGATCATCTTGATCTTCTGGAAGACCCGTGTTCTACAAAAAAAACATTTAAAATGAAAATTTATTATATATCTAATATTACAACATATGAGACAAAACCATAATCATATTAAATCATATCAAAGTGCACATACCATAATAAAATTTCAAAAAAGTTACAGCTAATACTGGTGAGTCAGGAGAAATTTCAGCTTTTAAAAACAAAGCCAATTAGGCTTACAGACTTGTGGATTAGGCCAACATTTGGTGGAAGAAGAAGAAAGGTGACTGGAACTCTAGAGGCCCACCATAATGGATTTTAGTAATATTCAACCATGAGAGTAGAAGAGAGAGTTGATATCATGTATCAAAACATTAAGCATGCATTCTTCCAGCTAGTGGAGAAGGAAATGATTACTTTGCTACATTTTCATTTACATAACCATATCATGGCGTGGGAACCAAGAAGACCAAGGATGTCCAGTTTTATGTGGAGGTAATGGATATGGTCCAAACTTTAGGAGGGGCAAGAAGGTCAATGTATGATCCTGATGAAATTGAGGAAGAACAACAAGAGAGGGATAGGAAAAATAAAATCTATATAGAGTTTCAAGGATTTGTTAAGCAAGTAAGAGAGCTATGGTAGCAGCCTCATCTAAAATATTTTGAACTAGAGCTTGATATACCATTTAGAGAGCTTGGTTTTCATGGAGTTCCTTTCAAAGCCTCTGCTTTTATTGTTCCTACAGTAAACTGTTTGGTAGAGTTGGTGGAATTACCTTTCTTAGTAATCCCTATTAGTGAGATTGAGATTGTTAACCTTGAGAGAGTAGGACTTGGGAAAAAGGCATTTGATATGGCTATTGTTTTCAAAGACTTCAAGCAGGATGTACTATGCATTGATTTCATTCCTCAATCTTCACTTGATGGCATCAAGGAATGGCTAAACTCCATGGATATAAAGTATTATGAAAGTAGAATGAAATTGAACTAGTGGCCAATTTTGAAGAGTATTGCTGATGATCCAAATAAATTTATTGAAGATGAAGGTTGGGAATTTTTGAATATGGAAGCTAGTGATTTTGATTCTAATAATTCAGAAGAGTCAGATCAAGGATATGAACCCTCTGATGTAGAAGAGGAATTAGAATCAGATTTCATGTAGCCACCATCAAGAGTGTTACAAGCCAACAAGATGGAGAGAATTCTTATATAAGGACAATTTTCAATGTTACAGGTACTAACTTTAATACCAACTACAATGGCAACATTGAAATTCCCTAGCAATATTTATGTTAAGGAAATTTCCTTTAGATGCAAGGATTCAAAGCACATCAACCATGTGGTACAAATCATTAAATCCCAGAGACGATCTGTAGCAATGAAAGAATTTGAAAAGGTAGAGAGAGCTACACTAGTGACTCAAGAGAAACTTTAGCTTTCAAAAACAAAGCCAATTAGGCTGGAAGACGTGTGGATCAGGCCAGCATTTGGTGGAAGAGGACGAAAGATGAATAGAACTCTGGAGGCCCACCATAGTGGATTTTGATATTCAACCATGAGAGTAGAAGAGAGAGCTGATATCATGTATCAAAAAATTAAGCATGCATTCTTCTAGCCAACAGAGAAGGAGATGATTACTTTGCTTCATTTTCATTTGCATAACCATATCATGGTGTGGGAACCAAGGAGACCAAGGATGTCTAGTTTTATGTGGAGGTAATGGATGTGGTCCAAAATTTAGGAGGGGAGATCCTGATGTCTACCAAGAGGCATAAAGTCAGATGAATTAAGTTCACCTACATGTCTGCCAAAGTTTACTTCCAATTTTTATGACTATTTTTCTTGATTGTCAGAGTTTACTTACAATTTTGAAATTTCTTTTTGTTCATTTTGATGAGGATATATTCAGACAATGTGTAAGCACCTTTTGTTTGTATCACAACCATAGTAACGAGACTCAGACTCACCTCAGACTCGGCTAGGGTGACTTGACTCGGGGACTCAGGGACTCGGTGCTCGGACTTGGCACAGACTCAACAAAATGAAAAAACCCTAGAAATTTAAAGATTTTTAAGGATTTAAAACTTGTTTCATGCACCCTTTATTAAATAGACCTTAAATACACAATAATATCATTAAATATAAGAAAATTTTATCACATACACAAGTATACATCAATCACTTAAGTATCAAGTATACTACTATTATGCCCTTAATAAATTTTTACCTGGTTGCAATGTCATTTGAGTAGTCTTAGTCTTATGCTCCAAATTGATTAAAGAAATGTGGAAGTGTTAAGCTCCAAATTTCCAATACTAAGTATATCTATAACTATAAATTGTCTCTATCACATTCACAATAGAAAGGAACTTGTTGTAAGTAGTATGCTCTAAATTGCCAATACTTAGTGAATCTAGATCCATAGTTAGTAATGTCCAAACAAAACTTGTCCCAGCAGCCATAGGGAAATGGGAAAAGTTAATGGGTAATAACCAATCGGCTATGCAAGAGGCTATCATACTATCAGTTGATTACCTAAGCCTTCCCCTATACACTCTTGAAAAAGCGAGGGGGAGTCTAAAAGAGCTTACATTGCTTCTTACCATTGACCTTAATGCAAAAAATATTCCACATCTTAAACCACCAAATGGTCATGTGCTCGGATTTCCTATCGTAATTGGGAAAGAGGAAGCCATCCTCCTTCTAAGTTGGATTCAACATTTACTACACACATCTAGTAGGTCTCTTCCTACAAAATTCAAGACAAGTATCATGGAAACAAAATGGCTGAAAACCTCTAGAGGATATCAATCTCACAACATGTGCTTCTTGTTAGATTATGAGTGGTCACAGGCTGGTCTGCAGTCAACTAATATTTATTTCTTCGGTTCTTCAATGGTAAGAAGCAATGTAAGCTATTTTAGACTCCCCCCCGCCAGTTCAAGAGTGCATGGGGGAAGGCTTAGGTAATCAGGTGATAGTATGACAGCCTCCTGTGTAGCCCATTGATTATTACCCATTAACTTTTCCCATTTCCCTATGGCTACTAGGACAAGTTTTTTTTGGACATTACTAACTATGGATCTAGATTCACTAAGTATTGGCAATTTAGAGCATACTACTTCCAACAAGTTCCTTTCCATTTTAACACATTATTAATGTGATAGAGACAATTTATAGATATAAATATTAAACAATGTTGCAACGTGCAATAAGCCAATAACACATAAAAAAATTAGCATTCAAAGTTTAAACTTTATAATTAAATTATTAAACTAAAAAATTGGGTTAGCTTTTAGTTAGCTTTTTTGGATAGCTCTACTGGGTGTTGAGGAAATTCCATTTATCTTTTGAATGTTAAGAAGTCAGAGTTTCAAGGATTTTTCAAGCGAGTAAGAGAGTTGTAGGAGCAACCTCATCTAAAATATTTTGAACTAGAGTTTGATATACCATTTAGAGAGCTTGGTTTTCATGGACATAAAGTATTATGAAAGCAGAATGAACTTGAACTAGCGGCCAATTTTGAAGACTATTACTGATGATTCAGATAAATTTATTGAAGATGGTGGTTGGGAATTTTTGAATATGGAAGCTAGTGATTCTGATTCTAATAATTCAGAAGAGTCCTGGATCAAGCATACGAACCCTCTGATGTAGAAGAGGAATCAAAATCAGATGAGGAAGGTTCAGAAGATGAATCTCTTGTGGAGTCAGAGGAGGATGAAGAAGAAGAAGAAGAGGAGGAAGGTAAAACATCCAGGATGAATTAGAATTTGAAGCCAAAAATGTAATCATTTGCTTTTAAACTAATTAATATGCAATCATTTACTTTTTCCAAGGAAATTAAAAAAACATATCATTTAACAAATTAATTATACTTACAAATTATTGAAGGAATCTTTTTTGAAATTATTGAAGAATTAGCTCTTTGTGTCGGCGTTGGACGTATGTTCGACATTAATGTTGATGGCCTACAATTTTCTATGTAATGATTTTTTTTCTTGAATTTCCTTTGATGATTCTTGGTTTGCAGGAGTAAGGAGAGTGTTAGGATGGTGGTGTGAAGTAATCTAGTGGCTAATGTACCAGAGAAGAAATGGACACCAAATTCACTCTGAAAGCAAGGAGGAAATTGGATCCTTTTGATGGAAAAGTGATGGTGAAGAGACTGCGTGGCTTGTTCCTGTACAAGGATGTGAAGGTGGTGCAATTTGTGCAAATCATTTTGGGTAATGGCTTCGAAGATTTAAGCACAGATATCAGACTAATATGGATATATACTCTCTGATCATGGTGTGGGGACTGGACTTAGGAGAGTCGGTGGAGGTTGTAAGGAAAGTGATGAAAGTGTTGGTGCATAGGGATTTCTTAGTGAACATGGAGAGTATCCTGGAAAGGGCTATACCAGGAAAAGGCTTTGTGAGCAAAGGCATGCAAGGTGTGGACCCAGAAGTAGCAGAGATAAATCACCCTTTCATTAGGTGGCCAGAAGGAAGAACCAAAGCCATGTGGAGAGAGGTTGTGGAACATGAGTGGAAAGCTTTGAAATTGTGCATCAAATTTAATGGAGACTAAGGAAATAATAGTGGGACTCAAAGCCATCGCTAGAGAGGAGTTGTGTGAGAAGAAGGGTTTACGTCTGAGAAAGAAGGTGAAGCCGCTTGTGGAAATGTTCCCATTGCATCTGGGCAACACTTCTAGAACTTCTGGGTAAACTAGTTTACTGTGTTTAAGCTAGATGTTGATGTATAAGTTTAAGGAGTTAAGCCCTATTTTTGGTTTCAATACTGTAAATAGTTGGTGTTTGGGTAGTAGTTAGTTGGATAGTTTTTAGGCGGTTGTGGTAGGGATTTTTAATCTGTAGGTTTTTATTCTATTTTAACAGACATGATGTGATGGTGTTGGAAGAACTTTTTATTTGGAGCTTTGTATATTTTGATTTATCTTAAATAAAGTAAAAATATTATCACCGATTGAAGAAAAAAAAATTTAAATATCGTTTAATAAATTTGATATAATCTTATGAGCAAATTCAAATACCTACGTACTCTCCTCATCAAAATTCCTTCGTGCATCCTGGCTTCATGCTCTCTTCAGTTGTTGGTAGCGCCCTTCTCTCTTCCTTCACATGATGTTTTTCCCTTTGATGTCGTTTGATTTCTTCCTTCACGTGGGAAATTTTTTAATTTTTGATTTTGATTTCTTCCTTTGCGTGACATTTTTCCCTTTTTTCCCTTTTTTGTCGTTTGATTTCTTAACGGCAACTTGAGTGCCGAATTTTGGCCATTAATGTAATCAATTTGGGGTAACTAAAGCAATGCCAAGTGTGCCTAATTGAGCGCATATCATTGTACATTTTACCATGGTCCCACACGGTGCTTCATCCTTCTCGGTGATAGTGCGGTGAAAGCTTCTATGGTGGCACACGAGTCTTCCTTCTATTCCTAGCAGTGTTGCAGTGAATCCCGCAAGTCTTCTACCATTGGCATGCAGTAGTGCGGTGACCATTGCTGTCTTGTGGCTCCTTCATCAGCTCGGTGTGGTAGAGTGGTTTTTACCACGGTCCCGCAAGTTGCTTCTTCCTTCTCGATGGTAGTGCAGTGAAAGCTTATGTGGCAACATTTTTATTCACAAAGGAGGCCATGGAGAGAGGATGTGGACGACGTAAAAATACTAAATCGCTAAGAGGAAAGTGGGTGGAAATAGATGAGACAACATTGATTAAGCACTAAATTTATTTTGATATTTTTTTGTGTGAGAAAAAATTACTAATGACCTTTTCATAAATGTTATGTGAGTAAGATTTTTGGATAAAAAGTGTGCAAATTTTTACATAACTATCATGGACTGTGAAAATCAAATGTTATTAATTTTCATAAATGTGTTTGATAGCATATCATGCCATTGGCAATTAGGGGGGATTCTTGTCTTACACTTGACTTAAGGAATGTCATAAGCTGATTGTTAGCATTTACAAGGTATGTGGTTATATGAAACATTCATGTGTGAGAGACATAGAGATATTGTATTGCATTTTAATTTATGACTAAAGGTTCATACTAATTTACTATTATTATATTAGGTGGGTGACCTCCAAGGAGATCCATGAATCTCAAATGCCTAAAATTTGAAATGCTTCAGTAATATTATGTTGTACTTGGACAATTGAAAACCTATTTTATTCTCCTAGCAAGCTTTTTTATTTTCCATTATAATTCTAGACCAAACAACATTTGTGGGGATGGCATTTTACACCAATCTTAATTTGTATGAAGTTCACAAACCTGTTGTCAAGCAATAAATTCCTTTCATAGATAGGAAATGTAAAGTCTTCATTTAAGAAAAGATAAGTAGTCTCTTTCTTAGGGTAATCCACATGCAAAAAGTAAACAGCACATAAAAAACAATTGTACAGTAGAAAATCAGATTGAATCAGTTTTTGATAAGGAAAAACAGGTTTTGAAGGGGCCCCAAAACCCTCTACAATGACACCAAGCTACAAGAGAAATTAAACCACTAAGCCCAACAACCCAAAAAACCAAAAATCTAACATAAGATGGAGCATTAGCAACCCATCAGCAAACCCAAAAGAAAAAAACATCAGCAAACCTATTGAACGAAAAGACAAAGCACCAGCTACAGAAAATAATCTAAAACATTAGCCGAGGCCATGTTCTCCTTTATGACCTCCTCATGGATATTGATAACATCCTTCAGCTCCTCAACAGCAACAACAACCCTCTTTTTCATCTTGCTCCTTGTCCTAAGGCACAGACCCGCCTACATGTCCTTCTCCAACACAAGAGTAGAAGCTTCTACTTTCTCCACTAGGTAAGAACCACTAATCGCTTCAATCCTTTCCTCCATATTACCCAAGTCAAGCAGTTTTCTAGTCCAATTCAATGCTTTCTCATTCAGAACATAAAGACCCATAGCAGTGGTCTTCAAAGAGTTATTGTTGATATTGACCACCATTTTCAAGTCCTCCAACATCTTTCCCATTTTATCCTCCAAACTTGCCACTCTATCCTCTAACATTTTATTAACAATAAATTTCAAAGAGGAAATTATTTCCTCATGAGAAACCCCCAAATGATTAGCATTGGCTAGTAGCTAATCAAGCTCAATATGCATTGATTTCACTTTGCCTTTTATTTCCCACTCTTTTTGGTTACCTCTTAGCATAGAAACACAAATATCCTAACAATTTTTCATTTGAAGATTGATCTCCTTAACCTCATAAAATAACCACTTAACCAGGGAAAGCAAGTTTCATGTCCCATCTTTGGCCATTCTACAAAACATATTCATGTCAATTTCATCCCAATTAACTAGAGGCTGGCCCTTCTACTCCAAGTCAGCAGGGGCATCAAAACACTCCCTATTTTGTTCATCCTCTTCTTCGACTGGGGAATCCTTGACATCCACAAAATCCACATTTATCCTCTCCTTATGTGGCAGATTCTCCAAATCAGCTAACACCTCCAAACGTTCCTTCTTCATTTCCTTCTCCACAGTAGAAAAATCCTAAGAAAAATTAACTACATCAATCCCTTGCATATCCATGGGGCCAGTCTCATTAGGCTTCACCTCCATCTTAGAGTTGCCCATATCAGCAGGGCCACTCAACTGACCACCCAAATTAACCGACACCTTAAGTCCTTGCACTAGGGAGCTCTCTAGTAGACCATCCTTACCAGGAACAAGGTTCCCCAACGAAGCATTTTGAACATAATAAAAATTTGAAGGATCCACATCACCCACAAGATGACAACCCTTCAAACCCTCATCACCCATAGGATGAAAACCCTTCAAACCCTCTTTTCTAGAAGACAACATGAGATTCACATTCGAACTAGGGGCAACCACCTCAATTTTCCTTTTGGTGGAAGCTTTAACTTTCTTCATGCTTTTGGTTTTCCCCTTCAAATATTTTCTAACAAAATTAGCCATAGTCTCCCACAACTCCACATCAGTCTCATAGCCCTTACCCCATTCTTCTGATTCCTCATCCCTTTCCTTAGAGCCTCCTTCATCAATAGACATATCCTCATATTCTAACTCTTCCTCCTCTGAACTACCGACCCATTCATCAGCAGAGTCCCCTATTTCATACCCATCATTTTTAACTTCCTTCTTACCAGGAGTTTTAGGGGAGACCAATATCAACTTTAGCTTGATATGAGCAAAAATAAAACACATAAGCCCTTGATGAAGAACTTCCTTCTTAGGGTTCTTTTTTTGGTCTTCAATACTCTTCTCTATAGAATGTAATAGGTAAAAAGGAAATGAGGCCGACGCATTATGCCTAAAATGATTTAAGAGCATAAAATGGTGAGTGTAAACCACAGAGAATCTACCTTCAAGGGTGAAGTAGTGCATAATGGCCAACACCAAGTCCATCCAAAGTAGCTTCAAGGACTTCCTAGCATAACCTTCACTTCCAATTTCCTTAACCTTCTTCCTCTTCTCATGTTTAAATAAATTCTCAAAAGCCTTCTTAGCCTCTCCCTTGTCTCTAAAAAATTTACCCCAGCAACTGAAATACCAGTTACCTCCGCAATAAAATCCTCTTCAATTCAAAACTCAATGCCCTGGTAACGTAGAGACCTCCCATTCCATCCTTTCACAAAGAAATCTGTTACATCAGGGTTCAGGCCTTGAATTCTCTGCATAAAATGAGTAACCCCCCCATTCCAAGTGCTCCCACATAGTAGCATTTTTCTAAAACTCTTCACAGGAACTCGGCTCAATTTTGCAACGGTCACCACCCATAGTGACAGGAAACAAACGAAAACCCAAGAACATCTGGAAGAAATTTAAAGTAAAATAAACTAGGCGCTACTCAAAACAATACAACAAACACCCACAATACGTGTGGGCTTATCATTCCAAGTAACCCTGCCAAAACTGCCAGTCCATCCTTCTATTGAAACCAAGGAAAGAATAATGAAAATGAAAGAGCAAAGGGTCGACGTGCAAAACCCAACTTAAAATCATAATGAAAAACCTTTCCCCGAGAACATCTTGCCTAGAAACAAGCTAGTTGGTCATCATTAGAAATACACTTTAGATTAAGAGGTAGCAATTCAAAATAATCCCACTCAGTTCTCTCAGCCACTCCCACGTTGGCAACCCCATCAGCCACCATGTTTGCTTCATGAAAAACATGTGTGATTTTGATCTCCTCAAAAGATTTAATAATAGATATCAAGTCATTAACAAAATTGGAAATTGACCATGAAGGAGGAAATTTCATCATGAGACAATTAATCGCATTAAGAGAGTCCCCCTCTAGCCATAGTTTAGAAACACCTTGTTTCTTAGCCAAAACTAATCCATGATAAGCTGTTGCAGCCTCCGCACAAGAAAATAATTATATAGTAGAAAATCATATTCAATCAGTTATGTCTTATTTCGCTTGCACACTTATCTGAAAGACATAGGGTATTCACCATACATTTCCCTTGACAAAGCAAACATGTGCTTTCATTTATTTTTACTGTATATCTCAGAAGTGAAATTGTTGTTACATAATGATGCACTGAGAAAATAATATATACAAAAAAATGCAAAGAAAATGTTTGAAATTTAACATCCAACCTACTGTGTTGTGCTGAAAGGAATCAAGATTAATTGGGACAAGAAATAAAAATAAAATTTTGATGATTGTACTTAAAATTGAACATGATATGAAAAGTGTGGACAATGATGGTGCTAAAATTGAAAACCCTGATTCTGATGACATTATTGTTTTATGTCATTAGAGATAAAGAGCACATACAATTTTATATACATAGCAAATGAAGATTTGAAACCAGTACACTGAAAATGTAAACACTATAAGATTTTTCCTTAAACAATAATTCACATACTCACTTACAAAAAAGGGTGAAGCATTTTTTATTCAAACTCTATTTTCTTTAATAGACATAACAGTAAAAGAATATTTACAAGTACAAGAATATATACACTGTTTCATAGAAAATAAGGAATGTTTCATAGAATATATCTTTAGAATGTAGGAACTTCCTTTATCAGATATTTGGAAATTCCTACAAACAAGTTCTGCTTCGGAGCGAAAAAACCCGAAAGTGTTTCACACTGGCTCAAGGTACAATCATAAATTAATGCATGTTGTTGATTATTTTAGATGGAGATTGGAGAAAATGAAGAGCTTGAGCATTCAACTAGCAAAAGAAGAAGATATGTATGTGGACGTGGCCCTAAAACTGTTAAAGAAATAATTCAAATAAGCGATTGTACAAAGACAAGCAGATTTATGATTTTATCTTAGGATGTACAAACTTTCTCTATCGGATATTAAAGATGTTAGGTTGGATCAGAAATTGGATAAGCATATTTATGATTTTATCTTTAGAATGTAGGAACTTCCTCTATCGGATATTTGGAAATTCCTACACTCAGGTTTTGTTGCCGAGCGAAAACACCTGGAAGTGTTTTAGACCGGCTCAAGGTACAATCCAACCTGGTTATGACACTGATAGCAATCCAATTTTTCCTGAACCATCCATACTCGAACATTGCATCACAATCTTTTCTTCCTACACATAAAAGTGCCACATTTAACCCCTTCTAAATAAAAATCAAAATACCATGAAACAATGAGTCCCCTATATTAGTAAGTATGAAGTCTATAGGGCATAGTTTGATTTTATACAAGGATGCTCGTGAAAGGAATCTTCAAGTGACAATGATTGAGTTGTTTGAGATTGCAGTTGATGGTGCAATATCCATTCTTAAAGGCAGTTAGCAAAGCAGTAAATGTGCAAGAAAATCATATTGTACACAACAAACAATTCACGATGTTATCTTGCATAATGCCTTAAGTTTGAAGACAAAAATCTCATTGTATCTTGATGAAAGTAGTGACCTTAATGGTCAATCACTGGCAACCATGATTTTAAAACATGTTATTTTGTTTATGGAGGCAAAATTTTAAGCAAGGTGGTGAGTGGTGGTTTGGAACAATGGCAGGTATGAAGGAGTGGTGGTTAAGACAATGTTCTTAGAAGAGATTGAAGGTAGATTATGGAACTCAAGGGTTACCATGAAAAAGATTAAAGAAAAGACTGAGATCTATTTAAAAGCCACTATCATGAAGATATTAAAGATGCCAAATGCAAAACCCTAGCAGCTGGAGTAATGAACACAGTGTGAAAGAGGATAGTGTGCTAGGGCAGATTTAGGAGATCTCCACATTATCTAAACACATGAAAATATATCATTTATTTATTTTTTTAAATTAAAATAAATTATTCTAAACCCTATATAGGACACATTGATGCTTCAAAAGCATCTGATTTATTTTTTAAAATTAAAAGAAGTCATCCTAAACCCTATATAGGTTACATTGATACTTCAAAAGCATCTGAAGGAATTTGAGATTATGCAAACATATGTCAATTAAATACTTGGATTACAAATAGTAGCGCGAACATTGTAACCCTTGTTGATCAAAGTAGGAATGAGATAAACAACAATGAATCCTGTGCCTCCTATCACACACATCTCCTTACCATTCTTTGTCATTCTTTACTAAAAACTTCTCCATTTTGGCGAGCTACGCTTGAAAATAAGGTTTCACCAAAGGTTTTATTTAATGTTTATTAAAATGAAAACTCCATTTTGGTGGGCTATACCTGAAAATAAGATTTTGACAAAAAATTTAGAGTATGTTTATTAGAGTTTTAGAGTATTTTGGCAGGCTCTATTCAAATAGATTGTGACTGACATGATTTTTTGCATTTAGTGTTGTAAATTGTAATGATGCCACGATTACCATACTACCACCATCTCTTATTATACCTGCTGTGGTATGGCAGTGTTTTTCCCTTCCTTTTTACTGTTTACCGCACTACCGCCTTGCTCAAGGCTTCTTGTTGCGGGGTTGCGGTGTATACTGCTCTGCCGCATATGTTGCTCACCTTCCTGGCAATATAGTAGTGTATGCTTTTGATCATTACTTGAAGAGTGTCGATGAGACAATCTTATTTGTCTTGTCGATATCTCAATGTCTCATTGACATTAGATCTTATGTTCCTCTGATATTGGTTGCTAGTGTCGATGAGACAAGTTAATATATCTTGTTGATATGCCACTATCTCATCGATATTTTCCTTCGGTGATATTTTTTTATATATCAGTGTAACTTTTCCATGTCAGGGAGACTCGTGATTATCGTTGCGGTATGGCAATGTTTTTCCCTTCCCTTCTGTTGTTTACCACACTACCACCCTCAAGGCTTCTTATTGTGGGGTTGCAGTGTATACCGCTCTATCACATATGTTTCTCACCTTCCTGGTGGTATAGCGGTGTATGCTTTTGATTATTACTTGAGGAGTGTCGATGATACAATCTTATTTGTCTTACTGATATCTCAATGTCTCATCGACATTGCTTCATTATATCCAAGAGTTGTGTTTTGCTGAGCACTTGTAGATATACCTTGTCGATGTGACGTAAGTGATTCTCTCCTCAATATGTCGATATCTTGTTGACATTTCACTATTTTACATCGTCGATGAGACATATAAAAAAGTCTTTTCAACATAGGGGTGTCTAAACCGATGCTAAACCCAAAGCTAAAATCGAAGCTAAAGTTAGAGCTAAAATTGGCACTAAACTTGAAGCTAAACTCAGAGCCAAATGTAGCACTAATGGTGGCACCACACTCGAATCCAATACGGCGCTAATGTCGGCTCGAAGTAGTGCCAAAATTAGTGTGGACTTGTCTCGATCAATGCAAATAAATGCCAAAAATAATGCCATCCCAATAAATAGCACCAAGGTTTTCAAAATATTGGCAAAAAATACATTAAAACAATGGGTCGAAGCAAGAAACGGAGCAAAAAATGGAGCAAATCATAGGGATTTGTTGTAGTGAATCCAATTTTCGTTAATAGAAAGCATTTTTAAATTAACAAAAAATTTGTTCCTAAGAATTGTCAGGCCTCCCAAAGCACCCTGTGCTGGAGAGGAAATGAAGTCTCAATTATGCCAAGTAACAAAAAAATTGAGTGTTAACACTATGACTAATATCCAAGCATTTTTTGGGTGGCAACGGGTGTCTAGTTCGAAGGCTGTTGGATCTGGGTCGGGGGGGTGGCCTTTCTAGGGAAGCGGCAAGAGAGAATGCAAATGACAAGTAGGAGGGAGCAATGTCCAAGGACTGGGTCCCATACAAAGTCGGGGACCCAGGTGGAAAGGTGGCATCAGAAGGTAAGTTTTCCCCTATCTCTTCTTTGAAGGATGGGGATTGTGGATCCAGGTGCCTCAGAAACTAGGCCGCGGACAATACATTGCGGGATCACTCAAGGGATGATCCAAAAAAGAAGTGGGTTTCACTATTTGGAACGAAGCCAGTGGGAAAGCCCATTTTTCCTCTGATAAGTAACATTTCATCCCCTATGAGTGGGAAGTTTGCTATTCTAGTTCCTGACCCAGTAATTGACCATAACGTTTCTCTAATGGAATAATCGTTGGCTAGAAAATTTATGGGTCAGCGACCAAATATTGAGGTTGTCAGGGACTTTGTTAAGAAGAGATGGACAGTTAAGAAGAAGAGAAAAAAGGGGAGCAATACAATGGGTGTTTCTACAAGAAATAGATCAAAAGCAGATGTGGGAGTTCAAAGAGGTTCGGGCAAAAAATCAACAAAATGGCATAGAGAACAGGAATTCTTTCAAAACATTGCGGATGGAACTCAAAAGACCATCCTGTATTTATGCAGAACCCCATCAAAAAAGTGAAGCTTATGTCTTGGAATATTCAGGGACTAAACAATTCCCATAAACAAGAATTTTTGCACAATTTTGCTAGGGACCATAAGGCTGATATTTTAATTATTCAGGAGTCCAAGATGCCTAAAGATCGGGTGAAGAAGATTAAGATTTTCAAGAATGGTGGTGTGCAGGGTAGGAGTTTGGATGGGGCCTCTGGGGGTTTAGTGACTTTTTGGAATCAGGATCACCTTCAAGGTACTCTGATTTTGGAAGATGCCAATCATGTGGCTACCAAATTTAAGCATATCAGAGATGATTTCAACTGGATTTTGTCTAATATCTATGTGCCCAATAATAAATCTGCTAGAAGGATTTTTTGGAAAAGGCTTGAATCTTTTAGGTCTTGTTTTTCGAATGAGAATTGGATTATCATGGGGGATTTCAACACACCTTTGCTGGTGTTGAAAAAAATTGGGGGGTCTCAGATATAGTTAGATAGTAAGATGGATTTGATGGACTTTATCAATTCTCAATGTTTGCATGATGTGGACCTCAAGGGGGGTACCTATACCCAGTCTAATAGGTGGGTTGGGAATGATCTTATCCAAGTTCGGCTCGACAGGGCCTTAATTTCGGATAATTGGTTGAAGGATTACTTTTGCTCTTGAAATGCTCTTATAATCTTTGAATGAGGAAGGATCATGGCAAAAAATTAATAGGGCTAAAATTTCTCTCTATTTTTTCAATACACCTGAGCACAGACAGAGGAAGATTGAAAATATCTTAGGCTGTGGTGTTAATTCTCTTCCATCCATATACTTGGATCTTCCTTTAGGGTCCAAACCCTCGGATTCATTCTAGATGTCTCTTGTGGATAGGTTTAACTGGAAGTTGGCTAGCTAGAAAGGGGCCCTCCCGAGTCAAGCTAGTAAAGTTCTTTTACTTAAGGCTTCCCTTTAGAATTTTCCTATTTATGCCCTTAGTCTATTTAAGATTCTTGCCAAGTTTGCTGAGATCATTGAAAAGATTCATAAATGCTTCCTTTGGTCGGGGGTTGAGGAGAAGATGCGGATTCCATTGGTTTCTTGGGAGAATGTGTGTAGACCTAAGAAGTTTGGGGGTCTTGGATTGAGGACTATTAGAGTGTTTAACAAAGCCCTTCTAGCGAAGCAGGTTTGGAGAACTTTTGCAGATAAACGTGAATGGAATACCATTTGGCACAACAAATACTTGACGGGGATTGATTCCTTTAAATATTTTCTCAATTCTTAGAATCTCCCCATTGGTTCTTCCCTCTGGAACAACACCATTAAGGTCAGGGACCTTGCTAGTAAAGAGGCTGGTTGGAAACTGGGAGATGGCAAGAAGATTTAATTCTGGTAAGACCAATGGATTGGTAATGACCGCTTGTGTAATAGTCTGACTTTTGGGAATCATATGGAGGACTGTAAATCTAGGTTTGGCTCTTTGGTAGGGGATTACTGGAGGAATAATCAGTGGGTTGATATCTCCTCTATTAGTCTGGATCTCCAGGCTTTGTAGGCTCTTCTTAATTCAGTCAGGCTCAGTTCACAGGGTCGGGAGGACTCTTTGGTTTGGAATTTTTCCTCCTCAAGGATCTACTCTGTCTCTTCTACGGTGGCCTCTTGTTATTCTAGCCTCCATTCCCCTTCTTGGGCTAAGGTCTGGGTGCATAACCTTACTCCAAAAGTCAACATGTTTGCTTGGATTCTCCTTCAGAACAAATTGTTGACTAATGATAATCTTTATAAGAGGGGTTTCTCCTTTCCTAACAGGTGTTATTTGTGTTGTGCAGAGGTAGAGACTTCCTCACATATTTTTCTACTTTGTCATTTTGTTCATGCTCTTTGGGGTAGGATTCTGCAAATGTGGGATCTTAGTTGGGTTTTTCTTGGAACTATTATGGATTTTTATAACCAGTGGAAGGTCCCTTCAAATAATCAGGTGTTGAATCTGCTTTGGAACTATATCTTCCCTCACCTTGCTTGGGGCATTTGGAAAGAGCGACTAACAAAATTTTTAGGGATGTGGCTCTTTCAGAGGAAGTAGTCTTTGGAAAGATTATAAGAGTTGTGGGTGAAAATTTTAACTTGCTCAATAACAGGAATAAAAGTAAAGGTAAGGTCAACTTTCTAGAGTATGAGATCAGAGTGGTGGAAGCTTGGAAGATTAATGTGGATATGTCCAACATCTCCAAGATTATGAAGGGACCTAGAGATGGTATCTTTTGGAGTCCCCCTCCTCTTGGTTGGGTTAAAATCAATTTTGATGGTGCAGCCCAAGGAAATCTTAGGCCTGATGGGAGTGGAGGTGTGATAAGGGATGAGAATGGTTGCTTCATTGCGGCAGTGACGCTCCCCTTAGGTACTCAATCCAACCATGTGGCCGAAGCTACTAGTGTGTTTCAGGTCTTGAAGGTGGCTAGCCAATTGAACTTCAAAAATGTTTGGATTGAAGGGGATTCAAATAATATAATTCAATGCCTAAATGGTCTTCAAAAACCTTCTTCGTCTATAGAGAATTGGATAGACCTTTCAAAGGAAATTATTAATAATCTTGAGAAAAGTTATATATCACATGCTTTTAGGGAAATAAATACAGTGGCGGATTTTTTCACCAACAAGGGAGATAAAGCTAAGGAGAAGATGATGTGGAAAAGGTTTGATGAGTTGGAGGTTGATGTCAAGGCCCTAATCACGTATGATCGTGCTCACGGGAAGGTGCAATTCCCCACTTTCCTGAATGATGGCTAAGTGTCCTTTACTGTAGTCTTGGGACTACGAATTAATCATCACTTATAGTTGGCCAAAGTGTAATTATCTTATATATCGTTTGAGTGATGTGAACCTCACATGCTTTTTGGGCATTAGTGATTTTAGGTTTCTAGAGTTTTCTGTTTCGGCCTACAAGACGACCAACATGGGTGGTGAGAGTCGCAAGGTGGAACCAATGAGCAGTGAACATTTAAGGAACAATCTGAAGCTCTAGGCGAAGCTAGAGAAGGGTGGCATTACTATTTTCATTGAGAAACTCCATGGCTGGGATCCGAAGGTAACTAGGGTATTTGCCAAAGGTTGGAAGGATGGTGAGATAAACTTGTTTGGAAGGAAAGTGGTCATCAATGAGCAGTTAGTTATTGAGGTTATAGGCCTCTCTATGGATGGTGTTAAGTTCTACAAGGACATAAATCTTTCTGACCAGGCGGTCAAGAAATTTCCAAAGTCGAAGGCTAAGAGGGAGGATTTGCATAGGGAAACCAAAAGCTATTATGACTCAGAGAGGATTGTCTCGCACTGGAGGAGGGTCTTGAATGCGCTAATGGAGTACGTCACTTTGGATGGCCACTACACAAGAGTCTTCAGGTATCATCTCATCCTCCTCAACCACTTCAGGCATCAGGTTAGGGTATCACTGCCTTTCTATATTGCCTCTTCTCTAAATGCCAGTTTGTAGAACCATAGATAGAACCCTACTAGGCATTCCATTCTCCACAAAGGCTTGCTTGTTCTTATTTATGATCACTTTAAATCCATGTTGGCTCTATCCCACCAGACTCCCTCTTCTAAAGATAGGGTTGTTGTTAAGGGGAAAAGGAATTCTAGTGATTCTCCCCAGAAGAAGGGTAAGAAAAAGGTGTTGAAGGATCCCTCCTATGATGTGAATGAAGAGGACTTGTAGTCGGATTCACCATCTGAGTACTCCAGCTACGCTGCTACCGATAGAGATGATAGGACTTGTTTCCCTATGACTCTTAAAGCTGAGGATCACTGCTTCAAAGAGGAGTGGGAATTCCCTATTGATATTCTTGCTATAGCCCGCAATGGGTTGGTGGGTTTCTTCAGGTTAATTAGATGGGTGTTCTTTGAAATTAAGGAGATTAAATTGAACCAGAGAACCATGAGTAGTAAAATGGAGAAAGATGTTGACAATATTAACAAAGGTAGTGTTAGGGCCACTGATTTATGGATGAAGGATGAGAAGAAATATATGGTTGAGTGCCTCAAGAAAACTATTGATGAGTTACAGGATTTTAAAAGCAAACATGAAGGCAAGCAGTTTGAGATGGAGGACTAATTGAGGAACATCAAATATTTTATCCACAAAGTGTTGGTTATGAGCCATAAGATCTTAAAATCCACTGCTAAGACCATGAACACTATGGTGGAGAACTTGGAAAATGTGTATCATGTTAGGACTGTTGTGTTCGTTGATGTGGACAAAGAGGAAGGTCAACCGGATAGTGGGGTGTCGAGCAACAGGACTAGAGAAAACTTGAAAAGGAAGGAAGATCAAGCATTAGTGAATATCCAGGAGATCAAGAAGTTTGTGCTTAATTTGAACAAATTGGAGCAAGAGGCAATGAAGATCCTCAGGAATCTGGCCTAGTGGCTAGTTGTTTTGTGGTTTTTTGTCAGTTTTTTGTTGTACTACCTTGGTTTCCTTTGTTTTCTTCTTTGTGGGTAGCATTTTGTATTTTTTATGGGCTCTATTAATGCTCTATCTCTTGCTTTCATTCTGTTAAGGGTTTTGGGACCCCTCTAAAACTTGTTTGTCCCTATATCAAAAAAAATAAAATCAAAAGCTGATTAAGGTGAGAATTTCGTTTCTTGTAAAAGAAAATGTCTGAATTAGTGTTTAATATTTAAAAATTTATAAATTTTCATTTGTTAGGGGAATTTAGGTGCTTAACATTCCAAGATAAGATCCTCATTTCGCTCAAGGAGATATAATGTCTCCCCTCATTTTTCTATTCAATTCATAGATCTTGTTCTCCATAGCAGAATATGACTATCCCGATTGAGAAAATTTACTAGAATTTTTCAAACCCTTAAGATTTTTTGTGGCATATCTTATATTTTTTTCAAGGGTCATTTGTATACCCACTGCCACGTCGATATTCATTTTTTCACTTTTAGATTTCCTACCCCTTTTATTATTGGGGGAACCAAATTTTGGCATCTGACTATGATAGAGGTATAGGAGGAGTAGAAGCTTGGCCATAGAAGGAGATTCATTAACATCCTTAATCAAGGCCAACAATTTTCCAGGAGAAGGGGGAACCCTTGTATCAAATTGTGAAATTGGGAAGAAAGGGGTTTCTTTCTCCAAATCAAATTATGCAAGTACTTCATCAGTTATTTCCTCTATAAAATCTTCACCCACTTTTGTGCATACCTCATTAATAATATCCATGATATTTTCCTTAGTTATCGACCCCTTCAATAGTTCTTCAAATTGAGAAACATTTTTCAAAATATCCATGTTAGTCTGAAAAGGGTTCAAACTCGGCAAGGAGTTACAAGAAGGAATCTACAGGGTAGGAGTAGGCTGGGGATTGGAAGATGAGCAAGGTTTGATAGACAAAGGACACCCACGCAATTTGAAAAGGAGAATTCTAGAGGTTCTGCCCAAGAGAAGAGATCAAAATCTATAGTAATCAAGAAGTGGTTTCTAGAATTAAATTTTGACATAGTTCGCCTTTTGCTTGTAAGGATTTTCACAGCATGTGGAACTTTATTCAAATTTGATATTAAGGCCCAAACCCTAATAGTTGGTGATCCATTTACCATTTCAAATTCATTCTTTAAAAAATCCCCAAAATGTGAGACTAGTTTCTTAATCACAAATGATTCCATATATTCTACTGGAAGGTTGGGAAGAATGAAACAAATAGGTCTCTGGGGGAAAATGATTGAATCCAATGGTAAATTGGATTGCCAATTATAGATTCCCAAATTTTTTTATCAAACTAGAAGGGACCTTTTCTTAAAAACCCTATTTTTAATAGTAGGATTTTTAAAAAAAATAAAAAAGGAGGACGAAACAACTAAGAGGTCAAAAAATTCATACCAATTTTCTTTTATTCAAGCATGAATAGCTGAAAGAGATTTATCCTCACCCCAAATCTGTACAAATAGCCCGTTTTACTCAAATTTTGTGATTTGGGTGTCCACATTAAGAGGTATAGATGGAATTGGTTTCCAACGAAGATCCTGGTATGAGGGATGATCATCCGTTGGCACAAAATGCTTTGTGCTCAGCTTCTCCACTTTCAAATCAAAGTCTACTTTTGGTCGAGAAGAAGAAATCCCTTTATGGTTTTGTCGAGTCCATTTTGTAGTATCATCTCTTGAAGTGTTGCCCTCTTGATCAAACTGAGAACACTGAGATGAGATATTCTTCCTAAATTTTTTTGTTGTTTTGACTTAGAGAAAGAAGGGTAGTGAGACAACTAGTTGTTAACCCTAATATGGTGAGAAGTATGTCGGTATGAATGTTGTTGACGAAGATGCAAATTAGGGTTATGGGGTGGATGTTGAGATTACTTTGCATAGTATGATTTTAATTACTTTACTCAATTTTTTTAATTCATGAAAAATTAATAATAACTATCTAGCCATAGATTTTTCTATTTTCATTGGGCCATAGAGTCTTTCTTGATCATTTTTTTTTAATTCTTACATAATTAATCCTTCTACTACTCCTTATTCTCCAATTTTAGGGTAGTTAAGATGATACATAGGTCTCCTGCATATGTGTAAATAAGATTTTTCCTAGTGTCAAACATGTATAGTGTAGATTACATGTGGTCCATAACTCTACCCTGTGTGTTGGATACATATGGTGTCAAATGCCAAACATGTATGGAGATCTTTCCTATTACACAAGTCTCACTAGGTGTAATGCACATGTGTAAGCATATGATGTGGATGATGATGGTCTATGTATTGCACATGTGTGTGGTTCAATACAAAGTTGCAAGGTTAGATCATGTGCAAAAGAGTGTGTTGTGATGCACAATGTGAAGGAATACATGGACCATATGAAAAGTATGATCCATATGCAAAGTATGATCCCTAAAGAATATTTTGAGGAAGTTGTTGAGACTTACACACGAAGACTTATGAAGTGATTATAGAGTATAGAACTAGGAAGTATTATGTCTATGTGGCTATGTGCAAAGAACTACTACTATACACATGAAACCATGTATAAGGTTAGCATGCAAGTGGTTGCACAAGTGATGAAAACACAGTGTTGTTTATAGTTTGATGTTTGTGTTGTGCTTGTATCACATTGGAACACAAATAAAAGTGATCCAAAACCCTAGAATTAAACCTAATGGAAAATGATGTAATAAAAAAATCAATTATAAAATCCTAATTAGAAAGAAAGATAAACCCCTAATGTCAAACCCTATGGGGTGTAGGAATGTTGGGTTCACAAAAAAAGTACAAAAATAAATGAAATCATTTAAAAATTAGATTTAATGAATATTACAATCAATTAGACTAATGTAGAGTTGAGATAGATCATGTAATAAAATATTGGAGTTGGAAGATAACAAAAATGAAAACACTTTGCTAATGTTGGTGGTTGAAATATAGTTTTCCACTATTTTGATCATAACATTGAAATTTTGTAACTCAAAACTACAACTCCTTACATGCCTTGGCAGTAGAAATACAATATTTGAATTAGGTTACTCTTAGAATTTGATGGATTAATCCTAAACTCTATGGGTTCAACCCCAAGTTTTGTGGATTTGGCCTTTTGCATGGGTTTGATCTATGATGTGCAAATTTAAACTAGAAAAGTATGAGCTCCAAAAACCTATTTACCCTAATCTTTGATGTGTGATAAGTATGTAAGGACTATGGTGTTTACAAACACCTTAGGGGAGATTTTTATATCACTATGGTCAAGTTCTCTTAGGTCAACCCCCTAAATAATTTGATTTACAACTCTGAACAAATGTTCATGTACTTGATGGCATATATGAGTCTAATGCAAATAATGGTTTGAACATTGTCCCTTAACAAATTGAAGTGCATGCTCTAAATATTTTTCCTTCTTGTGTTATATTATGAATTACTTGTACATTTAATGGATTTAAATACCAAGACATAACAAAAATTCATTAAAAAATGTGTTAAGTTGGGTTACAATAGCTAGTGAAAAAGGGTGGGAAAGTTTAATTCAAGTTTCTTTATTTTTAAATTTTTAGCCATGTGAGATTGACCCAAGACAAAAAAGAAAGTTCTAGTTTTGAGGCAATGAACGAATGTGTGGACACAGGGGCAATTGTAAGCTAATACATAGTATATATAATAATATGTGTAAATATGGATGCAATAATGAACTATATATGTAAATGGTTGTAATGAATGTGAACAAATAGGTATACACATATATTCATGAGCCAAACTTGGCACATGATTGTGTCATTTTTCAATGTAATTATACTAAGACATTCCATCAAAATGGGGCCCAAAACTAAATAGGAATAGGTATACTAATTTTACCTTTACAAAGATTAAAAATCATGTCAATAGGACTCAAGAGGAAATACTTTTAATTACAATTTAGTAAGTTTAAAAACAATGTGAGGTGATGTGAAACCTCACCATCAACTTTATGACAAATTATAAAAAAAGGTACTTGTTTTGAGACAATGAACAAATATGTGAACACAGTGCAATTGTAGTCTAATAAATAGTATATATAACAATATGTGTAAATAGGGATACAATAATGAATGATACATATAAATGGTTATAATGAATGTGAAACAAATAGGCATACACATATATTCATGAGCCAAACTTGGCACACGGGTGTGCCACTTATCAATCAATATAATTATACTAAGACATTCCATCAAAATGGGGCCCAAAACTAAACAAAAATGGGTCCAAAACTAAACACGAATAGGCATGACTACTAATTTCACCATTACAGAGATTAAAAATCATGTCAATAGTACTCATGAAAAAACACGTTTAATTACAATTTAATAAGTTAAAAAACAATGTGAAGTGATGTGAAACCTCGCCGTCGACCTTTTGACAAAGTATAAAAAATCAATAGTTATTAAATTAAAAATGTTGCATCTATTCTCCCCAATTCATTTATTTTAATATATATTGATAAAAGCTCCTCCAACTCAAATACCACGATAGGGACCTATGCATGTAAATTTTCTTCAAACTTAGTATTGTACATAAGATGTGAGTGCATGCATCAATGATATCTAGTGGCTTTTGGAAGTAATTGGGGGTAAGTTGAAATCCTGTTGAGACGGATGATGTAGAAAGAAATCATTTGTAACTACCCAATTGGACATGTCCCTCACCTTTTATTTTAATAATAATTTCTTTAATAAAGAAAACGACCCTGGACTAGAAAACGAAATAATACCCATGTCACTCCTTCGAAATTTCGTAGTCTTATGATTATTGTACTTTTGATTGAGAGGACATCGTCAAATCATTTTGGTCCTACAACCAAAAGTGTACTGTAAAGTAGTTTAAATGCCTCTCAGCAATTTACCCTTACTTTTATCTCTTCCTTCTAACTTTGTTTTTTATAAGATTTGTTCAACCGTATATGATTTTGGGAATATTGTGTTCCATTATTTAAACCCCAAATATTGATGTGAGATAATAATTTGTTCTAAATCATTCTTTGATATGATGATTTTGTGTTGGTAAGCAGTTTTGCATTGTTGGGAAAAGTGTTGGCATTCTTTAATGTTAAAAGTATAATGACTGCTTTGTCTGGTTGTATATACTGTAGCATGTTCAATTATTCTTATAATTTAAAACAATTTATCTATAAATAATATAGTTTTAGGGAAGTACGATTGTGATATTTTTATGTTTTATTCGAAATATTGAAGTTGAGTAAATATTAAAAATATAAAATTTTCAGAGTTTATAATATTAGTTTGGTATTTTTGGTATTAAATATGTAGACTTTTTTCTTCATCAATAGATCATATTCTGTGGTTTATCATCAAGATGAGATGAAGAAAAATGTTCATGAATAAAAAAGTTTACAGAATCAAATCTAAAAATATATCAAGATAATTGAGAAAATATGATAAATAGGCATTTATGAGATTTTGATATTATTTGATATTGAGTCAATAAATGTTTCTAGAATAAACCCATGTATTCTGTTATAATCAACATTGAGTACTTGAAATAATGACAGTGTAGTCTCTTTAAGAGATAAGGTGGTCCTTCATTGACCTGGTGCATTTTTAATGGGCAATATCTTATGGTGCAGTGGTAGATTGACATTGCAACAATTTTATTTTCTTTGTATTGAATGAGTAAGTGTTTCTGAATTGAATTGGGTGTATTTTGTTATCGTCAATATTGAGTATTTTGGAACAATGACAGTGTAGCCTGTTTAAGAAGCAAGGTCCTTCATTGTTTCGTGTACTTTTAACTAACAATATGTTACCGTGCAGGGGTGAATAGACATTGCAACATTTTGATATTTTTTGATATTGAGTGAGTAAATACTTCTAGATTAAACTGTGCATATTCTAAAATAGTGACAGTAAAACCAGCAAGGTGGTATATGTTACCATACAGTGGTGAATAGACATTGCAACATTTTGATATTTTTTGATATTGAGAGTAAGTACTTCTAGATTAAATTGAGTGTATTTTATTATTGCTGACATCAAATACTTTGAAACAATGACAGTAAAATCTGATTGACCAGCAAGGTGGTATAAAGTGATATATGTTACCATACAGTGGTGAAAAGACATTGCAACATTTTGATATTTTTTGATATTGAGAGTAAGTACTTCTAGATTAAATTTTGTATATTTTATTATTACTGATATCAAATACTTGAAACAACGACAGTAAAATCTGATTGAGCAGCAAGGTGGCCCTTCATTCATTAACCTGGTGCAGTTTTAGTTAACAATATCTTTACTGTGCAGTGGAGTATAATGCATGAGATACACATTGCACAACCCTCCATGTTGATTTGTTTGCATTGAGTTTGATGGGGAAAGAAGAGGCATAAACCACACTTGGAATTGCTCCATCACGCCAATTTGACCTCATTTGCAAGCCTATCAAATTTGAAGTTGGTGCAGACGCCACCAAGCTTTTTGCTTCTTTTTCTTCCACAGCACAATTTCTCCTCTCTCAATCAACTTACCTCTGACGTGCTGCCACACGAAGAATCTTCCTTGAGATATTCTCTTGAGACGTTAAAAGATGACCACATCTGGGTAGAAAATTGTGATTGGCCAATGGGAATGGCTGATTGGCCACTATGGAATAACAGGAACTGGGTTTAACCCCACAACTTAATTGTAAAAAAGATTGAAATCTGAGTGTGAGGGCAAAGGCGACAAAAGATGTGGTCACATGGGCTCCATGTCCATGCCCCACGCCCTTGTTATACTCTAAATCTTTATTCAACATTAGATATTCTGCAGCATGCTTCGTTTCTGATAATTTAATTGCATTAGTGACATCTGACTCAGTGGGAAAGTGAAAGGTCAGTCCTGGTCATTTTCAGGGCACAATATAAAAAACTTTGACAAATCTTTTAAAATGCTAAAGAAGGCCCTTGTTTCACTTTTTTGTTTTGTTTAAATCATCTTTTCCTTTCAATCTACTTTATGTTAAAAAAGGGAATCGAATGCTTTCCCTTGTAATTATAAAGCATAAAAGAAGGAAATTGGAAATTGCGACTCTGGGTTGCGTTATCCACTGTGTCCCCTGTCTCCTGTGGGTAGAACGACGCCACCTTGTGGGTGTCTCCTTTCTGCACGTCGGGTCTATGGATGTTGTTATGTGGGTCCCCTGGCCGTCCATTGTTTTGGATTTTTGTGCGGCCTGCGCCCTCTCCACCACCTTAAATTCAAACATCCTCTTCATTCCAGCTTCCCCTTTCCCTTCTCAAATCTACCTGCAATATTGTCTCTTCAGTAGTTCTGTCCCTAAATAGCCCTTTCTCTCTTTGCCAAGCCTGTAAGCCTCCCAGAGTTTCAGTCTCTGTTCTGAGACGAGCAAGAAACAAGAAAAGAAATCCTTCCCTTCCCAATTCCCATTGCCTGGTTGGTTAGGTTGCTTCTCCATTTTTCTGGAACTTCCCAACTTGTTCTGGTCTTCCTAGTGAGAATCTGATTGTAAGAGAGGATGCAATCAGATCTGGTTCTCTTACCCATGACTCCAATTATGAACATGGGTGCCCTGGGCAGCAAAGCCATGCACCATGTTCAGGAAGAGATGTTCCATAGAGACCTCTATAGCGACGACTCCGTGTTCAGTCGCCTCCTATTCTACCCGCCTCCATCTCCCCCTGCAAGTTTTGCTATGGAGGCGGCGCTGGCAGCGGCGGCCCCAAAATGCATGCAAGGATCGGGGGTGCATGCAAAAGGTGGGCAGCTGCAGGAGTCGTCGAGCGGGCAGTCACAGGCCAACTCGGCGTCAGAGGAGGCAGAGGAGCAGCAGAATAACAGCCTCATAATTGACGAGCGGAAGCAGAGACGGATGTTGTCCAACAGAGAATCGGCCCGGCGCTCCCGAATGAGGAAGCAGAAGCACCTCGACGAGCTCCGCGCCCAGGTGGCTCACATGCGCGCCGAGAACAGGCAAATGATGAGCAGATTCGAGATTGTATCTCGCAGCTATAACCAAATCTTGGAAGAAAATCGGCTCCTGAAATCCCAAACATTGGATCTCTCTCGCCAGCTTCATCAATTACAGCAAGCGCTTGCTGCATCCCAATCTGCAGCCAATTTTGCTGCAGCTCTCAAGATTCTGGTTTCCCCCACGACCAACATTGAAATTGATGAGCCCCACTCTGAACTCATCTGAGAGCAAAACCCACTCTAGTTTTACCCCCAAATCTGTATAGCCTACTATGCATCTCTTTCCATTAGTCTTCCTGTCTTTTCTGTAAGCAAGTGTTGTAAAATTCGATCATAGATACTGTCATATCTGTAGGACTGTTGTGCCCTAAGATTCCATTCATGTCGTATCTGCTTTACAGCCAAACCAAACAAACTAAAGCAGTTGCATTCCCGAATCCCAAGCACAAATTAATGGTTATTGGAATATTGGAATATTGGTATATTGGAATTGGTAAAGAAATATGAGATGGGTGTTAAATATTTAAGACTACCTTGTACCTAATGTGTTCTTCATTGAAACTGCATGATTCATGATGGAAAGCTCTGTCTTTTTACAAAAAGCTTAACTGAAATGAAAGTTTTTAATGGCGTCCTCAAGATCAAGTAATCTATGAGATCAAACATTCTATGAGATCTAAGAAATGAATTATACAAGCAATCTATAAGATCTCAAACATTCTATGAGATCTAAGAATTGAATTATGCGAGTAATCTATGAGATCAAAGAGTCTATGAGATCTAAAACGTGAATTATGCAGTAATCAACAACCTTGATTGGGATTGAAACCAATCGACCAAATTACAGACCTGGACAACAATGCTAAGAGCCATCTAACCCTATTGAAAGAATGGTATTAAAAATACATTTCTAACATAAACAAATCGGGCATGAAACATCTTTTGAAAAAGAGATTCCAACCACCTGGTATTTTAATTGCTAATGGCTGCTACTACCCACAGTTTCTACTGTAATTTATCATAATGATAGTGAAATCTGACAAGTAGTGTGGTATCCCCTTGGTTAAAGGCTGAGCACTGAGTTTGTGGTGCGTCCGGGGTTTGATCAATGCCCTGTGAGGGCCGGCTGAGTAGTTACAAAAGCTTAATATAAAAAAAACAACAGTGAAACCTCCTTTATTAATTTCATAATGTTCTTGGACGCCACTTATTCAATGGAACCTCGCGCCCTCCCCTGTAATATAATCATGGATGTGAAATCTGGTGGTGTATAAAATTATATAAATATGGATGTCAAATCTAGCTTTGCCATGACGTTGTGACTTTCATTATTAGTTATTCCCCACATACATAAAAATAATCAAACAAGTACGCTTCCTTTTGTACAGATACTATATTTTATGCGAAGAGTTTGAAACCCAATTTCCCCTGAGATTCCCAGAGTACAAGAAATACTACTTAATTCATAAACATTTCATCGCATAAGTCAAAAGACTTTTGTTTATAAACTCTTCCCTCACGCGCGTGAACTTTAACTTACTAGTTTTGAGTTTTCTGCTTCTCTTCTTTTTTATTCTTTAAATATTATAATGGTGACATAGTATACTCAATATTTATTTTTGTGTTTATTGTGATGGAAATATTTTAATTTAATATTCTATTAATAAATATTATGTTTTTGCGTTCAGACTTGTCTCTCAATCTTTTATATATATTTTTATTTATCTTTTTTTCCTTTTCTTTATTCTAGATGTTCACTCTCCATCTCAAAATAAATATTCTATTCTTTTAGATAATTTTTAAAAGACATGAGTGATACAATTCAATAATGAAGAGCTCAGCAATGACCATCGGAATGTAAGATATTAAATTTAAATTCTAAGAATTTCACCCCTTTTACTAGTCATTATAAGTTGTATACATTATTCAAAAACATGTTTCATGTAGCGTGTTTTTATGTTATGATATATAGAGACATTCATTATGTACTTAAAATGATGTAAACAATGGAAGGAGAATTAATGAAACGATTCAATAGAACATTCTTTATTGTTAGAGAGCAATAAAGGAATGAAATCTACATCACCATCATTTAAACCATTTGTAAATTTGCAAATGGTGTCTTTGATCTTTCTCATCACTGTTGTTAATTCGGTCTATTAAGGGGTTTAACCTAGGAGAATATGTTCACCATATCAAATTGGCAACTCTTCAATAGTATCTCTAAACACCACTTTGATAGATTTTGGTATCTAAAAGACAAAGGAGAATAGATTCTCTAACGCACCTTCTAGATCAATTTCATGTGCTTCAGAGCGATTCTATGAGTTTGATCAAGTTTGTAAAAATTGGGATTGACTTTGTAGAACATGCAATCTATCTATATTAATTTGTAAGACAATAATTTTTTTGAAAAGTACATCAAATAAAAATATCGCATATTTTGATGATAGTGAAAAAAATCTACATCGACAATATATTTCTCTTATTAATCTTACAATTAAATACACCTATTATCCTAATTAATTATCATTTATTTCAATTATATAATGTATTCTAAAATCTAATTATATAAAATAATTAATTAATTATTAATTAATAAACCAAAATAGTGACTAGAAAACTTTACAAATATTACTTATTTAATAGTTCCTTCGTGACTTCGTCCACTCATTTCTGTATTTAAATTATAAAGGCCCCTTTCAATTGTCCTCGAAAGAGGAAGTTTACATTTATATATTTTAAAAGTAAATAAAAGAAAACTACTAAATCCTTGAAGTTAAGATTTATTACAAAAATACAAAATGTGCTAGGTAGTGGTAGTACGTACTTACAATTTGTTAATGTTATTTATGTATTTTCTTTTTGTAATGAACAAGAGGTATAAAGCACTTAGTGACTTTTAAATTTGTTCATATTTTTAAATAAGATATATGATTGATTTTAAATTTAATTGTAATAAGATTATTTGTATTTATGTTAATTTGATATTTATTTATAAATTCAATCAAAGAATAGTTTTTATTTGGAAGGTTCAAATTTTTGTATATTTTAAATATAATGGACAAACATACATAATTATGGAAAACTTCAATATAATTATTAGTTTAGGGAAAATAAGTGAATTGTAAGGTCTCTAAAAATATATTTAGTGCATAATTAAATGATAAATCAATTAAATACAACAAAAATAGTAGATAAAAGAGTTGAGTAAAAAAATGTAATAATTAAATAATTAAAAGTGAATAAAAAAGATGATGCTTAGTTATTTCAATGTGTTTTATTGTTCTTGAAATTAGTCAATGTGTTATGATTGATGCAAACTATATATCAAAACTAAAATTGTAATGATGTGTAGACTATTGGAATATCTTGACTTTTAATCTTATATGATCTAGAATAGAATCAAACCCATGATTTTGTAATATCTTGACTTCTAGTCTTATATGATCTAGGATAGAATCAAACCCATGATTTCATAATATCTTGACTTCTAGTCTTATATGATCTAGGATAGAATCAAACCCATGATTTCATAATATCTTGACGTTAGTCTTTTATGATCTAGGATAGTGTTAGAACCTAGATGTGCATACCTAAAGTTCGTAGATTTGACTATGTTTGTCTATGTGTTGTAGTGATTTTGTGTAAACCTACCTTTTATTACTAATTCAAGATAGTTTAGGTGGGTCTTCCATGAGTCAATTTTTTTCCAAGTGCTACAAGTTATATGCTTATTATGTGTCAAAGTCTACAAAATGTCAAAAAAAAATGTTATTTCTTTTTAAAGGGTAGGGCATGTGCACCAAGATGGGGCACAAGAAAGTGGCCAAATGCCCAAAAATGAGCAAGAAACGCTCGTGTTATGAAGAAATTCAAATAACACTCTTGTGTTATGGCTCAGATTTTCCAAGCCATAACATGAGCGTGTTATTTGAATAAAACACACTAGTGTTTTTAGCATTAAAAACACAATTGTATTTTTAGCATTAAAAACACAATTGTATTTTTAGCATTCAAAACACGATCGTGTTTTTAGCACTCAAAGCATGATCGTGTTTTTAGCATTCAAAACTCATACATGTTTTCATGAGAGAAAAAACGTAGATGTTTTTATGAGAGAAAAATGTGTACACATTTTACTTAATAAAACTATAAAAAAAACTTGCTCATTTTCCTCACCTACGACCTGTGTTTTCTACAATGCTTTTCTCACCCTCAACCCAACATAACGTGAGTGTACTTTTTCCATTTGCAACCTAGCTTCACAATGCCATGTTGGAGAAGAGGTAAGTGCACTTTTTTTGTGCATTAAATTTAAATTTTGTTTGCATTTGAAAAAATGGATTTTTTAAAATCAATTTCATGTTTTTTTTTGAAATTTTATAATAGATCATATAAACCCTAAGCCACAACCAAATTTAAATGATGAAATTCCTAAGGAAAACCCTAGGATGCTTGACCCTCCTCCAACCCTTCCAATGAACCCTAGACAAAGCCAAGAGGATTTGTTAGTGCATCTAAATCAAAAAAATAAATAAAAAATTATGAATTAGTTTCAAAATTGAGGGGTTCAACATCAAACCATCATCACTTATCCCTTGCCTCATCATTGGAAGCAATGATGATGAATGTTGACACCATTACAAATCAAAAAAATCACTAGAAAATTTATAGAGATTCGTGTCATCAATTTTATGCAACAAAATTATCCTATGATCAAGTGAAAAGGAAAGACATAAGAAAAGCAAACATATGAGTTCTTTTTACAAATCCTAGAACTAATGAACCTAGAGGTTTCCAATACATTGGTGTAATCATGATGAGATAAGAAATAATTTTTGGGATAGGTGGTGGATGGTCTTTGACTAACCTCCATGTAGTAATTATGAGGTGTCACTCTACTTTCTTAGAAAACTATATTCTGAGTTTATCCTTCATGAAATTATAATTATTTTGATATGAGGGAGTTTCAAGGTAGAGGTGGAGGCTCTACCCAACATAGACCAAGAGCTCATCAGGTAGATAACCGTGAACATCAAAGAACACTAGCATAAAAACATATTTATCATGTGATGTTTCTAGTATCCATCAAGGAGAGTATGGAGGTGTGGATTGTCCACGCAGTTGATAGCCTACAAGACACCATTATAGAGCATGGTACATAGGTATCCTAGCCTTTTGCCTCACATGATGATGTAGTAGCTTGACCATCTAACTCTAGTGCCCCTAGCTCTCATATATGCTCAAACTATTGTAATCTATGCTTTGGGAGAGATAGTGATGTAGAGAGTGCAAATGGTTCCACCTACCATGTATGTTCTAATTGTTAATATATATGTTATGGGAGTATATGGTGATGGAAAATGAGTTGTTGAACGAGGTGTATGCTGGTCAAATGTGAGTATGTTGATTTGAATTTATAACATTTTATCTATTAAATACATAAAATTTGTAAATATAAATAATTTTTTAATTATAAAATTGAATTAAACTAATGCAAACATTATGCATTTTAGGGTGTAATGCTAGAGGGTGGTACATCATCGACCTTTCCTACAACAACTTGTACACTTGCATTTGTATTAGAGGTAAAATTTATATAATATATCAAAATAAAATAATACTTTGTATTCAAAATAATATTTAATATTTTATAATACAACTTTATATTGAATAGGTGGGCATCACATCACCATTTAGTACACATTTCGTGGATGCTTATGAGATTGGATTTACACAGGTACACTATAACACATATCAATTTTTTTGAAAATTTCAAATTTGTTGTTTATATATATATACACATGTGTGTGTGTGTGTGAGTATGTTTGAGTTTAATCTATTATTGTTTTTTTTAGATTATGAATACAATAGTCACACCTCTTGGCATAAGAGAAAACTTGGAAGTTGGTGTTAGTGGAGTAATTTCATCATCAATGTGCTTAACTCAGGTTTGAGTATGAATATATGTGTTTAATAATTTTTATTTGTGTTAATTGATATTAGCAGACCTATCAAAAATAATTGATAAAAATGTCTTTGTTATTTTTTAGATGGATGTGAACACCCCTATGCCAGGGCCAACATCTCTTGATGATGACAAGCGTCGTAGGCAAGAAGAGATAGATTATCAAAAAGTTGTATGTGTGTTTAAATATATATATCATTTTAAATAATTTTTATAGTTTTTTACTTTGCCATAGTATCTGATTTTATATTTTGTATGTATAAGTTAAGGTACAAAATAGTGAGGAGCATAGGACATCAGAATGATGCAAGACACTAACTATTACAATGGACTGAGGTTTAATGTATAGTCGAGCAAAAAGAGGTCCAATGTTTGAGGAATAGTATTCAATATTCATAGATCATGAATATATTTTGTATGCCTTTACATGGCACATAGATAAAATTTTTGGTGTGGCTATTTGTATCAATGATATTTTGTAGACTAAGAGGCAATACATTGGCCTCATGATAATATATGACATTTTGATGACATTTTGTGCACCTTCATGATGTCATTGTATGTCATTTGATGACATTTTGTGTGCCCTCATGATGGAATTGTATGATATTTTGATGAAATTTTATGCATCCTCATGGCCTTATGGAGATCAATTTATATAAACATTTTATACGTAAATTGGTAGCTTAAATGGTTTAAAATTTTCTCATAATTTACTTAGCCCCAAGTGGTATATGTATGAGGACCCAAAAGTTGCGGCAATACTTATATCTTTCTATTGGAACCACTTGCTACATTAATACACTATTTAAAAATTTGTTATACTTTTAGAAAAATAATGAGATCATGTTTGATTTCTTAGTCTCATATGTCTTTTATAACCCAAATGTGATGCTAATTATATCCTTAATATCCCCTTAGAAAGGGTTATACAAATCAAATATTATCAATCTTGAACAATAATCAAATTTGGTCAACTTTACTTAATTTTGGTCAACCTTGCTTAAATTGTTGATGTGATAAGTGCATGGTAACAAGTACTCAAAATTGGATTCAATTTCATGTTCTACCTCCTTTTCTCTTCCCCAAATTTCATTAAGTTATCAAATAGATTACTTATTAATTCTATGACTGAAAGAAAGAAAAATAGGGAGGGCTTGAAAATGGGGCGATTGAATATGTGATGCACCTATCTTTCTACTTTCATTAGGTAAAAGAGATCCACAAGGGTAAGATTGAATTTCAACCCTTAGGTGAGTCAACCTTAATGGAGATCTTGTTGTTTTCCTTATGACATGACAAAGTGAAATCTATCTGAATAGTAATTTGAGAAAAACTAAAAATAGTAAATGAACTCAATTACGCAATGTGAAACTTGAATCATCATTTTAAATCATAAAAAAATTAGAAACAACAAACTTCTTGTAGATTTGAGAAGGATAAGACACTGTGCACCTGTCACCAAAAGTTGTTGTTGATTGTCCTTAGTCTTGCTAGCCTTTTCTAAAACTTTAAAATTTGGATCTATAGCCTCTAATCTGGTGCATTTCCTGCATGTACCTTTTAATCTTCGCTTTTGGATCTGGACCTATAGCAAAACTAGAAATTTTGGTTTGTTTGTATGGGTGTTGCCTCAGTCAAACCCCAAGTCTAATAATAAAACCTTGATGAAAAATATAGATCTGAGACATGAATATATGTGTGAGCCCTAATCTTAAGTGCTTCTAAGATTTTTTAGAGCTAAAATTCAAAGAAACCTTATTCAAGTGTGCTAGAATAAGATCCCTAAATGAATATGAATAATAAACAAGAAACCTAGTTAGGGAGAAATCAAACACCCTAATAGATCCAAAAATTTGATTATACCTTTCTTTAGTTAGTAGAATAAAGATAGAAGATGGGATCACTAGGAAACAAGTCATTAGATAAGGGGAAATGGCTAGTTGCATGTCCCAAAATATAGAATCGATCATGATCCTCCATAGGCATTAACCTTCAATCATGAACAATGCTTGATCAATCTTCACAAAATGATCTTGAAGACCTGCAAAAACAAATGAAATGTTGCTCCAAGACTTTAAATTTTCTTTCTTGAATTTTCTTCTTTCTTGATTTCAAACTTTATTCTTACTCTTCACAAAAATCTCTCTTCAACCTAGTTTGAAATGATGAAAAAAGTAGGCTTTATAGGCTTCCTTTCTAATTTCCCGAGAAATAAATCCCTCAAGATCCCCAAATGCAAAAATTTATTGATGCACTAATCACTTTCGATCCAAACACTTAATTTTTAGACTTTCTCAACATGGGGTTAGGCTATCAGTTATTTTAACATTGAGGCTCTTAAGGACCCAACTCTCATTCGTATGGATGAAGACACGATATAGTCTAACAAGTCCTTAAACCCATAAGACAACTGAAAGTTTCAACTTTCCTTACATAAATAAATGATCCTTCTCATGCAAGACAAGTTGGCAATCCATTGTAAAGATAATCATCTCAAATGGAACAACCAATTACAACCCAACAAAATTAATCGAATCTTAATGTCTTGGCAACACAAAACCTTCAGGACATTCAACCAACCCCTTCACCACTCCACTTGCAACTTGTAATGTTTCAAATATAACATGGAGATCAAATGTATCAAGGAACTTGTATGAAACCTCTTTGTCACAAAATGCACCTCAACAAGGTCCAAACCTTTACATGCAAAAAATTCCAAACCTTCCTCCTAGACAACCAAAATTCACACCAAATCCACCATTACATGCTAAAATTCCACCACTACCACAACATATGGCTTCACCCATCTATACCATCCCTAATCCAAAATATCCACCTCAACAACAATCTACCCCCAATACATCAACACCATTCCTAATCAACCTCCACCACACACTAATCCCCCACAACAACCAACCTTTCAAAACACACAAACTAATCCCCCACATCAACCAACTTATCAAAACACACAAACCAATCCCCCTCAACCATAAGTCATGTATCAAGAAAACACACATCCAAACCTTTCACTCAACTCTCCTCAGGACATGGCACAACATCACTTTCATCAACAACCTCTTTACCAAGAACAAAACCTATCATACAAAACTCAATATCAACAAGGGTTGAACTTTCAAAATTTGAATCCTAATACAATGCAATACTAATGTGATGCTTCATACACCCAAACTCCATAAAAATAAAACATAAATCCTCAACATCAAAACATCAACCCATAATATCAACAAAACATGAACCATCAACATCAAAACATAAACCCTCAACATCAGAACGTAACCCTCAACATCAAAACATCAACCCCCAATATCAAAAAAACATGAATCATCAACATCAAAAATTTAACCCTCAACACCAAAACCTCATCTCTCAACATCAAAATGTTAACTTACAACATCAAAACATCAACCCTTAATACTCAAACATAAATCCTCAAAATCCAAATGTTCCTCCTCAATATAAATACAACATCCATCAAGGTCCAATGCAAACTCTAAACCCATCTTACAATTCATCATCTGTCTTTGGACATCAAAACTATAATCCACTTAATCTTTCTCAAAATACTCAAGGTAATGAGTTAGCATTGTAAATCCAAAATCTAAAACAAAAGATAGTGGACATACAACTTGGAAAGACTAAGAGGATCTATGCCTTAGAAGACATTTTTCCCTATCCATATGATCGCAACATTGCCATGATCCCTTTTCCTAAAAACTTTGAAATTCCTAAAATTTACAAGTACAAAGGAAGAGGAAATCCCATTGAACACATACAAGAATTTCTTTTGGCTTGCATAGACATATCTTACAATGACATATACTTAATGAGACCCTTCCCAAGGAGCCTTGGCGGAAAATCTATAGAATGGTTTTCTCATTTACCCTTGTAATCAAAACATTCAATGAACTCATAGAAAAATTTATTAATCACTTCCCATACAACATAGAACAAGACATTACCATGACTAATTTATACAAGGTAAAACAAAGCCAAGGTGAGACTTTTGCTTCCTTCTTACAATGATGGTAATAGAAATCAAGTAAATACAAATGGCTTGTCCTTGAAAAACAAATTATAGACATCTTCATTGGAAACCTACACACTAATTAGAGCTTTCAATTGACCATGCTATGTCCTAACACATATGATGACATCATTGAAAAAGATGTAATTATTGAAAAAGCTATAATTGCAAAAGGACTCATTAAAATATACAACAACAAAGACCAACCTTCTAGCTCAAATGATAAACCACATTTATGGGTGAAGAATGTTACCAATGATGGAGTAGTGGATGTTATCTTCATACGAAACATATAACCTTCATCCAATCATCCTCAAAACAATCTTCAAAAAAATCCTCAAAACAATCAAATGATCAATCAAAATCCAAATCTTCTAAGAGTTCAACAAAGACCTACCAACAATGGTTTGAATCAAATGAGACACAAGTTCACCCCCTTAGGAGAACCTATCAAGATGGTCTTAAACAAGTTGATCCAATCAAACCCTATCAAGTTACTAGAGAAAAAATAATATGATTAACCACAATTTAAACCACCATGGTATAATGACAATGATTATTGCAAATTCCATAGAACAAAGGTTCACAAAACACAGAGTTGTGTTAATATTAAACATCTTATACAAGATCTCATCGATCAAGGTGAGGTTAATGTGAATCAACGAACACCAATTCTTGATCATGGCAAGGGAAAAGATTCTAGTACAAACAAGAGCTATAGCCAATTCAATTATTCCTATGACAATGTGTTAGGATGTACGTTGAAGGATCAAATACTTACATCAATGAGGTTTATTATTCTCATAATGAGAAATTGAACATTAATAAAGATGTTTTTTAAATAGGCGATCAAAACTATTCTCCTATGTCTAGCAATACATTATATCAAAATAATCCCTTAAGCACATATCAGATCATAACATCACTCCTTCATTTGACTAAATGATAGGACATGTTGAAGAAGTTAACACTCAAGAAGCTCCTATTCCATCTCCAAACTCTTCACAAAATCAATCCATATCATCCAATAATGACCTTTTCCAGGATCTTGCTCAAGGGCTATTTGTTGTAGATAATATTGATCTCAAAACCAATCCAAAGTCTAATGTTGTCCAAATCCCAAATCAAGAAAACTCAATCCAAGAACAGTCATGTACTCCTTCACCTTTTGTATCCATTCAAGATTCATCATCCTCATCTCAACATTTAAAAACTGCCCAAGTGCTCTCCATTCATATTCCATTGGATCTAACCAAAGCCCATGTCAAGAACATAATCTTAAGCATAACGAAGTTTGCTCTAAAATGTTTCAAGATCAAGATCCTATTTCTCCAAAATACTACCATTAGCTAATGAGCATCTTCCAATCCATTAATGAAAGATGTCCCAAAATAAGCCAAGACCAAGATTCCATTGCTTCCCTGAGATACTATCATGACCTAATGAACATCATTCAATCCATACAAGGTCTTAAAAAACATGAACATAACCATACTGCAACAACTCCTAAATCTACCCATGAGGTACCTACTTCCTTTGTACATGTAGATGATCCTCATTCAAAACAAGAATATCTTACTATAAACATATTTGCAAATGATGAAGCTATACTCAAATTCACAATATCTCATGGTAATACTCCAAAAAATGATCATGAAGGATTCTATATCAACTTTGGAACATCGGTATCTTTCAAATACCAATCTGAATCAAGTGTTTCACAAACTTAAGTTGAATGTATTGATCAGGAATCTATATCACCTAATGACCAGATGACTATCCTTGATAGTTCTCAACATCAAGGTATCAATTATTCAATAGTCAAAGAATCTAATCATGATGGTGATACCTCACTAATACTGAGGGAAACCTTATCTAATGTAAACATTAATATGGGAATCATGAAGGGTCCTTGTGATGAAATTGCTACTAGTACTTCAACTATCCATGTCATGAATCATTGTCATCGCATCTTTCCACCCGCTAATTGTGGCCAACAATAAAGAAATTCTTACAAAGGAAAAGAGAAAATTATTGAATCTAGTGAATCAAAAAATCAAAATGGAAGTTTGAAACTCAAATAGATGTCGAAACAAGAAAAATTAAATAATCCATGTCAAAATCCATTAGTTAATGAAATTATGGAGCAACAACAAAAAGAGAAATTCATCCATCAGAAGTATCCATCAATGCAAAAGAAAGCTTTGACATCATATTCTCAAGTTGGTCCTAAATTCACACAAAGTTCCATACCCACATTTCATGCCTCATCATCCCAAGCTTTGAAAATAAAAGATCCAATATCCAAGTTGTCAGTCAATCCATCCTCATCTCAGACCCCTTATCAAAATTCGCCACAAATCTCAAGAAGAAGAATATCCAAATCTTTCATTAACCACACCATAGCAACAACTCTTTATTATAAGAACTCTAAAGGAACTTTATGGTGATGTGCACACTTAGATAAGGCTAATCTTGGTATCAACAAAGATCACAACATTCAGGAGTTATATGCAAACACCTGTATCTTGGCACAAAAACTTCATCATTCAGGATATTGTTGGAACATCATGACAGTAGCATCTACATTAACACCCACAGAGAGTTCATCAAGGTCAAAAAAATAAAGAATAAAAAATAAACTAAGAAAACTAATAAAGAGAAAAAAATTGTCCTCTAGTAAAAACCACTCTAGTGGCGCTTTGGATAAGTACCATGATGAAAACCTAGAAAATAGGTATCATGAGTAGAATCAAGGATCCATGTACAATTTGAGTTGGAATCATAGTACTTCATCCACTCCTATCCATAGTAAATCCATGATCCATACCCATATCCATATCAAATTTGATGATCTAAACAAATTTATCCACTTTCAAATACATCTTGATCATTACAAAAATTAGGAGCAAATACTTTGGTTTTGTTTTCTTCCAAAATCTTGACATGATATTTTTTGTCAATTGTATCCTATATTGTACCATACACTCACCTACATCTAGCACTATCCGAGAAAGCTATCACTATCTAGCCCTATCCAAATAGAGATTATTTATCCTAACATGGTATACTATTGTGAGATAGTCCTTGGAAGCAAAGCCCTTCATTGTAACAAGTTCTTTCATTTATCATGCAACCCCGTTTATCCACTCATGATGTTTTATGCATTGGTATACACTAGGTGTAGGTATGAACACCTTACTCTTGAGAAAGTCTTGATCTATGTCCTCTAACTCATTTTGTGACTTAATCATGTTAAACAAAAGTAAAATCAATCCAAAATGATCCTATCACATTATCCAATACATTTTGCACCCTGGCTTGGCTATAGATCCTGAGCTATCTTATCCAATCAATCAACTATCACCTAGGCATGTATCCTTCCCTATCCTTGTTTTTCTCAAGCCCAGGTAACACTATCCTTGCATTGTTGTGAATCCTCAACAATATTATCCACATCATCAAACAATCAAAATTATTAGTCGATCTTAGCCTACCTATTAGCGTAATCTTGAAAAAATCCAAAAAACATCCAAATAATCCAAAATCCAAAGAAAAATAAAAATATGTTCAAAATTCCAAAAAAAAACTCAAAAACTTCAAAAATACCAAAAAAATAGCCTCAAATAACCTTCAAAAAACATGAAAAACATTCAAAAAATCTCAAAAATATCATCTTTGTCATCACCTGTCTATAATAAACTTCCATCCATAATAAAGTTATCATCACATTCACCCTTTGACAAAGCAATCAAAACAAACATAGAAATTATTATAATCCAAAATATTCAAGAAAAAATCGTAAAGATTTGATCATTATTAGATAAAAAAACACCTAAATATCAATTGCCTATCAATCATTACCATCATCACCATCAACATCCTAGCATGTGCCTTAATGTATATATCATTCCTACAATGGGCATCATCAACGGATAACATACCTAAACAACAAACATCTATAACAAGTGATATGACAACTTTGTTCGTGTATTTTGGTATTTTCTTTTGATTTATCTTATTGTCCTATTATGATGACCTCTTGAGGATGTCTGAAAATATTTAGAGAGGAAGGGATGGGACATGGTCATTTATTTTGTATGTCATGTTTTTTGGATATTCTTGCAATATAACCATGGTGAACACTTTCCTTGTGTGTGTCAAAGTCATTTTAGACAACATAAAGTGGCCCATGCATGTTTGGTTCTTCATACCTCTTTGCGCACTAGTCCAACATGCTCTAAGATTCTAATCCATACACTCATAACAAGGTTTTCATATGTTTGGTATGAACAAGAATACTCCTTTTGTTTGTAGATTCAAATTCCACACAATCGATACAAATCCGCCTTGGTTCTTCATACCTTGGTGCATCATGTCTATTTTCTACATTAATAAGGATTGCTATGATGAAATTACTTAGTTTTCCCTTAAGAAAAAGAACATTTATCACATTATTTTCATACATCATCAATCATCATAGCTATCATTCATATTCGTATTTGTAACAAATGGATTTTCAACAAATTGGATCAACAACATCTATTCTTCTATCATCTAATCTCTTCCTAATTATTCTTCCTACTAACATTAATCTCATGCATCCTTCATCCATAACATCATTAGTACCGCATGCATCCTACATCACAAAATCATTAGCTATGTATTCATCATATAATATCATATCATATGGATCATATCATGTAGCATCCATGAATCATGCATATCATCAAAATATTAAAAAAATACAAAAAAAATCATATCTACATATCATCATATCATAATCATATGCATCATGATCAAGCATAAAATCAATAGGAATCATGCACAACAATAGCCGCATCAAAATCATGTCATCTCATATATATATATCATCAAAAAATATAATCATGATAAATCATAATCCATCAAATGTGTGATACATATCTATACATCAAAAATGTATGTGTACAAGATGCTTGAAATCCAATGAATGTATATACATTATAAGCATGTCTATATCAAATTTACATCAAAATCATAAATTTGTACAAATTTTATCCTGCACTCCAAAGATCCTCTCCATCAGGAGGAGGTTGATAAGGAGGAGGACTCATAGCCTACTACTCATCATCCCCATGTACTTGAGATCTCTGGGTGTGCTCATTGTGGCCTAGTGATCTATGTAGTTGTAGTATATGTATTTGTGTATGCTGTGACCAACGACTAACAAAACCACCCTCTAATTGGCTAGATCTTGTCATTGTAGCACTCTGAGCTAAAAACTTAGGTTGCCTCCACTATTGTGGGATAGTCATCTCTTAAAGAGTCCTGTCATAAGTCACCTCCTTCACGAGATGCTCCCTCTCATGCATATGCCTATCCATGGTGACCATGGAGCCCTATGCAATCTTTAGTTGTACTTTGTGAGCTCTCTCAGAGTCCCTCTCTACTATAACTATGGCCACCTATGTATTTGCAACCTATCTTTGGGAAATCTCAACATCTTGCTTTAAGGTCCCTAGATTTCTCTCCCCTTAAGCCCGATCTTGCTCTATAGTGCACTGATCTCTCTCAACGAGCATGTGATCTCTCTAAAAAATCCTCTAAATCAATTGGGTTGTAACTTGATCTCGCTTTGTGTGGTAACCATCACACTCTATACGTGCCTAATCTCACTCTAATAATACTAGTGGTAATTGGACATCAACATCTTGGTCCCCATCACCCCTTCTCCCCTCATCTCAAGGAGGGTCCTGTACAAGTAGCTATTGATCCTATTGTGGTTTTTTTTATGGTTTTTTTTGTGGTGGTTGTTGCTATAGAGGTAGTTGTTTTCCAACATGAAGTACAACCTATCTAACCTCCACCTATACTCTCTACCTCATCTGTCGGCCCTACTAGGCTCCTCCTCTAGCTATCTCTTTTGTCCTCCCACTACTCTTAGACCCCCTGGAGGATGAGTGAATCTCAATGGCTATCTCTAGGACCACCATGCGGCATAATTGGGAGTGAATCTCTCTAGTCATATGAGCAAAAATAGAATGATAATCATCTACAAGTACAACCTGTTGCTCACCAAACTGCCTCGTGACTTGGTCAGGAAACTATCTCTTAATGATGTGGGTGGTGCATCCAATCAACCACCATGTCTGTTGATAGAAGGGTAATTTTTTGCATGATCATCAGTCTAGATTTGCACCTATACATATGGTCTCCAAATGAACTCATCCATATCATCAAATATACCTCTCTAGTAGTGTAGTTTACCAATTTGTCTCTTTGTCAATTAGGTATCATTTCTATAAATAAGTGGATCCCTTGGATCTCTATCTGAATCATTGATGGTTCAAGTGACTACTGAAATGATGAAAAAGTGGTATGGTGCTATTATATGGTTTTAGGACATAGAGCACACCCACTTCTCCAATTCCATTCAATGATAACCCTTGAGATCTCAATGCAAAGGAGAAAGAGATCTTGCAAGATGGTTGTCCTAGGGGCTAAATACAAACTAATGAGGGGTTCACCACCAAGTAAGAACTTGGAAAGACTAATGAAATGCAAGATGCAACACTAAACCCTAATTCAATGCAATGGCCTAAAAAATGACCTAAAAATGTAAATGAAACAAGATAGAAAGCTACAGAAAGGAATATGTGCACCTGGAAATCTAGAGATGGTTGGATGGAGCTCTGAAACACTGAAAAATCTGACTTTAATGCTGAGTGGGGCTCATTTTCCAAGCTAGGTGAACCAATCCAAAATATGGGTTTCTGTGCGAGAACAAGAATCTACCAAATGGGTATCAGAATATGTAAAAATAAAAAATTTGACTAAAACTGGGACTTATTTGCTAGAAGTGGTGAATCAGTCTAGCTAGGGTTTTTTGAAGCTTCAAAGTCTGATCTTTCTCTTCTATGTCTACTTTATCCTTCTTGATTGATTTTTGGATATGAAACCCTGATTTACAACTTGTAGGTGTTATCCAATGTTCTTCAAGTCTTGATGACAACTTTGACAACTTTTCTCCAATCTTGATCCTTAGGAAATCTGCAACCTAGACCTATACATCACACACAAAGGAAAGAGGAAAATGTTGTTGGGTTAGTGGATAGGGGTTTGCCTTGGTCAAACCCCGTTTTGGTAATCAAACCTTGAAATAGAATGAAATAGAAATGAAGAATGATGAATGAACAAAATATGATGTTGCAACTCACCAAACTCTATCAATGAAGTGTTGCAAACATGTGTGAGATGGCTCGAATGGATGTAGATCTTGAATCTTGCTTGACGATGATATATCTTGAATGAAATGCTTGCTTAAATAACAAAACCCTACATCACAATTGTTAGCTCCAAAACAAACATGATGCATGAAGTCCTTGACATGGTGCTTGATACTTGAATGCTGCTCTAAAATGCTTGATAATCTTTCCTTGAATGCTCTTGTAGAGACTTGTGAGCTCAACTTTTCTATTAGAATGAATACTTGAATGCTTGGGGTGATCTCTTGAATGTGTTTTAGGAGAAAATGAGTGAAAGAAACTTGTATTTATACTTAATTATGCAATAATTCCCAAAATTACAACACTACAAGCCGACATCAAATCTAGGAGGATGAAATCCCACCAAAAATTTGAATTAATTTTAATTTTGGGCCACACGGGATTCATTCACCCAAGGTGGCGAATGAGTCCCACCAAGCCTAATTTTTGGGACCATTTTTCAAAATGCTTAGAAATGTGTAAAATTAGGCTCGGGACCAAAAAATATAGGTGCGACTCATTTTACCAAAGTGGTGAATGAGTCCATAATCACTAAATATGGACCATTCAAGCCTGAAACACTTGAATTGTGATTGGGTATTGATTTGTGTTGGGATTATCCTAAAAAATATGCATGAAATGAGGCTTGTGGATACAAAATAGGGCCAATTAAAGCATAAATAAATCCCAATTATTAATGAAAACCTTAGAAAAGTGTGAAAGTGTGTTACAACACTCCAAATATGGACCATTCAAGCCTAAAAAACTAAATGTGGTGAATGAGTCCTGAATCACTAAATATGGACCATTCAAGCCTAAAACACCTGAATTATGATTGGGTATTGATTTGTGTTGGGATTATCCTAAAAAATATGCATGAAATGAGGCTTGTGGATGCAAAATAGGGGCAATTAAAGCATAAAGAAATCCCAATTATTAATGAAAACCTTAGAAAAGTGTGAAAGTGTGTTACAACACTCCAAACAAGGCACCAATAAGCTTATTTAGTTAACAAGGGCCCAAGACCTAATGTGAATATGTTAGGCATATTACAACGCTAAATCAAGGCCAACTTAGGGGGACCTTTTTATGTCATTACATCCAGCCCCAACTTTAGTGAGAGGAGGAACTTGCTTCAAAATCACTAAAGTAGACCAAATGTAGCAATGCTAGCCAGATAGGACGACCATGATCAAGAGGGGTTCAAATGCACCAATGCTATTAAGATAGGATGATCATGATCAAGAGGGTTGTGCAAGCCCCCAAGACCAAGGTCCTATGGTAAACCAACATAGGCACAAAAGAATGCACATGAAAATGATATAAAGAGCAAAAATAAGGCACAAGCATGCACTGTCAAAGACAAAGAAAATGAAATAACATGAAAAAGAAAAAGGGGTGGATCAAGCTTCGATCGTTTGTTCAATGCGATGTGGATTAGATCTAGGCTATTTGTTTGAAAAACACATACTCACTTTGAGGCAATAGAACTTTAGACTGTCTGTTGGGTGAGAAGTCCAAGAAGGTGAGACACATACACTCATGGCTAGTATGCACTCAAAACACATGCGAGTTCCTAAGGGAAAGACATGCCATCATTTGGCTTCCTGTCAAACCATACTAAATTTATACCTCCTGATAACTTAAATAAGACACCATGCAAAAATTATTTTTGAGCTTCATGAGACAAGAAAAGCTTCGTATACTTGGAACTCGTGAACAAACAAGATGGCTCCATAGGCATGCAAATTGTGTTATGCAAGGTGGCTATAAAACTACAAAATCCAAAATGCAAAGAACATTCAAAGGAGTCTTGCTTAGTTCATGCAAGGTCTTAACTTAGGGAACATCATGCCCAATGTCTCCAAGAGAGGACCAATTGAAGAAGAGAAGATTCACAACTTAGGCAATATAGTGTGTTGCATCAAGCCACTAAGAGGAATGTAATATGCTAAGACAAATCACACTCTTGAAGAAAATCACATCCAATGTCATCCACAAAGTGAAAGACGCATCGTATAAAGTAAAAAGACCACCATGAACCATGAAAAATAAAAATGCAAAAGAATAACACCAATGTATGCCCCACTTTAAATAAATTGCTAAATACCATGCTGTGAGCAATTAATTTAAAGTAGAAAATAATAAATGCAAAAAATAAAGAAGACATGAGAGCCAACTTGGAAATCCCTAGGCCAAGTCATATGTTTCCAAATGAAGCTACGTATTGCAAAAGAAAAGGAAAAGAGAGGGGTTTCCCCCAAAAATGAAAATCCAAACACATAAGGGATCTATGGATTTGGGGTCAGTATGTTCTTGCTACAATGATTTTATAGAGCTCAGAACTATCATCATTCCCCAAATACACATAGAACTAGAAGAATGACACAAAGAGAGTGAAAACAAAAAAGCCTTTCGAGTCAACATGGAAGAGACATGAATGTCTCGACGCCTTGCATCATCCCCAAAAGGAAAACACAAGAAAAATGAAAAAGATAAAGATAAAGTAGAAAATCCTTTTGGGTCAACATGGAAGAGACATGAATGTCTCGATGCCTTGTGTCATCCCCAAAAGGAAAGCATAAGAAAAATGAAAAAGATAAAGAAAAAGTGAAGGAAAATCCTTTTGGTTCAACATGGAAGAGACATGAATGTCTCGATGCCTTGCGCCATCCCCAAAAGGAAAACACAAGACCAATGAAAAAGATAAAGAAAAAGTGAAGGAAAATCCTTTTGGTTCAACATGGAAGAGACATGAATGTCTTGATGCCTTGTGTCATCCCCAAAAGGAAAACACAAGACAAATGAAAAAGACTAAAGGTGAAAAGATAAAATATTTACAACATAGAGAAGAATGAAGGTACAAATAGAGGAATGTCACAAAGAGAGAGAGACATAAAAAAAAAAATCATGGGGGATCTCATTATGCACATGCCATCACACAAAATAAAATGAAAAAGAAATCATGCAAAAAAATAGTAAGGCACATGCAAGTCATCCTAAAGCAAGTCATCTGCATCCCAATCATGTTTATTGTATAATGAAGGCGGGCAACTAGCTAAAGGGATAATAGCAAGTGTCGAACTAGGGCCATTACCAGGTTCAATGGTCTTCTTAGGATAATTGTCATCTAAGCTCATGGAAGAGGAAAACAATGTATTCAATTCATTATGCACCTCTTCGTCAATTTTAGCAACCTCATCATCATCATCTAAGTTAATTACAACAGGGGGTCAAATGATAAAATCCAAGGGTTCAACTGTTGTTGCGATTGTTGTATTGGATTGTTTTGGGACGGGACGAGAGTAGAGTCAACATGCATTGCTTTAGTCAAGTTTAGATTTAGATTTTCTTTGTTTATTTCTTCATGTAGCCTATGAGTAAGGGCGTGATGTCTACGCCTATGCTCTCTAGCACCTTTGTTTCTTTTAGTCATATTTTCAAGTTGTGTTTGTGTAGGAGTGGGTTGATCAACCATAGGTTTTTTTTCTTCCCTAAGGGGAGGAACAAAACGAACCACAAGGGGTTGTGCAACCACTTTCTCTTTGACTTTTTAAACTTGTTTTATTCTAGGAGGCATGATAGGATTGGTTTCATTATCTTTATCTTTTGTAGGAGGTAGGTGAAGGTTTTGTTTTAGGTTGGTCTTGGTTGTTTGGAATTTCTTTAGGCTCAATCATGGTTTTGTCTAGGATGGTAGGCTCAGTGGTGGGTGGAGAAATGTTTTGGAGGGATATTTTTTCTATCTTCTTTGCCTTGAACTTTTGATCAGATAGGAAAAAGAAGTCTTCTCATGGTTTTATAAGTTATATAGGTTCAGACCAAAGGAAATCTAAGGAAAATTTACCTTTGGAGGAAAACGAGTTAAAGCCACTAAGATGGATAGTGAAAACTTCATTGTCAAATGGAAAATTTAAGCATTTGTGTACAACTGAAAGGACAACTTTCATGGAGTGAAGCCATGGATAGACTAGCTTCACACGAAATTGGTTTGACTGTGGGATGATGGAGAATGAGATATCTAATGTTTTTGTTCCTATTTGTAAAGGAAGGGTGATCGATCCCATTGTAGGGAAAGTGAAACCATTATGCATCTTGATACATGCTCTTGGGTTGTCATATATATCTTGATAGAGCTCATGCAAAAGTAAGAATTCATTGGTGATCACATTCTCTCCATAGGTAGGATCTATTAGTATCCCATTAGTGGGCTTATCATAGATACGACCGACCATGTAAAGAGGACCATCGGGTGCAACTTTAAGTATATCTTTAGAGGAGAAAGCAATGTCACATGAATTTTTAGTTCAGGCCTTACAAGGAATGACATCTATCACTCCTACCATGTCATCCACAGGATCATTATCTATAGAATCATGTTGAATAGAGTCACTATTATCATCATCCGTATCAACATTCATCACATCATTCTTTGTAGTTTCGCTAGCTTTGAAAAATGAAATGTTATGATTAGGCATAAGGTTGGTAAATATTTGCAAGTTTTGGTTAGGAGGGGCAACAAACTTATTTCCTTGATCATTAACACCTTCAACGAAAAGATGATCTGAATCGATGAGGTCTTGCACAAGATGTTTAAGACACTTGCAATGTTCTTTGTCATGTCCATTTTTTCAGTGATAATGTCAATAAGAGTTTGGTCTACAACTTATAGGTAATGGTTTACTAGGATCAGGTGTTTTAACGGGAGGTAAGCTAATCATCTTCTATTCTATGAGTTTTGACATTGTGTTATGAAGGGTGTCAGGTAAGGGAGTGAATTATCTTTTCGGCTCCCCATAGCTAAAGGGTATCACAACCTTAACAACAACTACTTGGTTATTGACATTCTGAGTTGTTTGTTGAGGGGGATTGAATTGAAGAAACCCTTTAATCTATTTTCTAAAAGGTTGGGAATTGTTTTGGTTTATGGACTCAAACTTCTCAGTTTGGTTAGAAGTGGACTTTGTATCATGACTACTAACTGAATTTTGATAATCACAGAGGGTAGTACAAAAGTGCATAAAGCAAGGAAATTTCATCATGGTAAGCTTATCTTGTATCTTTCTTTTCAAATTTTCTATAAACGTCTTTTGAAGGCAAGGATCGAGAACTTTGACATCAATTTGGGAATAAAGCGACTGTAGCGTGAGATAAATTCAATTATCTTTTCTTCTTCTTTTTTCTTGCATCTCATCAAGTCATCCAAGGTCATCTTAGGGGTCATATGCATTTGGAAATGGTTAAAAAATGCCTCGACTAGTTCATTACATGAGATAATTGAGTTGTTCGGTAAAGAAGAAAACCACTCCAAGGAAGTATCCTTCAAGGACCTAGGGAAAATCTTAGCCAAGAGTTTATCATCAAGGAAAAAGTCACCACATAAGGTGGTATAAGCATTAACATGGTTAGAAGGAACTCCCTTCCCTCCATATTTCTTGAATCTAGGCACCTCTACACCTTGTGGCATCGGTGATCGGAATATCTCCAAGGAAAATGGACTGCTTTTGATATAATATGTAGGTGGGCCATTTTGATTGATGGTGAAAACTTGCTTTTTAAGTGATGAAATGGTTTGGAAGAGTTGATTTATGAGAGGGTCATTTCTTGTGATGGAAGTGAAAAAGGTGGAGTGTATGTGTTCAAAGGACAAGTGAATGGAATTCTTATAGGTGGTAAAGTGGTAGGAGATATGACGTACGATGCCACAAAGGAACAAGGGGTGCTAGTGAAAATACCCAAGGAAGGAATCACATTACTAGTTGGTTGCATTGTTGTTGTAACTTGAGGGTTTGTATAGGTAGGTATTGAGGCAATTTTTGTGAGAGGAGGAATTTGAGTTCATCCTTGGTTTGTGACATTTCTTGTAGGTAAAGGACAACTAGTGGTTGACGTGAGATGTTTTCCAAAGATTTGAACTATGTTTTTCACAAGTTCAAGTCCATCTTCACTTTCAAGCATGCGATGAATGTTATCTATAGTAGGTATTGTCATAGTTGAAATGTTGTCATTTTTCACTTGATGTTGTAAGTTTTCTAGGTCTTCATGGATTTGGATTATGTTTTCTTGCAAGAAACTATCATTCCTTGTTTTAGAATACATCACACTACTTGAAGGTAGAGAGTTGTTAAGGGTATTGTGATCCATAACTAGTGTACTAGTGTCAATACTAGGAGTGAAAGAGCTAGATAACCAAAGATCCACAATGATTGTGCTATCATGGGATGGCATGAGTCTTGAACTTCGTCTCACTACAGTATTAGCAATAGGACACCAAATACTCATATAGGGGCTACACAATGCAAATTGGATGCAAATGCAATAAAGGCTAAGAACAATGAAATGACTATAACATAAATTTTGGAAATTAAAACAAAAAGTTATAAACAATAAACAAAAACTCATAAAAAAAATTTTAAATGCCTAAAAATGGAATTTGATTGGCCCAAGGTGGCGAATGAGTCCTAGTACAATTTTTTTTCAAAATTTTTATAATTTTTCAATTGATTTTTATGCTATATAATATAAATCCTAATTGTAAATGTAGATTTTGTTTGATTTGCAGTGAAATGAGATGCAAGAATGAAAGTTATATGATCTTTCACTAATGCAAAATTAGAAACCCTAGGATGCAAATTAACCAATGCAAATTCTAATCCAATGTTAATGCAAGCCAAATCTAGGGTGATGATGCACTCCAAATCAAAATTTTAGTGTTCTAAATGTAGGTTCACCAAAATGAAATGATGAAAAAGTGGTATGGTGCTATCATATGGTTTTAGTACATAGAGCACACCCACTTCTCCAATTTCATTCAAGGATAACCCTTGAGATCTCAATGTAAAGGAGAAAGAGATCTTGCAAGAGGGTTGTCCTAGGGGCTGAATACAAACTAATGAGGGGTTCACCACCAAGTAAGAACTTGGAAAGACTAATGAAATGCAAGATGCAACACTAAACCCTAATTCAATGTAATGACCTATAGAATGACCTAAAAATGTAAATGAAACAAGAGAAAAAGCTACAAAAAGGAATATGTGCATGTAGAAATTTGGAGATGGTTGGATGGAGCTCTGAAACAATGGAAAATATAACTTTAATGTTGAGTGGGACTCATTCACCAAGTTGGGTGAATCAATCCAAAATCTAGGTTTTTATGCGAGAACAAGAATCTACCAAATGGGTATCTAAATCTGCAAAAAAATGAATTTTGATTGAAACTGGGACTCACTCACTAGAAGTGGCGAATCAGTCCAATTAGGGTTTTCTGAAGCTTCAAAGTCTAATCCTGATCTTCTCTATCTTCTATGACCTTGATTGATTTCCAAATCTAAAACCCTGATTTGCAACCTGTAGGTGTTCTCCAATGTTCTTCAAGGCTTGATGACAACTTTGACAAATTTTCTCCAATCTTTCTCCTTAGGAAATTTGTAACCTAGACTTGTAAATCACACACAAAGGAGAGGGAAAAATGTTGTTGGGTTAGTGGATAGGGGTTTTCCTTGGTCAAACCCCGTTTTGGTAATCAAACCTTGAAATAGAATGAAATAGTAATGGAGAATGATGAATGAATAAAATATGATGTGCAACTCACCAATCTCTATCAATGAAGTGTTGCAAACATGTGTGAGGTGGATCCAATGGATGTAGATCTTGAATCTTGCTTGAAGATGATAGATCTTGAATGAAATGCTTGCTTGAATCACAAAACCCTACATCACAATTGTTAGCTCCAAAACAAACATGATGCATGAAGTCCTTGACATGATGCTTGATACTTGAATGCTACTCTAAAATGCTTGATAATCTTCCCTTGAATCCTTTTGTAAAGACTTGTGAACTCAATTTTTTCTATAAGGATGAATACTTGAATGCTTGGGGTGATCTCTTGAATGCTTGTTAGGAGAAAATGAGTGAAAGAAACTTATATTTATACTTAATTATGCAAGAATTCCTGAAATTAAAACACTACAAGATGACATCAGATCTAGGAGGATAAAATTCCACCAAAAATTTGAATTAATTTTAATTTTGGGCCACACTAGACTCATTCACCCAAGGTGGTGAATGAGTCCCACTAGGCCTAATTTTTGGGACCATTTTTAAAAATTCTTAGAAATGTGTGAATTAGGTTTGAGACCAAAAAATATAGGCGGGACTCATTCGCCCAAGGTGGTGAATGAGTCCTAGATCACTAAATCTAGGTCATTCAAGTTTGAAACACCTGAATTATGATTGGGTATTGATTTGTGTCGGGATTATTCTCGAAAATATGCATGAAATGAGGATTATGGATGAAAATAGGGTCAATTAAAGCATAAAGAAAGCCTAATTATTAATGATAACCCTAGAAAAGTGTGAGAGTGTGTTACAACACTTTACAACACTCTAAACAATGCACCAATAAGCTCATTTAGCTCACATGGGCCCAAGACCTAATGTGAATATGTTAGGCATATTACAACACTAGATCAAGGTCAAGTTAGGGGGGCCTTTTTCCATCGTTACAACTACGATCCTCTCCCAAGCCCATACATGTAACAATGTAACTCTTGCAAAAAGGCTAGTGGTTGATCGATAACACACCTGATGGATATCATGATAAAGGTACGTGAGGATGCAAGGTCTCCATGCATATCTGATCTCCTCTACCATCTTGCCCTCAATCACATAACCCCATCCAACGGAAAATCCTTATGACCTTCGATCTGGCATAAGGGTCCCAATAATTAAAGTAGCTAAGAAAAGTGTAATCTCATCGACCTCTCCATAGTAAGGTCATAAATCTAGTTGTCCATCAACAATATCTAACTCCTCCTCATCGAGCAACCTCCGTATAGATGCAATACGACCTCTATCCATGTTATAGATAACATGAGAACCATCAATCGACACCTTGAGGATGCACCAAACATCATCCATTGTAATAGTACACTCCCTTGTTGGGAGGTGGAAGGTGGTTGTATTTGATCTCCACCACTCGATGGGCATAGTCATCATTGCCTTATGAGCTCGAATCTCAAGAATTTAAGCTATATAGTGTAGTCCAACTGCATGAAAAAATTTAACCTCAAGCTCGTGTAGGTTGGCCATCTGATCCATGATCTGAGGCCTCCACTCTCTTGAGTAAATGGGGTGAATAACTACCTAAAATCATGAAGCCAACAATGTCAATTTTCCAAAAATCTAATAAAAATCCTAAGTGTTTAATCAAAAAGAGAAAATGCATTGCTTTGTGCAAACATTGCATTACATATTAGTCAAATGTGGGCCATTTTTCAAATGTATCAATATCCCAAAATAAAAAGTGAATGTGTTTTCAAATGCACCAATCTACCTGTGTCCCTATAGTGCAAACACACTAATCCATCTCAAAGGCGTCACTGTGTTGCAAATGCGGCAATCCGCGATTGCAAACATGCCCTATCAGGTTTCAAAAGCATTGATTTGTAGATCAACACATTTTTTTTCTACCTTTAGCTAGTAGTTAATGCACTTTAAATCATATGCAAGAAAAAATTAAACTTGTACATACCACTGGGCCCACTCTTGTAGGCCTCTAGAACTTTCTCTATCTGGACGATGTGGGGCACAAGGTATGAGTGCCATTATGGAAAGTGCTTGAGCAAAGTGAGTGATCAAAGCTCTGGAAATCTCTAAAGTTGTGTGCAAATGGGGACATTTTGAGCCTAATTGCTTATATATTACCCCTGAAACCTAGGGTTTCACTTGCGACCACCCTACTATATCTTTTTTGAGTCTCGCTATCAATCCTGATCAGTTTCTAGGACCCCTATGGCCTTGTTTTTCGTCCTATTTTCAACCAAACCAGTCTTGAACTCTTGACACGAGCCCAACCTGAAAATTATTTTTTTCTGGCCAACCTCCTGAGGGGGCAACCTAGTGTCATATCATCCTTTTATCATTCGTTGGGGCATAGTGGGGCATCGAAAAAAAAATTAAAATTTTATCTGAGCAACAATTATCTTTGAAACAATGTAACTAGTACATTGTGTTAAAGAGGGGGAAAATGTAGACATGCAAAATTCCTAACATGTATCACACATCTCTAATCTTGCATTTTGCATCATTTTCATCATTATTCATCATTAGCATTGCATTTTATCATTCTCATCCCCAATCCTGCATAATTCATCATTTTCATCACTTTCGTGACTAATTCCCTCTTTAACATCATTTCTCATTAGTTATCCTAATTTCCTCTATTAATTAAATAATTTTGAATTATTTAATTAATTCATCATTTTTCACTATTTTTCCCTTCATCACCCCTAATTGAATGATTTTTAATTATTTAATTAGAAAAATATAATTTTCTTCTAATGTCTCATAATTAAATAATTTTGATTATTTAATTATCTAAATTTCCCTTCCACTTGCATGGAATATTCATTTTTTCAAATAGAATATTCTAATCCTCCATAATTAAATAATTTTGAATTATTTAATTAATCCAACTTCCCTCTCAAAGGCATATTATGATGGAATATTCTTTTTCAAAAATATCTCAACTTAACTCAAGTCTCTCATTCATCCTCCACCCTTCATTTTTCTTGATCTAATATCCATCCTTCATTTCAAAATATCTTAACCAATTTCTTAAAAATTGTGGAGATATTTTGAGTTCAAGTTAATCTTGACCCTTGATCCTCCTTGATTTAATCTCATCCATTGATCTCAAGATCAATTCTCTACCGTTGACCTAAATTTTGAAAATCTATAAAATAACCCTCTTCCCTCCATTATCATAACCTATAATCATTTGAGCTAATTCATGTCATTTGAGCATTGGAGCATTTGAGCAATATAATCATCGCATCTAGGTCATTTGAAGCTTTTGCAATCATGTGAGATAATGATTGAGCAATCCAATACACCATCAACCAATTTCTAAATGGAATGCTAGGTTTGCACAAATTGTTTTCATGTTTTGAATTGGATTTTCATTGCTATTTTTTGATTTCTATCTTGTTTGCATTCAATTTCATTTGTAAGTGGGATTTTAACAGTTTTTTTGATATGGATATTTATGAATTCTAACCCTAATTGAATAATGCATGCTTCGTTTCCATTTTCCACCAACCCCACTTCACAACAAGTAAATGGAAAAATAAATCAAAAATTTAAAATGTATAGTTTACATTTATTCAAATTACATAAATACATTACTATTTTGACTTAAATTTATCTAGCATAATCAATACACTCTCAAATGTTACAATTTCTAGTTATGTTATAAGTCAATTCTACATCAGAAGATGCAAGAATGTAGTAGTACACTATAAAAATTTTAGTAGCGTCTAGGTGATCTGTAAACTTGAACATGCCTCAAGCTATGAAATGGATCTCCGCTAACTAAGAAACCAATTGATCCCAATCAAGGAGGTTATATCTTAGAATTGTAGAGTTTTACCATTTCTAATTCTATGAGGATGGTTTTTTTAGTATCTTAAAGTTGAGCCTAGGAGCATAACATTGGCCTAGATAACAAAAGGGTCTTTTATTGTGGTTGGGAAATAGTCAAATCTAACATCATAACATGTAAAATAGGCATTGGAGTGTAAATACTTCTATCATGTCTTGTATTATATTTTTACAAATTGTGCAAGACAAATACATGTAGTTAATTCTTCAGGTGAATAACAAGGAAAATAGAAGCAAAAATTTATGTCTTTTCTCACTTCAATATAGAATAATTCAGTTATTCTATGTATTATTTTCTAAGCATTCATAGAAATAAAAACAACAAAAAATTAAGATCTTTGAATTGTTAAATAGTGTTACTTAAACTTCCTGATTATACTCAGTATCGATATATGCATAATTGCCACAGAGGAAGGATCTTATTGGGTGAATTAATTACTATAAACCAACTCTTTGGAAGAATCAATTTAATCCCATTTATTCAATCATTCACCTATGCTCAATGTGAGATGACAATGTACCCAAAACCTTGAATGTCTCTTATCTAGAAATTATTTTTTGTTTAATTAAAATTAACATTTTCTCACAAATCATGTGTGCAGTTTTGGGTAGGGATCAAAAAAAATTGTTTTGAGTTAATTTGTAATGTTAAGGGAAAGGGGTCCATATTGGGTAGGGGTCCAATGATGGGTATAAAAGTAGGCCTAAGTGGACCCCATAGTAGGTAGACTTGATATCCAAAAAACTTGCACTTAATATTCAATTGCAAAACACCTTTATCCATGAAGTATACAAACTAACAAATCATGTGATGGCACATCAACGCACCAAGAATACATGACTTAGTGGCCCACTATTGGTCTCACCTTTTTTCTTGGGCCTTTTTGGATACCTTGACAAAAGCATGCTGATGTGGCATCATATTTGATGATGTGGCCTTGAAACCAATTTTTATAAGCAGGGGACTTGCCAAATAAGCTATTGTACAAATTTGGGAGTGATTTGAAATTTTCACATGGGACTTTGAGAAGCCCAAAATTAGGGTGGCCCACTATAGGCCCATCTCCTTTAATGGTTGTTGAATTTGGTTGTCAATTTTAATTAAATATTAATATTTGATTGTTTTAAATATTTGAATTATGTTTTTATCGTTTTTTTTTATTAAGAATAAAAAGAGTGTTTTGAAAGGATTCCAAATCTTTTATAAAGAATATAATAGATATAACAATAAATTTTAACATAAAAAACAAATCTTTAGTAAACAAACAATATTAAAATTTTAGCTCATCAATAATATATATGGAATAAAAAATAAATAACCACATCAAATACTATATGATCAAGTTGTGGAAACACAAAAATCCAATAACATCATAGACCAAAGAGGATCAAGATTACATAATCCTCAAAGCAGATTTTGTACCCTTCACCCCTTTATTCTTAGAGTGAAGTACAAATTGTGAGGGTTCATAACATTTTTAAGAAATTTCTTCCTCTTATGAACTATAGCCTAGACTTCTAGATGTCATAGGAGGAACATTATTTTCAAATTATCTTAATATGATTCGCTTACATAGTTTTTATAATAGTGACCTTTAAGCATGTATTAATACTAGAGATGAGTGATGAACTAATACGATTTTAAAATTAAGAAAAATAAATTTTATTGGAGTTAAAACAATATTTATGATTAGACCTTCAAGCCATCTTGAGTAGGTGGTTCTACTATTGTTTTGGGGCAATTTGTCCTAAGTTTTATTATTTTCACTCAAATTGTAGGCCACTAATGGTTTGTTGTTGTATTTTAACCTTTATGCTGATTATTTTTTATTGTTACTCATCGTTGTATGGGTTCTTTGATGTATCTTTCATGGTCTTTGTAAAATATTTTGAACTTTCGAAAACCTTTCTCTAATTAGTTCATAGCTTTAGTTAAAAGTGTTTACCTAATAAAAAAAAATGATTTGACTATTTTAAAAATAGTTTAAATTAGTATATATATGTTAAATATATTTATTTAAAAGAGGTTAATTTTGAGGAGTTTATATTGAATTTGTGATATAGGTTACATAAATGTGCTAAAATTGATATCTCTTAGTGTCTTTTAGGTAGGTGTATTTAAGATATCTATGTTAGTTAATTAAGTTTAATGTGCAAATGAATGCCAAATTTACATTAAGTGTTTTATTATCTACTCATTCCAGTATACTGGCTTTGCTTCATTATAATTACACATATCAAAATACATACACATTAGCATAGATATCTTAAATACATCTATCTAAAAGATGTTGAAGATATCAGCTCCAAGATGTCCACTAAATTTTTTATTTAGGATAGATACCTAGTTGCCTCAAGATTGATATCTCTCAATGTCTTTTAGATTTATTTAAGATATCTATGCTAGTAGGATTTGCAAATGCAACACCTAAATGATAATTTAGAATTTTTTTTTATGTTTATATTAAACAATATTTCCTTTGAAAAATAATGAAACATATCATATTCACCAAAACACATAAAATGTATGGCATTTATTAAGCATTTCATATTCATTTATATGTGCAATAAACAACATATTAAAGACATTAAGACATTTCCTATTTATCCAAAATTAAAAATATAAAAGTGTTTGATAAACATGTGATGCTAATAGAATAACAAGGTACATAAAACTATTAAATCTGACTCATTTCCATATCCACACGTTTTGAACCAAAGAATGATTGTAATTTTCAATCTTTGAATCTAGTACTAGGTACCACCCTTTGATTTTGGTATTTTAAAGGTACCATTTAGTGGGCTAAATGGCGATTTTGATGTCTTATCAATTTTATTTGGCATTGTTTGTAGGTTAAATGGTGCTTTCTAGAATCTTATGAAATCATATTGTACTTCTAGGCAAAATTTTGTGAGGTTTTCTCACTGCAAATCCTTTATATTTTTTTGAACAAGTAAACCCTTTCAAATCTAAATTGACATTTTAACAAGCACACTTTTTATGTTTTTCTAAATCTTACATGATGGATATGAAGAAATTGCAAAAGCTAGCACATGTTAATACAAGAGATGAGTGATAAATGAAATACTATTTTAAAATTAAGGAAATAAAATCTTATTGGGGTAAATAAATATTTATGATTTGACCTTCAAATCACTTTGAGTAGGTTGTTCTGCTATTGATTAGGGTAGTCTACCTTAAGTTTGTTTTTTTCACCTTATTTGCACAAGATGCTAATGGTTTGTTGTTGTATTTCAACTCTTTTTCTAACTATTTCTTAATGTTCCCATGATTGTATGGGCTTCTTTCATGTATCTTTCATCATTTTTTAAAAGGGTTTGAGATTTTTCAAAAACCCCTCTCTCTAGTTAATAGCTCCAATCAAAAGCATACCACTAATAAAAATTATTTATGACTTGTCTATTTTAAAATAATTTTAATTAATATAGATTTTAAATATATCTATTTAAAGGATGTTAAGAGATAATTTTGACATGCTATATTGAATTTGTGACATAGGTTAAACATAAATACTTAAAGTCGATATCTCTTAATGTCTTTTAGGTAGGTGTATTTAAGATGTCCATGTTAGTTTATTAATTTTGATATTCATATTTAAGGTTTTATTATCCATTCATTCCAATATATTGTCTTTCCTTCGATTATAATTACACCTATCAATATGAATACATACTAGCATAGATACCTTAAATACATCTACCTAAATGATGTTGAGATATATTAATCTCAAGGTGCATATACCTAATTTGTTATTTAGGATATATAGGTGTCTCAAGACTAACATTTTTCAATATCTTTTAAATCGTGTATTAAATATATCTATGCTAGTAGGATCTATAGGTACAATATGTAAACAAAAATAAGAATCTTTTTTGGGTGTTTCTATAAAACAATGTCCTTTAACAAATAAGGAAGCATATTTTAATCGTCAAAATGCATAAAACACATTACATTTCTTAGCATTGTTGAAGAATTTTATATTAATTTAAATATTAAATAAAAATATATATTAAAATATGATTAATAATTAATTTAATTTTTAACCAAAAACTAAAATGTACATGATATTAAAGATGTAATAAGTGTTTGATAAAATAATTCTATGTCAATATACATCAAATACATAATATTGATAATGTTCCAATCTTGAATCGATTCTCTGTTCCTCAACTTTCCTTTTCAAGACTTATTTTCTTATTTTTTAATTTTTATAGAAGACATATGGAAATTATGAAAAAAATCTTACTTCATACACCAACTTAACACATGTGATATTGCAATGCCCACATTTTTGCATGTCTTGGGATGTCTATCATTAGCATCATATTTCCAACTATGTAAATTATGGGATGCATAGGTCATGCTTGTGTACATTGCATTGTTTCTTTATCAATGTTTCAACTTCAACATTTTTATAATAAATACTATTTTGATTCTTGACTATGCATTGATTGGCATATTTTCCAAATGAGTTATTGTATCCATTTTATAACATGTGTTGACCAACCAAATTTCTAGAGGTGGTTTTTTGTCTATACTGAGATGCATTTATGGTAATATGACAAGATCCTTGTGATTAGTTGAGTTCTAGGTTGTATGTGTTTATGCTTTTGTTGTATTAAAAGTGTTTGGTATTTGTGAACCATACTCCCCTTATTTTTTAGTAGTGTGTTTATTGTTCCCATGTGACTATCTCCTAGCACACTGAGGTGGAGCTATTGGTACCACATGGTTGGGCTTGTTAGGAATAGGATCATAAAGAAATATATTAAAAAAAAAATACATAAATAAAATATAAAATGAAAAGACACAAATATACAATGGTTCACCCATGCCCATATAGAAAAAAATAATCCTTCTTTTATTTCATCTAGCAAAATGAAGGGATAAAACTTGCAATACATTTGTTGCAACTTCCTATTTTCTCCCTCACATTCTCTTCTCACAATACACATTCATAATACAATGCCCTTGTAAAAGAGGGTTTTCTTATAGAGTAAAAATTCCAGCATAACCTCTACCATCAAATATGTGACCTAATGATGAACAATCTAGATTTAATATGAAAAATAACATTAAAATTTGGCTTCAAGGGTGTTTCCCTCAATCCCTTTCTAGGGGGATGATCCCCAAAACCTCAAAGGGGGGAGAGCCCTCCCCTTTACTCCCCCCATAATGAAATAAGATCCAAATACAATTGCATAAAGACCAAAAAATTAAACCTTTAACAAGATCAGGCTCCATTACCAACAAAATTGAATGGATCCACCATTGTGGAATTATAGATCCATTCGAGTGGTTTAGGATCACACTTAAATTGGAAAAGGTTTTGTTATAATTTTTATTATTTCATTTGTAAGAAAGTTGTAAAATTTATAATTCTAGACATTAGTGTCCTCATATGTAATTATAGATCACCTTTTTGGAACCTCCTATTGGATGGAATTTAATCTTCCCATATAATCGGTGATCAAGCTATCATTACTTTTATTGTGTCTCCATGTTGATGTCAAATACACATGTTGTTTCTTATTCCTTTTATCATTCTTGATAATATAATCCATAATTGCTCCTATTTATTATGCTTATTTCTTATTTCATGGAACATTTCTTTAGACATTTCCATTTGATACCACTAGTATAAAAACAACAATATGTGACTAAAAAACTACTAAAAACTACTTATAAATGACTGAACATGGTCGCGTGACCAGTAGTAGTTTATTGCCAATCATTTATAACGTGACCGAATTGATGACTAAACCATTTTTAGTTGTTTAGTTGATCGATTTGGTCATTAATTTAGTTGTCCGATTGATCGATTTGGTCATTGATTTAGCCGTTGGAGTGATCAACTTGCTCATTAATTTAGTCGTATGATTGATCGATTTGGTCGTTTATGTAGTCATTAATTTGATTGATTTGGTAGTGTGTAATTTAGTCGTTAATTTAATCATAGATTGTTTTAAATTCGTCACTTATTCACTCATTTTTTATTCACTGGTATATTTTATTGTTAATTTAGTCATTGATTGATGTTAACTGGTCACTTATTTAGTCATTTTTATTCAATAATTTATATCCATTGGTAGTGTATTTAATCATTAATTTTAATCATCATTTTGATCATTTTGGTAGTTTATTTAATTGTTTTTGTTCACTAATTTCTTTCAACTGATAGGTATATTGATACATTATTTATTAATTGCATAATCATTATATTTAGTCATATTTATTCACTTATTTTTGTCAGTTGGTAGTATATTTAGTCAATTGGTAGTTTATTTAATTATTTTTGTTCACTAATTTCTGCCTATAAGTGCTAGAAATGAGACAATTCTTTAATTGAGGTTTAAACATATCAAAACATAGAAAAACATAATCAATAATTCATTTGTACATAATGAAATGACTATTAAGAAGGAAAAATACTAAAATTTTATTGAGAAAACATGTTCTTACAACAAATATAAGATAGAAATGTGGCTTTTCTTTGAAAAATGTACTATTACAAAATGTGTTTCTCAGTGTTGTGACTAAGAAAACTGAGTTACAATTCCTTTCTTTTGGTTATGCAAGATATTACAATTTTGATGACAATATTATGTTGCAAATTATTTGCAACTGCACATACATGTCTGTTGCACTCTCTGCAACTTTTCCTCTTCTCTACACCTCTTTATTTTCTATGTATTTACTTTTGTTTCTGCACCCCTGTTCTCTGCATGTATTGCTTACACAACAACATATCCCCTCTTCTATAATGCACCAGTTTGAAAGAGTGAAACCCAAACAAAAAGAGAAAAACATAATCAAGGGGTTTTACATTATAGGTGTAGTAAGATAGAACATTCTTTGTTCTACTCACAAAATGTACACTCAAATCAAATTTTCTAGTTTTTGTTTGTGTTCAACTTATTCAGGCTTAGTACATTCTCTGTTTGCAACTTCACTCTCCACACTCTATTGTTACTAACCCTTCTTTTTCTCTTCTATATATACTTACAGCTAACACTTTGTGATTTTTTTCAAATATTTTAGTGGCCACTATGCGAAGGTCCCTTGTTTCTCTTTCAGATGGACAACTCCATCTATTTTTTCTAGATGAGGAAGGGATATGTTACTTGAGACTTGTAAAATACATACATTTGCATCTCTTGTTCCTTTCAATTTAACTCCATGTACAATAGATAGTGAGTGAATCTTCCCAATGCCCATAGCAACACCATCATGTGGATCCAACACCTCAACTGTATCCCCTTCTTGGAGTTTATCAATAAATGTCTGCAAAAACAAAAAAGAAACACATTATATTGAGATATAAAACACACATTATATTATTTTTGATAGCTATATGTAATGTCTTATGTCTTGGAACAAATAAATTTTTGTATGTGCTTTTATAAAACACTCTATTACAACTAAGCTCTAAGCTTATATATGTAAGTTATATGTTCTCCCTTAATTCCATAATCTATGTATACTAGCTAATTACACTCCACTACTATTCTAACCAACTTCTATCAAATAGGTAATGATTACCCTTATTTAAATAATAAAACAACCATTACTTACTTGAATATTGCTTACTTACACGTGGTTTCATAGCACTCACCTCGAGTTCAGCACGACTACCACTATGAATATCATGTGCATGCTCCTCAAGTTCATCATCATAACCACCATCAACATCATTGCAGACATTAAGTTGTACAACTTTGCAGAGAGTTCTATTAAGAGGGTCATTTTTTTTTTGTCCTTTCATATAATTGCTCTACATCATGTGGTTTAATTGAATCATGCAAAAATTAATATAAGTCAAGTAAAGAATACAAAAGCTATAAATTTTTGTCCAAAAGAAAATTTTAAGCATGAAGAATGACAAAACATTGGGAAAAATAACTAACAACTATTATATTAATTACCTCAACTTTAAGACAACTAAGATGACTATGCTACACATTCTTGTCCACTTCATCACTATCAATATCGGCAACTCTATTGACACCATGAAGGAATTTTTGTTTTCCTATTGCTTTGATAAAATTTCTTTGCATGTGGTTTAACCATCATGCAAAAAAATATACAAAGCATTCAATAGTCAAGTAAAGAATGCAAGTTATAAATTTTTCCAAAAGAACATTTTCTGGATCACTCCAATAATAAAGAAACTGGGTTGGATTCTCCTATGCTCAGATTTTAGTAATCTACATATTAAGAGGCATTTGTATATAGAACTCCCAAACAAGAAGAAATGAGATCAATAGAGCCTCTTACCTCATCTAAATCAATGGATTTATGCTCATTCCATGTAGAAACTATAGGGTTAATGACATGAACCAACTACGTAACTTGCTGACTGAGACCTAATATGCAACTCGTTACCTTTTGATAACCTAGTTCATTTGAGTTGACATGATCTACAAAGGCTCCTGTTGGGAATTGAATAGATGGTTGTGAAATCTATGTTGATGAACTAGATTTCAAATTCATCCTACTCTTAGATTTACTAGCATCTAGTGTTGCCATATAATTGACAATATCTTATGCACCTGCTTCTTTATTACTATTTTCCACCTAAAATAAAATGTCAATTTCAAGATATAATCAGTTCAATAAAAAATTGAAATAAATAATACAATTTTAATTGAACCAAAATGCCATACACTTATTGCAAATTTGTCCATTTTGGCATGCAACGCGCCTCAGCCAAATGTATATCTAGCTCTCACATTATCTCTTGCTCTCTTGCCTCTTTTACTCTTTGCCAAATATTCTTTAGAATGCATACTTTATCTCAATGCCTTCCACTCTTTGAGAGATTGACTAGAGTCAAACCTCTCTTTTCCCAACATGATTATTTTTCTACAACTGTATCTATAATTGTTCATCAAAATTCTCATCCTTTTCTTGTAATATTTTCTAGAGATTTGTCCACCAGTAGTCTCAAAATCATTTTCCATTTTTTGTATAACATTTTCCACAACTCGTGGATCTTGCTTTGTAAAATTTGATTTGCAAATATCCAAATGGGCCCTACATCTTACACCCAACTCAGTGGCCCACTTTGCAACATTTGGCCCAATGGGCTCACCATCTCTCGATACTTCAAGCAAGAATGACTTCTTTCCTTCGAATTTTCTTTCTTTCGCATTCCTCTCTATAGATTTGTACAAATCTTGACTCAATCTTGGTCTTTTGACAAAAGCATCCACATCTTCTATTAGATTACCACTACCAATATTTTTGGATGATTCACTAGTTCCATCAAAATTTCTAGATACAACAAGTGCACTCTAAGGCATAGCAGATGCAAGCAGTCTCTCTTCATGAATTTCATTAACCAAAAATTTATGCTCCTTGACCAGATCAAGTGTGGCATGAGTAGGTAGATCAATACCGGTCTCTGCAAACTCCACATCATTAAACACATCCTTTAATGTTGAAAAAAATATTTGTAGACCTATTGTTCCTTTGCCTTGATTTTTTTCAATAATCTCTCTTAGAATTAGTCCTAAGAGATCATCACAATGTTGCACATCACCATGTGCTATATCAGTCTGCACATCACCATGTGCTATATCAGGTTGCACATCACCATGTGCTATATCAGGTTGCATATCACCATGTGCTATATTAGGTTGCACATCACCATGTGCTATACCAGGCTGCACATAATCACAACTATCATTTTCACCAACTACATTTGTTGAATCACAAAAGCTTCGGCTTCTGCAAGATGGTGGCATTGTATCTTTTCTTTCCTTTTTTCTTTTCTCCACATTTTCTTTGCACTCTTTTTGTTGCCTATAAAAAAAAAAAAACATATTATGTCTTATATACATAAAGCTCTTTCCTATAAAATTTCATTAAACACTATTAAACAAATAATATACTACTTAGTGGATTTACAACTTTCCTTTTCAAATCAAGACTCAAAAAAATTCATTGTTCTTGGCCACATTTTCAGTACATGTGCACTCATATTTTGTCTCTGAAATTTCAACATTATGATCGCTATCATCTAATTTGTGCCTTACAGTCCTTGTCTTCATTTCCTAAAGTTCAAATAAACAACAATGTATAAATCAGTAACTTGAATCAATAAAACTTTATTTAGTTCATAAGTTGATAATTGTTGGCTTTCCAATCCACTAATAACTGCAAATGGAAACTTAAAATAGAATTCAGTTTATAGATTAAAAAGAATTTGTAGTAAAAAACCGAGAATATGTTTACAATATAGGTATCAAAAAAATTTTCCTTAGGGATATATTCACAAGAGAAGAACTCATAAAAACATAACACAAGTAGGATGAAGGAAAAACATAGTCTATTTCATCATGAGTTGTGTTAGAACCTTAAAAAAAATCATAGTTCCATCACCACAATTAACCTTGAGCTCCATGACTCGAGCCTTGACCATTATATTCCTTTTTATTTTTTACTAAACATATAATTTTTTTAGGTTTGACTGACATTGAAAGACCTATATAAAGCCAGAAACTCATCATATATACTTAAGCAAAAACATGTCCAGCTAAAAAAATTCCAAATCCCTTAACAATCTGTTACCACAATCCCTCAGCAGTAATCTGAACCCTTGGTGGGCTTGTGGTGTGTAACAAACAACATCAATATATTTACTGTCATACCAAAAAAGTATTATGTTGAGGATGCGGTTGGGTGGTATGAGAGAATTTAAATACATCATAAACCTCCATACTACGAGAAGGAAAAATGAAGGGTGTGGTATAGCAGGGAATAACCCACCATCTTTAAATACATCATAAACCACCATACCACGAGAAGGAAAAATGAAGGGTGTGGTATAGCAGGGAATAACTTGCTATCCTATGAGGAAGATCATAAAGGCGTGCGGTAGGGCGGTATGAACCGCTATACCACAGAAGGATGTGACGAAGCATGTAATATGGCAATAAGCCATATGTGATCATTAATATAAATCATAGTACCATGGGTTAAACAAGTCATGATTTTGGTATAGAGGTAAGGATCCTACTACCACATGGTGAAATGCAAAGAAGTATGTGGTATAGCAGTTTATACCCCTCTATCCTATAATAGTTATAGAAAGTGGTGGAAATAAAGCAGTATTAAATGCACAAATCACATCAATCGTCTAATCTTGTAAAATCAATGGTACATTTTCAAACTTGAACTACAAGAAAATTATTTGGCATAAGGTTGATATTAATGTTGACATGACTGAGCTCAAAATCCATTAAACCAATAATTCGACATTCTCTTTACACTCATTTGCAAAAAATATTGTGCGAGGAGCTGGGAGTTCGAGGAGGTTAAGCTTTGTAACCATCATAACCCAAGTAAGTGCACAAAACTCTTGTGAATTAAGTTGTATGGGTATAAGATTGTTTGGAATTTTGTATTTCAGAAGTATAGGAGAAGTAAGATTGTTAAACTGTGAATTAAGTTTTACAAGTACAATATTGTTTGGAATTTTGCATTTCAAAAGCATATGAGAAGTAAGATAGTTAAACAGCATGCCGCCCAAGAAGAAAGAACCTGAAACTAAAAAGGACATCATGTCAGCCAAGAAGAAAGAACCTAAAATTAAAAAGGAAGAATCTAAGGTTAAAAAGAGGTCCTTACAATAGTCTATCATGGATATACTCCCTGAATCAATTGAGAGAAGGTTTAAGAAAGTTTTTAATGATGTGGCTCATGGTTGTAGAGATGCCCTTATCCCTATCTTTGGGTGGGAACTGTTCTGGTACTTTTATGACAAAAGGGAGGGAAATATTTTGGTGTCAAATCCATGGGAATTAGATTTTTCCATATTAATTGTCCCAAATGTTTTTATAGATGTAGAGTTCATCAAAGTATTGGCTTAGAGTTATCATCTTGCTACTAGGTCTGTGAGATTGCCAGATGGTTCACCATTAGTTGTGTTGACTAAAGTGGCCATCATTGAATGTTTAGGCCTAAAAAAACAATCCCTAACTAAAATTGATTTGCAAAGAAGTAAAGAAGAATATACTAGATTGAGGAAAACCCATAGAAGTGATGAAGTCCCCATTTACATGAAAAGGGGTGTGAACAACAGGGTGATTCCTATATCCCCTTCTGCTACTGAACTATTTGAAGTCTCAGATTTCCAATTCTATTTCAAGAAAACCTAATTTTCTCTTTGTCAAGTACTTGGGATAGGTGCAGAAGAGCTAATGCCAGTTAGTTTAATGATGATGGCTATGAGGATCCAAAACCCTGAGATGAACATTGAATATGATTTTTCCTCATATCTTGAGAAAGCATTGCATGAAGCATTTCTGCAAGTTAGGGAAAATAGAGCCCCCATAACATTCAATAAATATTCTTTGTCATACCACCTACTATTATACCAGAATAAAGATAGATGGACCAAAAGGATTTGTTTGGGTCAGATTGACAAGTAGGGGAATTTGTTGCTAGTGCAACTATGGTGTTATATATGAGACAATATATGTAAGAATTCAAATTATGTGATATTCCATGATGAATTTGTGTACTGAATTATGAGAGTTCTTCGCCACCAACCACCAACAATACACACACTTGTGCTACAATTGTTAAGACATTTGGCTTTGAAACTTGAGCAAGGCCATCCTCATAACTTTGATGATTGATTTTTTCTACCAGATACCACAATAATCAAGATTTATGGATGCCCATAGGCCCCACATATAGTGCCAAAGTTTGTCCCCCTTTGATTAGCCTTTTTAGAGTTCTTGTGGAAAATTCTATGGATGGAAAAGGATGTCATGAGTAAACAAATGAAGGGTACATTTCTATCCAATTTGACAACATGTTGGGAACTATCAGTGGGATTCGATACACTTGAAGAGTTCTAGAATTATCTAAAATCAAGGTACTCTTTACATTCCAGAAAGGAAAGAGTTTTTGGCCCTAAGGGTCACATGATTTTTGTAAGACACACCATCCTTACCAAGGCTATGGTTACTCACCAAATTGATTATGAAGATGATGTAATCAAAAAAAAATTCTCTCCTTAAGAGGTATATGAGAGGATGAGAAAATAGGAAATTATGAAAAGGCTTGAGGAAGAAAGAAAGATGAAGCACAGTGATTCCTCAGGTTATTTCATAGATGAAGCAGATCTTTTCAAGAGGATTGATATGATAATTGATAATTTTCATGAATTACTTAAGTCTGCAACAAATATGAGGAGACTTGCCAAATTCTCTCCCAAAAGGTTGAGTGGTATTGTAATTATAGAACCAACTCTGGATATTGTTTTAGTATGTCATGCTTCTCCAGGATCACATCCTAAACAACCACCTTCTAAAAAACAAAAGACACAAGAGATAGACCCACTTTTTTCCTATGAAATAAGTGAGGAGGTTAGAGATACACAAGAAGTAGTTAATGTGTTAAGACATTTCAAGGATGATGTTGAAGTGGAAAAACCTATGTTTGAAACTGAAGCCCATAGGCCTGAAGCTAGAATTGATATTGAGGTACAAGGAGAAAGAGAAATGCACGAGGATGACAAGGTAATTGCAGCTTGCAAGTTCTTGGAAGATGATGAATTTATCAAAACTCTTGAATTTAAAGACTTTTGGATTAAGATGAAAATGAGAGAGTTTGAAGCGAGGGTTGAAATAAATAAGATGGGAGCTGAGGAATCCCAACATGACCAAATAGTAGCCCAAACTTTTAATGAATTAAGGATTGATAATATTGCTGTCATCCCACAAGAGGCTAAAGAGATGATTTTGAAAAGTAATATACTTATTGTCCTTGGTATGGAATTAAAGAAAATGTTTTTACTTGATCAAGTGAGAACACAACAGGACCCAATGTTGATTGTTGAGTTTGACTCAGATGAAGGGGTAAGTGGCACAAGGTATAACCCTAAGATTGAAACCTTTGCATTCTGGACCAAACAAAAGAGTACAAAAAAACCAGGGTTATTAGATGTAGTGCAGGAAATGAAAGGGATGGCTATGGTGAAAACATTTAAGGATGCATCTCCTTTAGAAGCTGCAACCATGACAGTGCATTAAGCTATGTTCACCCGAGTTGTAGTTAAAAAATGTGAAGTTGAAGGAACAATTGAAAGGAGTAGGCCCCTCACAAAGAAAGGAAATAATGTTATACCAACATCCTCCTACTCCACCAGTTCATATAGAAAGTGCTTCTACTGAACAAGTGAGCATTCTTAGATAGGATATTAAAGAGTTAAAGAAATTCAACAACAAGGGTAAGGAAGGAGTGAATAAGCAAATCTGCAATGTTTTAGAGAAGGTCCTCGAGCATAGGATAAAGCTAATTGTGGACAAGTTGGAAAGTGTATGATTGCTACAACTCACTGACATAGGTAATTCATCAGATGAAAAGACATCTACCCATACTGGATCCCTTTTTTAAGAATTGGAATCCCATACACTACACATTGGTAACATTGTGCAGAATCTTATAGAGGAGTATTGAGGCTCTTGCAACATTAAAACTAATGGCCAAAATAGTTATAGATGAATTCCAATATATGTAAGGAGAGGACCAAAAGATCAGAACAAGAATAGATTTATTTCATACTCTAAATCAGTGGTTTGTGCCAAAACTATGTAAAGATGATGACCACTTGAAGGACCTCAATGAATGGAAGAGTGAATTTGGCCAAATTGTTCCACAATGCATCAGTCACATACAAAAGGATGGTGAGTTGAGTCTTGATAGGTTTGAATTAATCATGGATGGAGTAATAGAATTGGATGTTGGATATTCTAAGTTTATCATGGATGGCGGGGTGTTACTAGACAACCGATGGAAGATTCACCTTACAAATATATGGAAAATTCAAGAATACAAATGGCCACATGATTATACAATGTACGAGTAGGAGAAGAGGTATATGGGTCCTCCCCTTGAACAATAGGCCTTGGGTTTCCATAGTGGAAGAACCACACATTTAGATACACTAATATGGAGAAAGGACCTTGAATAGATCTTTAATGATTGCAGGTGCCTTACGAAGATTAACGAACTATGGTGTCACGAGTGTTGCAGAATTCATTAGTTACCTACTTTCTCTATTTTATGTTATAAGAAAAACTAATGTTTAGTTTAGTTTATACCAAGAGACATGAATTTTGAAAAGATGCCATATTTTGTAATGGTCTGAAGCTTGTTGCTTCTCTTATAAAAGAGAAACCAAGACCAAATTTTGATATCATCATCATAGGAATTTGTAGAAACATATATGAGGATACTTTTGTTATATTGTAATATCTATTTGAAGCAATCAATGTACAAGAAGATTTAATTTGGTGCTCTAATTCTGGTCTCAATTATTTGTTGATAATACTATGTATGATTGGGATTTTTAATTATGTATTTTAGGTTGGAATATAGGGATATATTATGAATTGGTATCAATTATTTGTTCATTATCATCTACATTTCTGATTACATTGCATTGCACATCTTTAAAACTCAAAGCATTACTTCACAATGTATAACTAATAACTAGATGTTGATAGATGACAAAATTTCAATTACAATATAGTTTTTACAAAGTCAACCTAAGAAATTATGTAATTACTTCACATTGCACAACTAATAACTAGGAGAAAATTCCAATTGAATTTTCTTGTCATGGCATTCCATGAGACCACATTTCTTTGAGGCATTTTTTCAAATAGTTCATTGCCTTGTCTATGCTACCACATTTTTCATACATATTGTCTACCAAAGCATTTTATCAAACAGTTTGTTTCCTTGTTGCTATGGCTAAAATTCTAAAACAAGTGCTTTCAAACAAGTTATGGATGCTTGGAAAAAATCTATCAAAGCATAATAGTAAGCAATAGCATAGACAAGAAAGTGAACTGCTTGAAAAGATGCCTCAAAGAAATGTGGTCTCATGGTGATGGAATGCCATGACAATCCATAAAAAAATTCTTGTCACGGAATTCGTCCTGGAATCGCATTGTCCCACATCATCAATTATCATATTTCATGAAGTTTCATCTTTTCAAAACATTCAAAACCATTTGTTTCCATGAAAAACTTACAAATTTTCCAACATTTTAACAATACAAAAACTAGAAAATTTCCCAAATCCACCATGGAAATTCATCAAATTTTCAAATTTTAAATGTCAAAATTCTAAGAATACCCTTTGGATGCAAATATTCCCAGCACTCTTTTTAAGCTATAAAATAAGCATTTTACTTTATTCTAGAAAAATTGGGCATTATAACCTTGTATTTTTGAAAATTCTCAAAATTTAAATAAATAACTACGTTAAAACAATTGAAATGCAAATTAAAAAGAGATGGGAGGATTCTACACTCCCTTGATCCATTTCCTACAAACAATTCGAAAGAAAATGCTCAAATCAATTAAAACAATCAAAATACCTCAATTTCTCCCAAAATTTGAAATGATGAGCACACCCAAAACACCAAACAAGGGCTCATGAAAACCGACATGCACGCTCCCTTATCAATTCCTATCCAAATGAATTTGACCTTGTCGAATTCTACCTCAAATTGTACTCCCAACCAAAATTTTTCTAAATTACTCAAACAAGGTTTTTTTTCTCTCCCAATTTCTTCTCACAAAAAATAACATAAAATAAAAGCAATATAAAATTAATAAAATTCATGTTTTCCCATTTCTTAATTCAACTCCCTCAAATATTCCCACAAATTCAATTAATCAATTCAATTCACTTCAAAACATCATTCAACATATAATTAACTATTAAATTCATTTAAGCATAAAATTGAACTAATTTTTTTATTAGAGGGGTAAACGCTTTTTGACCCGAAGCTATGAACTGGTGAGATCACAATTGGGGGACCTCATCCCCAACATATATACTCAACAATTACACCCCAATGGGGTTTGAACCTTGATGGCAAGAAAAACATCACTCCAACTTAACCATCACACCATGCCACTATTAGCATAAAATTGAACTAATTTGCAAAAATGTGAATTTAAATAATTTAACACCCACACATTGAGTAGGGTTCTACAATAGGGTTACAGTATCTATAATAATATCAAATCGGATCAACATGTTTAAGTTAATAGGAAATATTAGTCAAATTGAGTACAATGGATAAGGCTAACAAATCGGCCAATGTGTCATCTCCCATATAACCATTGTCAGGGAATAACTCAAACTTGTGAAGCTAGGTGGAAAAATTCCTTGTACCTATATCCACTCAACAAATTACAAATTTTATAAGTGCATATATCATAGTTGAAGCACATAAATTCCCAAACAAGGTATGCAACATAATCATCAATTACTAATCCAGAGATACATGTGAATAATCATAACATAAAACCACATACCCCAACATAACATGATCATAATATAATTGTATCGAAAGGTGCATCCAACCAATGACAATACAAAATAATTATGCTACTAATAATCTTGAATCAATATACAAGTAGAATCATATGATTGAAACCAAAATATGTACTAAAGATCACAAACATGAAAGGCACTACAACAAAAGTACCATGTTCTCATTGGTCCAGTTATCACCGTACATCTATGGTCCCTTTTCCTAAATCACATATGGTACTCAATCGATCTTATCAACATCTGTCACACATCAACATTGGCTTGGAGATATTTGAGAATCATTCAAAGGCATAATTGGCATCTTTTTAGTCTTTGGATCATGTGCATCATTTGGAGACATTCACCTTACTTCATGCATATTCCTATCTGAAATGGGATGTCATATTGCACACATTTGTGGTGTTGTTTCTTTCTAAAGGGAGAAATTTTGTTCAACATTTGTGGGTCATCTTCAATATCTAGTGTCGAGCATCTACTAGCACTATAGCCATCATTTTGAGGGGAGGTTACATGGTTTCTCTTCTCTTATCAGTTTTTGGAGGAAGCATTTCCTCACATGGAGTTCATGACTTCACAATTTTTTGGGGGATCATATAGACCTTCTCTCTTTTCTCTCCTATGGGGGGAACATTCATTGTACTTAAATGTGATAGAAGTAGTCCTTGTGGGGTCATCATGAGTCCTATCTTCTTCACTTGTACATTTTATTTCATTTGCATCATTTCTCTTTTGAAGAGGGGTTTTTATTTACCACTTGTTTTTTCTCTTTTGCTTCACTTTATGAGATATTTTGTACATGAGTACCCAACATGGCCTAGTAGTCAAGACTCATCATTAGTGCATACATTACTCCCTAAGTTGTACTTAAATGGAGTGTTAGTGTAAAGAGTCATTATCATACCTAATTAGCTAATCACCTTTCTAGGATTGACCTATTCACACCTAGGTTAAGTTTACTTAGGTTTCTTTTTCTTTTGTCTCACTTCATATGGTTGAGATATGTGTCCCCTTGACTTGAGACACCTATTGACACTTTCTCACACACTTGTCAACTGAGCTCACAAGTATTCCATCTTTGGAGGGGTAGTCAGTGTTTCAATCCACCATTTCACCTCCTCATCCTTGCCTACATATGCAAATGTTGAGCATTATATCCACACACTTCATATCATATTCATAGACATACTATTGTGTTCATTGTTTCACTTGTGGAAGGTTATCAATTCAAGCTCTTTGATCTTGGCTTTCTCCAACAATGGAGGAATTGGGGAGTTTTCATTGAAAGGTTATGTTATTATATTTCATCTAGAGGGAAAAGATATTATTGTTCATATTAACGTTGAGACCTTGCAAGATTATTGTAACCATTTTTTGTTAGATAATATATTGGTTTGGTACATTGGAGGGCGTATTTTTTACCTAAAAGTGTTTTCTCCATTTATATTAATGTGTTTTATATTCTTATCTTATTCTTGCATTCTATTTTTTTATTTAAATATTTTTATATTACTAATTTTTTTATAAATTTGATATCTACATTTCTCTCAGGTCATAAGGTTAAGGTGGGAAATAAATTTGTGTCCTATTTTTTCATGGGCATAGTTTATTTTCACTTGTATTAGACCTTTTTTAGTAAATCTTATAGTATATGGCATGGTGGTTTCCTCACAATTTAGGTGTCTAATGCCACATGAATCTTTATAAGGTGTGGTACATAGAGTACAAGAATTATAATGATGGTGAGATGTTTCTTAATGACAATAACTTTCATAGTATTGTTGTTTGAGAAAAAGTAAAAATTATTTTTTAGTGATGAAAGAGTGAAAAATCTTTATGATGTTTAGGTGTCATTGTCTAATAGACCATGCAGGATCATCAATAGACCTCACAAAATGTATCATATTTATATATTTTTCATGCAAAGCCTTTATACTATAGAGCTCTAGACTAGACCATGCAAGTAGTGTATATCAATATATGTATCACAAAATTCACAATAGTATACTTAACAAAATCATGTCTAAAAATTAATAATTCCATTGTATTTTTCAGTTTCATTAACAATAGTGCAAATCAATCTAAAACATGTCTTGAATTTTTCTCACTCCCTCCATTATCAAGTCTTCTCCTTGGTTTACATAGAATCTTGGTCTTCCCTGGAGTCCAATATCTCTCTACAATGTTTTCAATGTATATTTCTTGTTATATTTCTTTTGAAATTCTAGATAGCCTCTTAGAAAGGGTATGTCAAGTCTTCTTTGTTGAACAACTAGTGCCTTGCATACTTAATTTCTTCTTTATTGACATCCACCTTACCATTCTTCATCAACTTGAGGAATTTGTCTTTGGATATCTCCAATGTAATTTTAACCTACACAAAAATATTATGATAAATGTTTTTGCACATTCTATGGTTTGATAATAATTTAATTTCTATTTTTGAGATGAATGATGTTATTTTACATGCCACTTTTTCTAATAATAGATGTAGGTTGGTTATAGGGAACTTGGTATTGGCTATATGAGTATACATTATGAAATCTTTTTTAAGTTAGAATCATCTATTTTTGTAACTCTACCAATGTAATTGAAAGTTGCTTCATACATATGTTGTGGCACCATAGAGGTTGGTCCACATTGATGAAAATATTTAAAAATATTGATGAATAAAAATATGGTCAATTTCTTACATAAATTTGTTGATTCAAAATTTTGAGTGCTAGATGTTTGGTAAACAAAATAGAGTGAAGCTTCATTCTAGTAGCACTACATAAAAATCTATTTTCAAAGTTATTCATAGTTATATTATGAATGTTTTGTTCTATATATGCCCTACATTGGTAAATATTAATATTTTGTTTCATTTATTGAAGACTACTCTACATATATTTAGATATATTTTTTGAACCACAAATATGAAATTTTCTACAAGTTTTAAGAAAATTAATGTTCTTGATAGGGAAAGGGTTGGCTTGAGACAATCAGAATCTCAATGCTCTAAGTCCTTGCCTTGGGAACTCCTTAGGTGTCATCTCATCCACCTTCAACCTGTAGGTCCTCTGCTAGTTTAGGTACCCCTGGTTCATTGCCAACCTTACTATCAATTCCAATTTGGTGCTACCAAGCAACTCTTGGTGCCTTTCCTCTCTTATTCTTCTTAGCCTTTAATACTCATAAAGACTAGCTCAACTCCAACTACTTCCAAATCATGTTTGGCAGGGGTGTGTTCAAGCTCCTATGGCTTCAAAACCATCAAGGAAGGGTCCTTGTTTAACCTCCATGCTTGGACTTTCCATCACTAACACAAAGTTTGTTTTAGGGTTTGGGCAGGGCTATAAGCCTTGAGCCCCTTTTAGCCCTCTCAACACAAGGAAAATGCTTATAAATTCTCTCCTTTTTTTGATTTAACCAAGCTCCCTTCTGACACTCAGGTTCTTTTTCCAAGCTCCTTCAGATTTTTAGGGTTTGGGACCCTCTCTGCCCATACACAGGTACAACTCTGAATTCCTCCAAAATTAGGGTTTTAGACCATTTCTTGGTCTGTTTTGCTATTTCCAGTCTCAAATACCCTAGAAAAGTTCTGTCTTCTTTTCCACACCTTCTCAAGGATCCCTACATTCGCCATACACATTGACTTGTTAAAAGGTGGACACCCCTACCCCGCAAGAATGGGTCTTTTGCTGTCTTTTCCAAGCTGGGCTTTCTAGCTTGCCTAGGAATAGCCTTTAATCATGGTTACAGTGTTTCTACTGACTCCTACAACTAATTTATGTACATACATGGGGTTTATCCTTGTTTCCAACAAGTCCATGCTTCTTGGCACGGTGAGGAAACAAACTAAACCACCATTTTAGCAGATTTACCAGTCAAACAGTAAGAAGGGTAAAACATAGAATTTACAAGAGCAGAAGAAAATGATGGAAAAATTATCTAAGATGCCACAAGAAATGATTCAAAAGGATTCTTTACATGAAAAAAAACAAACAAAATGCCTTGTTAACTCATTGAGTAGCTGTCACGCAATCAAGAACAGAAAACTAGATTTTTCAACACCAAAAATCACTATTTCTTTTATTGTTTTCTAAAAACTGCCAACATTCAAAACTTCTAACCTCTTCAAAGGTCGATAAATCACTTTTAAAATGCTTTGGAAATGGTTAGGTTTCCTTCTCCAAGCCTAAGATCAGTCAAAAACCTCTTGTTGTAAAACATAGTGTGTTTTGCAATTTTAGACAAAACTTAGGAATCAACCACACAAAGGATTCCCAACTTATTTAGCTTTCAAAATAAGAACCAAAAGGTCCTCAAACATAATATAAATGGTGTTAGATACCTTACAAAACAAAATGAAAATGATTTTTAAAACAAGACTTCAAAATATGCTAGCACCTTGGCACCTTGGCAGGTGCTCCTACACCATTCTCCCCCTCTCAACACAAAGATCAAGGAACTTGAGGTGATATCAATGATAGATAAATGCCTAGCTTCTTAAAATTAGCTTCCTCAACCCAGGTGGCCTCAGATTCATGTTTGTTCCTCCATTTGACAAAGTGCTCCATGTATACCTTGTGTCTTGTAGCTTTCTTCACCCTAGATTCCAAGATCTTCTCTGCCTGAGGTTTCTCTTGATTAGGAAGGGGTATATTACTGATATCCTTAAAGATTTCTTGACTATTCTGAACTTCATCATTGACTGTCCCCTTATACCTGATCAAATCAGCAACATTGAATACAGGAGATATACCCAATTCTAATGGAAGTTCTACCTTGTATGCATTCTGCCCATACTTGGCTAACACCTTGCATGGTCCTACTCTTTTCATCTGCATTTTGGTTGACATGCCCTTCTACAACCTTGATTTATTAAGATGAACCATAACATAGTCACCTACTTGAAACTGCACATCCTTCCTTGATAAGTCAAATTTATCTTTCAATTTTTGTGTTGCTGTTGTGATTGTCTTCTTAACCTGCTCATGAATCTCCTTCATAGTCTGAGTGAAGTCTTCTGCATGTCCACTCCTATTCTCCATTGTTCCAAGGTCTCTAAGTTCACAAACTCCTCTTGGGTGCATCCCATACACAACTTCAAATGGAATTTTCCCTGTAGTTCTATTAACACTGTCATTATAGGCATATTCAGCTTGAGAAATCACCACATCCTAGGTCTATCCATATTCCTTTGTCAAGCACCTTAAAATATTACCTAGCACTCTGTTAACCACCTCTGTTTGACCATCGGTCTGAGGATGGTAGGCTGATCCAAATGATAGATTTGTTCCCAATCTGCTCCATAATGTTTTCCAAAAATGGCTCATGAACTTCACATCCTTGTTTGATACAATGCTCAATGGCAATCCATGGATTCTTATAATTTCCCTGAAAAAGAGATGAGCTATGTAACTTGCATCATGGGTGGTTTTGCAAGGAATGAAGTGACTCATCTTGCTGAATATGTCCACAACTACATAAATACTGTCAAAACCAATTTTGGTCTTAGGAAGACCTTCCACAAAATACATGCTCACACACTCCCATGGTCTGTTAGGAATAGGCAGGGGCTGATACAAACCAACATTGCTAGCTCCCCCTTTGGCTTTCATGCAAACAACACACTGTTCCACATATTTTCTAACATCTCTTGCTAACTTAGGCCAATAATAAAACCTTTGTACCAGCTCTAAAGTTTTATTTATTCAAAAATGTCCACTAAGACTGCCATTATGTTTCTCTTTGATCAGATTTTACCTCATTGATCCTCTTGGGACACATAACAGATTGCCCTTAAATAACAATCCATTTTGTAGAGTATACTCAACATATTGACTATGAAAGTGATTTTCAAAATCTGAACATACCTTGTAGGCTTTTGAGAAATCTTCATCATCACCATAGAGATCTTTGAAACTCTCTAATCCAATGCTCTTCAGCTGTATTTCCTGCACTGTCAACATTCTCCTGCTTAATGCATCTGCTACTTGGTTTTTTTATCCCTTCTTGTGCTTAATGGTAAATGTAAAGGCTTGGATGTACTCCATCCATTTCAAATTTCTATTTCTTAACTTCTCTTGGGTGTTGATGTAACTGAATGCCTGGTTATCTGTGAAGACCACAAACTCTTTGGGCAATAAATAATGCCTCCACTTCCTAAGGGACTACACTAAAGCATAAAGTTCCAGATCATAGGTGGAGTATTTTTGCTTGGCTTCATTGAATTTTTCACTGAAAAAGGCTACAGGCCTACCCTCTTGACTAAGGACTCCTCCTACTGCTACTCCACTTGCATCACACTCAACTATGAATAACTTATCAAAACTAGGCAATAACAAGATAGGTTGTGTTGCCACTTCTTGTTTTAGCTTTTCAAACCCTTTATCAGCTTCTTGAGTCCACTTAAACTTTGTTTTTAGACCTCCCTTAATAGTATCTAGGACTGGTGCACATATACCACTAAAATTCCTGATGAATTTTCTATAAAACTAAGCTAAACCATGAAAACTTCTTACCTCTATTGTTGTGGCTGGTGTAGGCCAGTTTAGGATGGCTTCCACCTTTCTTGGATCCATCTTTAGGATTCCTTGGGATACTACAAAGCCTGGATACACAAGTTCTTGTTTGAAGAACTCACACTTCTCAAGGTTGATTGCTAACTGTTCTTCTTGTAGCCTTTTAAGAACCATCTCCACATGTTTCAAATGTTCTTCTACTATCTTACTGAAAAATCAGTATATCATCAAGGTAGAATACTACAAAAATCCCTGTGAAATCCTTAAGCACCTCATTCATTAGTCTCATGAATGTGATAGGGGCATTTCAGAGGCCAAATGGCATCACTTTCCACTCATACAAACCATCATTTGTCTTAAAAGTTTTCTTCCATTCATCACCCTCCTTAATTCTGAATTGATGATACCCACTCTTAAGATCCAACTTGGTGTAATACTGTGCTCCTCCAAGGAAATCCATTAAATCTTCAATTCTAGGTATTGGGAATCTATACCTAATGGTGATCCTATTAATTACTCTAGAATCAGTACAAAGTCTCCACTTACCTCCTTTCTTTGTTGCTAAAACATTCTAGGTATTGGGAATCTATACCTAATGGTGATCCTATTAATTACTCTAGAATCAGTACAAAGTCTCCACTTACCTCCTTTCTTTGTTGCTAAAACAACTGGGACTGCACATGGGCTGATACTCTTCTGAATTAGACCTTGACCCAACAATTCTTCCACTTGCCTAGCCACTTCAAGATTCTGATCTGGTGTGAGTTTGTATGCTGATTTGTTAGGTAATGAAGCTCGAGGTATAAAGTCAATTTGATGACTTATTGCTCTCTTTGGAGGTAGGGTTGCAGGTGTACCATCACTAACAATTTTCTTGTACTTTTCTAGCAGTCTTTGAACTCTTTCAAGTATGACTATCTTCTTAGCCTTTTCTTCCTCTTTTGACTGCATTAGGACCACATATCCTTCATTCCCTTGGTGTAGGTCATTAAGGAACTCCTTGCCACTGCTCAACATGATGTTGGGAACCTTTAACCGCCCCTCATCTTCTTCTAATAATGACTGCAACTTGAAAGTTCTTCCATCCCCCTTGAATTCAATGGTGTTCTCCTTTCCATGATATATATCACCTCTGTCATATTGCCATGGCCTGCCAAGTCGAAGATGGCATGCATCCATGGGTAGTACATTAGAAATCAGCTTGTCTTTGTAGCCTCCAATTGAGAATTCCACTGTAACCTGCTCATTCACTAGAACACTCTGTCCTTTATTCAACCATGTGACCTTGTAGGGATTGGTATGGGATACCTTCTGCAATCTTAACTTAGTTACTGCCTCCTCAGAGATGATATTATCTATAGAACCAGAATCTACAATGACCTTGCATACCTTTCCAAATATCTTGCACCTTGCTCTAAACAAAGCTCTCCTTTGCTTGGGTTCTTCCTTGACCGATTGTCTGATCAGCACTCTATTAAACATCATATTTTCTCCTACTTCTGATTCTATATAACTGATCTTGGGTGGATTTGACACTCATGGTGTCCTCTTGTGCATAAGCTACTCTTTACTCATTGCTAGATGAAGAAGCTTTCTCTGGGAATCTATAAGTTGGATGACCTAGCTGATTGCAGTGATAACATTTCATGGTGGCAAAAAGTTACTTACGCCTACTCCTCTTCCTCTGTTTGAACCTCCTTGAGGTCCTCTTCCTCTATTAAATCCTCTTGATGATGTTTCACCTCTATGTTCAATAAGCTTAGATTCTTCTTGGTTTCTTTGATCATTACCTCTACCTTGGTAACCTCCACGCTGTCCTCTTTGATCTCTACCTCTGCCTTTGCCTTTAGAGGACTGATCATGCTTCCTTTTATTCCTTTCTTCAATCTTTATAGCCAGCTGATAACATTGGTGGACTGTTTTAGGACTCAGTAAGGCCATTTCCTCTTGGATATTCCACTTCAAACCATTAAGGTACCTAGCCACTTTCAGGTTCACATCCTCTGACACATTTGATCTCAAACAAAGCTTCTGAAACTCTTCAATATAAGTGTTGACATCTTGATATTTTTGCCTTAGACTCTGTCTCTTCTTGTGTAATTGGATCTCATAATCATCTGGCATATATGCTTCCTTCACCTTAGCAACCATTCCTTTCCAGGTTGATATGGGTTGCTTTCCTTCTTTCTCCCTTTCAGTCTGAATAAATTTCCACCATGTCAAGGCTGATCCTCTCAACCTTGATTTTGCAACCTTCACTTTTTGTGCTTTAGTGACTTCATCACATTCAAAGTGGTTCTCCATGCCATCTATCCAGTCCATGAACAAGTTAGAATCCATCTTTCCATGGAATAGTGGTATTCCCTCAAGTCCTTTTCCACTCAGGTCTTTTAATGCCTTCAAGAAAGGCTCCTCCTCTAAAACAGGGTCAGGTTCAGGGACTTTGTCATCCTCTACAACCTCTTCTTCTTTTGGCATTTTACCTTCCAACCTTGCATTGTTCAATGCCTTCTCCAATTGCTCTATTCTTTCTTTTAGGGACTTGTTGTCCTCTTCTTGTTCTTCAACCATCTTGGCTAACTGTGCATTTGTCACCATGTTGGGCGTCTCACTTGACTCAACTTCTAACATATAAGTTGCTTTCCCAAATCTTTAGTTGGGCTCTGATACCAATCTGATAGGGAAAGGGTTGGCTTGAGACAATCACAATCTCAATGATATAAGTCCTTGCCTTGGGAACTCCTCAGGTGTCACCTCATCCACCTTCAACCTGTAGGTCCTCTGCTAGTTTAGGTACCCTTGGTTCATTTCCAACCCTGCTATCAATTCCAATTTGGTGCTACCAAGCAACTCTTGGTGCCTTTCCTCTCTTATTCTTCTTAGCCTTTAATACTCATAAAGACTAGCTCAACTCCAACTACTTCCAAATCATGTTTGGCAGGGGTGTGTTTAGGCTCCTATGGCTTCAAAACCATCAAGGAAGGGTCCTTGTTTAACTTCCATGCTTGGACTTTCCATCGCTAACACAAAGTCTTTGTTTTAGGGTTTGGGGAGGGCTACAAGCCTTGAGCCCCTTTTAGCCCTCTCAACACAAGGAAAATGCTTATAACTTCTCTCCTTTTTTTGATTTAACCAAGCTCCCTTCTAACACTCAGGTTCTTTTTCCAAGTTCCTTCAGATTTTTAGGGTTTGGGACCCTCTCTGCTCGTACACAAGTACAACTCATAATTCCTCCAAAACTAGGGTTTTAGACCATTTCTTGGTCTGTTTTGCTATTTCCAGTCTCAAATACCCTGGAAAAGTTTTGTCTTCTTTTCCACGCCTTCTCAAGGCTCCTTACATTTACCATACACCTTGACTTGTTAGAAGGTGGATACCCTTGCCCCGCAAGAATGGGTCTTTTGCTGTCTTTTCCAAACCGGGCTTTCTAGCTCGCCTAGGAACAACCTTTAATCATGGTTACAACATTTCTACTAACTCCTACAACTAAGTTATGTACATGCATGGGGTTTAGCCTTGTTTCCAACAAGTCCATGCTTCTTGGCATGGTGAGGAAACAAACTAAACCACCATTTTAGTAGATTTACCAGTCCAATAGTAAGAAGGGTAAAACACAGAATTTACAAGAGCAGAAGAAAGTGATGGAAAAATTATCTAAGATGCCACAATAAATGATTCAAAAGGATTCTTTACATTCCAACAAACAAAAAAAATGCCTTGTTAACTCATTGAGCAGCTGTCACGTAATCAAGAACAGAAAACCAGATTTTTCAACACCAAAAATCACTGTTTCTTTTATTGTTTTCTAAAAACTGACAACATTCAAAACTTCTAACCTCTTCAAAGGTCAAGAAATCACTTTTAAAATGCTTTGGAAATGGTTAGGTTTCCTTCTCCAAGCCTAAGATCGGTCAAAAACCTCTTGTTGTAAAACATAGTGTGTTTTGCAATTTTAGACAAAACTTAGGAATCAACCACACAAAGGATTCCCAACTTATTTAACTTTCAACCTAAGAACCAAAAGGTCCTCAAACACAATATAAATGGTGTTAGAGACCTTACAATAAAAAATGAAAATTATTTTTAAAACAAGACTTCAAAATATGCTAGCACCTTGGCACCTTGGCAGGTGCTCCTGCACCAATTCTTATTAAAAACAATTAGATGAGATAATAAAAGTATTTGAGTCAAATAATGGAGATGAATATTATGCTAGGGAATTTGATAGATTCTAGTAACATGTAGATACTATGAGACATAAAACTACTTCATATGTGTGTCCCAACAAAACGGAGTTGAAGAAAGGATTATTAGAACATTGATATATAGATCCAAGAGTATGTTAAGTATTGCTAAGATTGAATAATCATTTTTAATTGAGGTGGTAATTACTACTTGTTACTCGGTAAATAGTTCTCCCATATTTAGAGGATTTGATAAGAAACCATATAAAATATCATGGATAGTTAAAAATCCATATATTTCACATGTTAGAGTATTTGGGTATGAGTCTTATATTCACACGCCTAAAGAAAAATGAGATCTAAGTGAGGTTTTAGGGATGAAAATTTTATTTTAGTTGGTTGTGGTGAAAATGTTAAAGGTTCTAAACTTTGGAATCCTCTAACATTGAAAATGCTTATTCTAAGACTATAGTTTTCAAGGAACTTGGAGATTTATTTGATGTGGACTAGCCAAAGGAAGAAAATAAAAAGGTGAAATTTGATATTAAAAATGAGAAGAAAAAAAAATCACTTGAAGAACATATTGGAAAATAGGTAAGAGCTCTAGGTATATGGAGATTTAGAGGATAGTTCAAAAGAAGAATAAGAAGAGCTTGGGTTCATAAGGTAACATAAACTAGTTAAATGGTATAACCCACTAGATTTTCATTGTGTATTTTCTTTATCTTATACTAATGATGAACTTAGATCTATGAAAAAAGCTCCCTTTTGAAAAGAGATAAAGTCTTGAAAGGAGACAATGAAGGGGGAAATGGAATATGAGACTTGGGATCTAGTTGAACTACTTGAAGGAAGGAGCCCCATAGGATGCAAGTGGTTGTTTAAAAATTGAAACTGGGTGGTAACTGTATTGCAATAATCTAAAATTCAAATGGAACCAAATGCAAAGCAAGAGAATCCTATTTCAAACTACTACAAACCTCTAGATAGAGCTCAACTAGGGAGTTCAAAAAAAAACTATAACATCAAAAATCAATTCAAATGTAACCAATGACTCCATGTTGAATGATTTTATCTAATGAATATTTAGTATGTAGATGCTCCTTTGCTTAAAGTCTACTTGACTTGACATGTACTTAGCTCAAAGTTGATGGATAATCAAATGGATGAAAGAGTGCCTCAATTTATAACTTTTTGGGAGAGGCAATGGATGGTTGAGATTTGATAGTGAGATTAACAGTGGATGATGATTGAGAGGATTTCTCTAAGATCAAGGAGAGAATGGAGGGTCAAGATAGAGGTTATTGGAATATTATGGGCTAGGATGCACTTACTAAAATTTGTAAATGGTCATAACCATGAGAGAGATAAATGACATGTGCATCTAGGAGGGTCATATTCTTGGGTTTGGTGGAGATAATATTGGAACCATAAGGACAAGTGTTTTTATGCCTCATTTATTCTTGGACTAGGTTGGGGGAATATAGCCATAATTAAATAATAATAATATTTAATTGTTGTAGCCATATGTGAGGTCGAAAACAAGTAGAAATGAAAAATATTTATTGATTTATTGTGAGGTGAGATGGAAAAAGTGATGATTAAATAATAAGACTATTTAATTAAGTGAAGAACCTTAGGTGAAGGGAACTTGTCTAGGTGACATGTTTGGTCAATTAGGACTAGGGAAATATTTAGGTGTCTACAATAAGTTGGAAATGTACAAGGTATGAGTGGTGGCAAAAGATTATTCCTAGGTTGAGGAAATAGATTTTGGTGAAATTTTCTCTATTTCTTAAATTGAATTCCATTAGATTTCTTCTTTCTATTTGAACTACTTATGATTTAGAAGTATAACAAATGCATTTTTTTTTAATTATGATTTTGAGTATAATAAATGGATGTTAAAACTACCTTTTTTACATAAGGATCTTAAAGAGGAAACTTATGTGAAACGATTTGACAATTTTTCTAGTGAAGGAAAATTGTTGCAGCATCTACAATATGCCCCATTTTTTTCAAATTGGAGAACCTTGTTAGGTTTACATTCATTTTTTGACCTTTTCCATTTTTGGTTTGGAATCTTTAGATGGAGATAATTTATTCTCCCATAATCATTTGTCATGTGTGGATTCATTATATAATGATTACATTTATGTGTGTATTTGATTATCTTCCTAAAAATATCAATAATTTAATACACTTAAATATTTATGTGTTTACTACTATTATTGATTGCTTGATGCATATATGAATCCAATCACCATAATGAAGAAATTCCCTATATTAATATAAACTTGTTAGAATTGATATAATGAAGAATTGGAACACCTATCATATCTTTGAATCGTGTGTTTTTATACATTAAATCCCCTTGGTAGGGTTTACATTAGGTCTAGATCATGGAAGTTCTCTACTATAAACAGTTCAAATGGCATTATACTCTCTAAACACTTTTGTTTTGATTTTATGTTGACTGGCTTAGGTGATTAGGTAAACTCAAATTTTCTCCTCTATCATTGGTGAACCAACCTTGCGGCCCCTCACAACTTCCTACCATCGATTGTATGTTGTGTTCCCCTCGCAATTAGCATCAATGTTAGTTTGAAGTTCATTTGTCCCTCCTTGTGTTCCCATGAGATTACAATGATGGTCCATTCTTCCAATGGTTGGTCCCTTGTGGTGGTTAGTTTGTTTTTTGGTAGTTTATATTATACTTTCTATCCTCTGGCCATATGGACGCCAACGCGCTTGAGAGACGCCAGCGCACCATGCTATCATCCCAAAACTACACTGTTGTCCTTGGACAAAGTGTTGTCTGAGGTACAATATTGAATCTGGAAACGAACTCACCTAGCCTAAACTTAGATTATGGTTCTGAAGGGTGATTGAAGTACTTTATATTCCTCATCATTCTCAACCTCTATCTAAAACATCCCTTTAGAGTGAGGTAAGTTAGGGCAGCCCTATGCTCTTGGCTCTCCGTGACCTGGAGCCTTGACATGGTTGGTCCCCCTCTCTTACAACATAACACTAAATTGAAGCAAACTAATATATCCAATAAACAAATTACATGTTGAGGAACATCATCTTGAACATATGGTGGTTCGTACACACCAATTAGAGTCATAAAAAAAATCACCACAGAATACACAAAGAAACAATGAAGCTAAAACACCCATCTCACATTAACAAGATGCAAACAGGAGGGGAACTACAGAATCTAATGTGGCCTCTACAACATGCCCCAATTTTTTTCAAATTGAGGACCTTTGTCTTAGATTCACATTCATATTTAAGATTTAATCATGTTTGGGTTTTGAGTCTTTGGTTGTATTTAGTTCCTTCTCTCATAATTATTCATCATGTTTTGAGTCATTATATAATGGTCACATTTGTGTGTACATTTGATTATCTTCCTAATAATATGAATGTGTTAATTACACTTAAATATCATGTATTTACCAATATCATTTATTACTTGCATACATGTATGAATTTCATCACCTTTTAAAGATGTTCCTTTATTGACATAATCTTGTTAGAATCATTTATCGGCATAATCTTGTTAGAATTTGTATAGTGAAGAATTAGGGTATCCATCATCAATATAGTCTTGTTTGAATTTTTGTAGTGCACAATTATGGTAGCCATCATATCCTAGTTCCTTTATTATGTATGATAAATGACCTTGCTAAATCCTCTCGTAAGGTATACATTTAGGCCTAAATTATGTAAGTTCCCTCTATAAATAATTCAAATGGCATTTTACTCTAGAACTTTTTATTTTATTTTATATTGACTGGATTGGGTGGTTACACAACTTTAATTATGTCTCCTCTATCATTGGGGAACTAGGCCTACAGCCACTTGCAACTTCCTACCACTAGTTATGTGTTGTGTTCCTCTTGCAATTATTATCAACGTTACTTTTGACTACAACTCACGAGCTTACACTGGCATTGTTTTTATATATTAAATCCCCTTGGTAGGGTTTACATTTAGGTCTAGATCGTGTAAGTTCCCTGCTATAAACAATTCAAATGGCATCGTACTCTCTAAACACTTTTGTTTTGATGTTATGTTGACTGGCTTAGGTGATTAGGTAACTCAAATTGTCTAATCCATCATTGGTGAACTGAGCTTGCGGCCTCTCACAACTTCCTACCACCGATTGTATGTTGTGTTCCCGTCGCGTTTAGCATCGATATTACTTTGAAGTTTCTTTGCTCCTTATTGTGTTGCCATGAGATTACAGTGATGGCCCATTCTGCCAATGGTTGGTTATTGAAGTTTGTTTGTCCACATATGGAGCATTAAGGTAGTGGCAGAGTAAGTCGGTAATGTATTGCTTGCCACTCTTCATGGATGGGTTTCAAAGCTGAGCTGCTTTGCACATTAAAATTAGCATCATAGGATGGAGAGAGCAGAGAGCAATTGGGTATCATGCTCCATGATTAGTTGCTTATGCTCAAACTCGAGTGGTAACATGTGAATGAGAAAGTTATTTATTTGGAGCGACCAAATGTGTCAAATCCTATGCGAGGGATTCAACAAAAGATTCATAAAAGTAAGATAGAATGCATGATTTGTTATGAGATGATGGGAAGATTCGGAATACATCATAAGACCTCAATAGATAGATAGTTGCAACTTATGATATCAATGACTCCATCATAAGACCTCACACTTATAACAAAATACTTTGTTAACCTTAAAATACTTAAGGAAATGGATTTGGTATACGGGAATGTTGAAAGCACTCATAAGGATGGAGGGTGGAGTAAGAAGAGGAGACAAATTCCAAAAAAACCATGACATGTAAGTCTAGAAATAAAGTACAATATGATAGAGGGTGGAGTAAGAAGAGACAAATTCCCAAGAAACCATGAGATGTAAGCCTAGAAATAAAGTACAATATGATGGAGAGTGGAATATGAAGAGGAGACAAATTCCAAAGAAACCATGACATGTGAATCTAGAAATAAAGTACAATATGATGAAGGGTGGAGTAAGAAGAGGAGACGAATTCCAAAGAGACCATGACGTGTGAGTCTAGAAATAAAGTACAATATGATGGAGGGTGGAGTAAGAAGAGGCGACAAATTTCAAAGAAACCATGACGTGCAAGTCTAGAAATAAAGTACAATATGCTTGCTATTATATTTTTTTGTGAAGGATTAATCTATGACATTAGTGAGATAGCTATTATATTTTTTTTTGAGGGATTAATCTATGAAATTTATGAGATAAATAACTATTAGGAAGTTGAGAGTTATGTTCTAGAGGAATCTACTATTCATAAAGATGAAGCAAATGAGATGCAATAATTTTTCAAAAGCTTTTCTAAAGGATAGAGAAAACATGAAGCAAAATCATTATACTGGATTAATTAAGATAACAATTATTGAAGGTGGAAAACATGATGAGTAGAGTAAATTTGATGTGGAAGCTTGTGATAGTAATATAGAAAGGAACATCAATGAAACTAAGAAGAGTGATACTATTGAAAATAAAATAACTGAAGTAGAACACTCAATCATAATTTAGTTGGGGTTTGAATCTGAAATCCAATCTTGAAATTAATTCTGATTGGAAAGCTAAGATAACAATTCTTGAAAAAAGGAAAACATGATATTTAGGATACATTAGATACCAGACTCAATGATAACAATTTAGAAGAGAGGGAAAATAAAATTCTAATGATGTATGCTCCTAAAAATAAAAGATCTAAGGAAGAAATTTTAATTAAAAATTAGCTTGTTTTTTAGTCTTAATTGTAAGGATAAACATATACAAAAAAAAAAATCAAAGTTGTAAAAGGTGATATTGACATAAAATCTAAGAATATATTTATAAAAGATAAAATAGATAAAATAGATAAAATTTTGATGATTTCTAATTTTGTGAATGAAAGAACTATACTAGAAACTAGAATTGAAGTCAAACCTTCCAAGGCTATGTCCTAGGTTATATATGTAGGCAAAAAGGAGAATTTTTATCTATAGGGAAAAAAAATACAATGGAGAATGGCTATCATGTTATATTGATCAAGAGCATGTGATCAAAGGAGTAAAGGAAAAGAAATGAGTTACTTCTAACTCTTTCCATTTTGCCTCATAATGAAGAAAGAAGAGTTTTATGTTTTGAAGATTTTTTAAGTTAAAAGTTAGTAGGACTAATGATTCAGCCGATGATGGTGTTAGTAATGAATTTAATGCTTTAGAGCTATTTCAATCCAAGAGAATAAAATAATTTTTTTGGATGAATATGATTTTTCTTATTACAATTATTTTCATGAATTTTCTAAACAAAATAATGTAATTAAAAGTATTGGTAACATAACAGCATTTAAAAGTGGTATCACATAGTGGTAGGGAAAAAAATTTACGTAAAAGTAAGAATAATTATGTGCATGAAGTATATATGAAAGAGTTTGATTTATAGTATAAGAGGGCCTCTTTGGTGAATGTGCAAAGGAAATGTGGAGGAAATTTTGTGAATATGTGAGGAATCTCTTTATCTCATTCATATAGAAAAATAAGTGAGTGTGTAGTACCCCTCCGTTTATGCTTATGCTTTTTGTTGCTATGTTTTTATGTTGTTAGACCTATGATGTTTTGCTGGATATTGTGATCGCTGGTTTTGAGCGATAGTGGATTATTCTGTGACATGATGTTACTTGTTTGATGATTATTGTTTCAGACATGATATGATTTAGTTTAGATGTTTACTTTCAGATGACTATTGCTATGTACATGCTTATGATGGACTAACAACATTTATTTCGTCAGTTTGTTATGAGTGTAATGATGTGGAGAACAGAATCGCATCACTCACTTGCGAGTGCCTTGCGATATCTATGATTTTCTCCGCACGGTGTGCCTGTTTAATGCTTTATATATATATATATATGTATGCACGTTGTTTACTCGGTTGCAGGATTTGCAGGTACATGACACCGACTCCACCTGTGTAATCAGGTCTGAGCGTGTCAAGACTCAACGGAAATGTTGAACGTGAGATAGTAGTTAGGTTTATCCTAGTCTAGTCTTTAACCTTGATCTTAGTACATTGTCAGTTTTCAGTTTTGAGTCATAGGTTGTATTGTGTTTCTATTAGTTAAATCGTTTTGTAAAGGTAAATATTGGTTACTTTTAATGTTAGTTATTGTGCTTTAATTATTGTTATTTAATTAATATTTAAATATGATTGAAATTTACTTACTTGATAATTTAATACATTAGTTAGCTTATTTGGTTAAATAGTTGGTCTTAAAAAGATTTAACTATTTTAATTAAATAAATTAAATAATTAAGTTAAATTATTAAGTGTGTAAATTATATTGTATTTAAAAGAATTAGAAAATTTTTAAAAAATGGAATAAAATAGAATATGCATGTGAATGGAAAATTGATTTTTAAATTTTAAATTTAATAAAATTGAAATTGCATGCAAAAATTTGAAATGGCACAATTGCCGAGAAGTGGAGAAGATATTTTTCTCAACAACTTCTCGACAAGTGTGTGAGTGCCATAATAGCATACGGTTGTTGAAATTTTCTCACGGAGGTTATTGTGGATCTGGGATTTTGTACAAGGTTATTCAATTTCCTCACAGGAAATTTTTCTAAGTACTGGTAAAAGAATTTCCTTACTGTGAAAATTTTATTTTTTTTCTTAGAGGTTGTTATCTCTCTGTTATTTGGGGTTGTGATTCTTTGTGGAAGATCTTCTTGGTGGTTGGACAAGCTTTCTTGGATTTGGGAAAAATCTTTTTGAAGAAGATCTTGGGAATTGTATGTTACAGGCAAGAGGTTACATCCTTCAGGCAGCTATTTTATACAGGTATTTTTCTTGTGATATTGGTTTCTTGATTTATTTGTAAAGAAAATCTATTTGTTGGAATTTCAACTTCTTGGTAATTGATTTTGGAAAAACTTTTTGTAAATATCTTATTTGTCTGTAAAATTTTCAAGAATTTAGGCAAGTAAAAGAAAGTATTCAAACTAGATTCTTTTAGAAAAACCTCTGTGAAATTTTTAGAAAAGAAATTGGGGTTTGATATTTAAAATAACCCTATTGAAGAATTATTGTTTTAGAATGAAATATACAGAATGTGAAATTATTTCCTCAATTCTCTGTTAAAAAAAAATATACATTTCCAGAAAAAAAGAAAAAAGAAAAATCTGAACTTCTGTGTATATATATATATATATAAATATATATATATATATATATGTATATATACATAGCTGTGAATAAATCATATGTAACAAAATTCTTTTTATATTTAAAAATTGCCGTACGGATTAAATCCGCAGGCTTGAAAGTGTTAAATACGTTACTGTCGGATTTTTTTTTGTTTTTATTTAAAAATATATGAAATTGTTTTGAATGTTGTTGTTAAAGCAATGGTGGAGGGTTACCCCCTCCCAGCCGCCGCTCCCATGGAGAGGCGCGGCTGCTGTGAGGGTACCGCCCTCCACAAATGTGTGGAGGTAGCGCTGCCTCATAAGCAGCGCGTCCTCTCATGGGGCCTGCCATGCGCAGGGCAGAAGAAAAGTTCGATTTAATTTTTATTTAATTTGTTTATTAACATTTATTAATCCGTAATACTTTATTTCAAATTTTTGTATGTAAGATATATATATTTATATATGTGTTATATTATTTATATATTATTAAATATATACTTAATATAATATATATATATTAATATATAGAAAATTAGATTATTTCTATGTTAAAAATAAGTGTTAGTGGAATTTAAGATTAAGTGGTTAAAAAGATGATTTTGTTATTGTTATTTTAATTAAGGTTTGTATGAATAGAATTAGAATTGTGAATATATAGAAAAAGCTCATTGTAATTTTGAGGAAATTTTAAGAGTAAATTAAATGAAGTGAATATCTTCTTTGTTTTTAAATTAGATTTTCTTTTTTATATATTGATTTATATTATGTTGATAACAAAACCGATGTAAATTGGATTTAGAGTATCCGAATGATAGACATTTACATTATTACTTTGTCTTATAATTGTGCTTCTTTTGGGACATATTTGGGAGAGTTTTAAATAGACAAGTCTTCAAGATCAACTTTTATTTTAGTTTGGTACTCGATTACTTGATTTTGTGAAAATAGATGTTATTTTTGGTCATATATGTTGATGAAAATTGCTTGTTGTATCAAGATACACTTTATTAACCTTAGTCAAGAAAACATAGTTTTCCATGTTATGTTAGGGGAGTGGCTAATTGTAAGGGCCGACACACAAAGTGGTGTCAGGGTAACTTACAAATAGTTAACTAAGTCAGTGATAATTAAATGTCATAGTAGTTAGAATTAAAACATTTAATAAGATGTAGTTGCCTCACTTATGACTCTTGAGCTTCTACAGTCATGAGTATAAGTTGAGAAGGCCTGGAATGGCAAATCGGTGTCTCGTTTCCTTAAGAGGCATTCGATTCCGCAATAGTTTGCAATAGGGGCCGGGTTTCGTAAGAGGTTACCAGGGTAACCCAAGGATTGGGGGCCTAAACCTAGGAAGAAACACCAGGGTAACCATTGCATCATTGTGATGACACTCCACCTTGAATAACAGTTAAACCTTGTGTTTGTGTTTCAATCAATTGTCAAAATCTGGAAGCAATGTAACCAATAGTTTGTTTGTACTAGAGTCTAGGGTTAGTAGATTAGGTCTAGGTAACCTTATTACTATCTCCTAGCACGGGGGGTGGACCTACGGGTACCACATGGTTGGGTGGAACGTGCACCTTACTACATTGGGTCCCCAAAGTGATCATGGCATCGATAACTTCATGGTTAGAGAGCTCGCACATGGATTTCTTCTGAACTTTCAACATTGTATATTGTAAACTTGTAATGTAAAAACATCCCTCAATGTTGTGAGGTGATCATTTGTAAAATGTAATCATTATTGAACTACCTCATCAGATGAATGAGTAATGTATATCTTATCCAATACAATGTATGGAAAAACATGTATGTACTTTATTATATTATCATGAATGGAAATTTATTATTATGCAATGTTTATTTTATGTTATAAATTAATATGTGCAATGTGAAATACTTTAGTCACTTATGGAAAACTCAAACTAGTGTAACATCGCTTAACCTAAGAATGTATGCAATTAATTAACTTAATATTAATACTTTAAAAAAAATTTATTACACCTTTATAACACAATTGCAATGTTCTTAGGTTATTAAGACGGGGCATTACAGATTGGTATCAAAGCCAGGTTACAAACACTAGACGCTCTGGGTAATCTAGAGCCCATTAGGTTGACCTAGTACATAGTGTTGCAACTGATAACCTTGGTTGAATAGTATCTAAGACTCGTAATTGTTATGTGTAGGAACATGCCTAGGCGAGGAGGAAGAGGTCGTGGTAGAGGTCAAGGTGGAGGCTGAGGGCCAATCCCTCAGGTTACTCACCCTCCTAGCCCTCACCACAGTGATCAGGCAGAACAGATGGGTCAGAGAAATGAGGGACAAAATACCGAACAGTCAGTAGTAGAGGGTTCTCAGATACGTCCACTTTTAGAGGAGGTCCTAGCTCATCTTGGACCTAGACAGGTTGATGAGCAGGAGGTTGTGAGAGAGAGGGATAGATCCCCTAGGAGAGTTGAGGACACAGCACATCAGGATGCTATCATCGCAGGCCATATGAGGGATTTACTGAGAGCACGCCCTCCTACCTTTGATGGTTCAGGAGGAGGTTTAGAGGCTGAGAACTGGCTTCTAGATTTGGGTAGATGCTTTTCCATGCACCCTTACGGTAGTAATACCCATGCCAGATGCACTATTATGCACTTGAGAGGATTCGCCTCTACTTGGTGGCGCCTAGAGGAGCAGAAGCTCCATATAGATATTGGTTCTATGTCTTGGGAGATGTTTCTTGAGAGGTTCAGAGCTCGGTTCCTGTTGAAACACTGGAGGCAGCGTAGGGCTGATGAGTTCCATGATCTACGTCAGTTGGCTCTTTCTGTAGAGCAATATGAACGTAGGTTCTACGAACTCAAGTAGTATGCTGGTATTGGCGATGATGAGCCTATGCTAGTACAAAATTTTATTAGGGGTTTAAATGCCCGCATCAGTGGTGGTGTTCGAGTCTTTGAGCCAAAGACTATGGAAGTCGCAGTGGAGAAGGCTCGCATAGTAGAGGAGAACCTTATTATGGCCTTAGGTGGGCATACAAGAGTGCAGCTTGGGAGTGCTCCTACAGTAGGTTTTAGTCCATAGGGTGGACAGGCACAGACAGGTGGTTCTTCCAAGAACCAATAGACACCCATAAAGGGTGGGCAGCAATAGCAACAAAGAACACCTCAAAAGAACAATAATCCTCAACCACAACAACAAAACAGTCCTCAAACAGGAAAGGGTCACAACTGGTGGCGCAACAAGCGCAATAGGCAGGATCAACCTGCGCAGAGTGCTCAATCTACCGTCAGTAGGGGTAGTTATTAGCAGTCAATTGCACCTTCGGGTGGCAGAGGATTTGGTAGAGGCACAGGTACAGGTTGTTATTCATGTGGGTAGTATGGGCACATAGCTAGGCAGTGTCCGATGAGAGGTCCTTCTGGTTATGGGCCTCGACCTACAGTTTTAGAGCCTACAGTGGGCGATGCAGGACATGCACATATAGTATATGCAGCAGTTAATGACCGTCAAGCCGATCACCAAAATACGGTGGTCGAAACTTCAGGTAAGTTAAATGGTGTTAATGTTTCTATACTTTTTGATTCTGGAGCCACTGACTCCTTTATTTCACCCACCATTGTTGACCATTGTGGTCTTGTGGCGGTAAAGCAAGGTGGTAAATGGCAAGTTGAATTCGCCTCTAGGGTGAAAGTAGCAGTAGATAACTTAGTACATAAATGTGAACCTAAAATTGCTACGTTAACTACCTTAGTAGATTTATACGTTACACCCTTAGGATCATACAATATAGTTTTAGGTATGGATTGGTTAGCATCTTATCATGCTGTAATTGACTGTCGACTTAAGACAGTTAGTTGCATTGATGATTTTGGTGTGAAAGTGGAAATCATAGGTATTCATAGACCTATCTCTTTGCAGATGATATCTGCTATGCAATTAAAGAGATGTCTTCGTCAGGGATGTCAACTGTTTGCAACAACAGTTATTGATTTAGATGAGGGTGAGAGTCGAGAGTTATCTCTTGATGATCATCCTATTCTTAGGGAATTCGCGGATATGTTTCCTGATGACATTCCTGGAATGCCACCAAAAAGGGATATTGACTTTAGAGTTGACCTAGTTCCTAGAGCTGAGCCTATTTCTAGAGCTCCTTATAGAATGACGACTCGGGAGTTAGAGGAACTGTTAGGAAAGGGATTTAATCGTCCAAGTGTTTCCCCTTGGGGGGCACCTGTCATCTTTGTAAAGAAGAAGGACGGATCTCTTAGGCTGTGTATTGACTATCGTCAATTGAACAAGGTTATGATTAAGAATTGTTATCCTTTGCTTAGAATCGATGATATTTTTGATCAAATTAAGGGAGCTAATGTGTTCTCTAAAATCGATTTGAAGTCTGGTTATCATCAATTAAGTATAGCTGAAGCAGACATTCATAAAAATGCTTTTCGAACTCGTTATGGGCACTACGAATTCACAGTAGTACCATTTGGGTTAACAAACACACCATCAATATTCATGAGTTTAATGAATGGTGTATTTCGTACATACCTTGATCGCTTTGTCCTGGTATTTCTCGATGACATTTTAGTCTATTCGAGGAACATGAAGGAACATGAAGAACACTTGAGACAGGTGTTGCAATGTTTAAGAGAAAATCAATTGTATGCAAACCTGAAGAAGTGTGACTTCTTTCAAACTGAAATAAAATACCTCGGACATGTGATATCTGGTAAAGGTATTGTTGTGGATCCTTCAAAGATCCAAGCTATTGTAGACTAGCCCGCACCTACTAATGTGGGTGAAGTTCGTAGTTTTATGGGGTTGGCTGGCTATTATAGACGTTTTGTAGAGGGATTTTCTAGAATAGGTCATCCTATTACTTCTCTTCAGAGGAAAGTGAAGAAGTTTGTTTGGACGGAACAGTGTCAGATGGCTTTTCAAACTCTTAAAGAAAAGTTAACTAATGCGCCTATACTTATTGTTCCTGATCCTACTAAGGATTTCGTAGTGTGTGCGGATGCATCTTTAGAGGGTTTGGGAGCAGTTTTGATGCAAGATGGGCGTGTGGTTGCTTATGAGTCTCGTAAACTCAAGGACCATGAATTAAACTATCCTACTCATGACCTAGAATTAGCTGCGGTAGTGCATGCTTTAGTTCGATGGAGGCATTTCTTGTTAGGTCATCGTTTTGAACTTCATACTGATCACCGTAGTTTGCAATACATTTTTATGCAACCTAACTTGAATGCAAGGCAAAGACGGTGGATGGAGTTCTTGTGTGAGTACGACTTTGAACTAAAATATGTTCAGGGCAAAGAGAACGTAGTGGCTGACGCTCTTAGCCGACGTCGACATGGGATCTCTGCTACTACTCTTGAAGTAGATTTGAGAGGTCAAATAGTAGCTGCACTTCCTAATGATAGATTATATCAGGAAGTGAAGTCAGAGATTGAATCGGGTAGACCTTTAGAAGGTTGATTTGCAGGGTACGTTCTAGAATTGGATGGTTTATTGCGACATTTAGGTCGCATTTATGTACCTCATGTAGAGAGTCTTCGTACATTAATAATGACTAAAGCTCATCGAGCTCTGTATTCAGCTCATCCAGGAGTCAAGAAAATGCATGTTGATCTTAGGCAATTGTATTTCTGGCCTGGTATGAAACGCGATATTGTTGATTATGTATCGAGATGTCTTGAATGCCAGTGAGTTAAAGCTGAGCATCATCATCCTGTTGGATTATTGCAGCCACATCTCATTACCAAATGGAAATGGGATATTATATCCATTGACTTTATCATTGGGTTACCTACGTCATCACGTCGACATGATGCCATTATGGTAACTGTTGACCGATTGACTAAAGTAGCTCATTTTTCACCTGTACATTCATCTTACAATGCTTCATCGGTAGCTAGAATATTCATGGAAGATATCGTTAGATTGCATGGAATTCCTCGTAGGATTATATTAGATAGAGATCCTATATTTACTTCAGCCTTATGGAATTCATTACAACGTGCTTTAGGTACACAGTTGAACTTTAGTTTAGCCTATCATCCTCAAACTGATGGACAAACTGAAAGAGTTAATCAAATAATAGAAGATATGCTTAGGATGTATGTAATGGACCAACAATCACGTTGGGAGGATTACTTGTACTTAGTAGAATTTGCTTATAACAACGGATATCAGAGTTCCATAGGTATGCCATCATATCAGGCATTATACTGTCATCCTTGTCGAACTCCACTAAGTTGGGATCAACTTGAGGATAGAGTATTACTTGGGCCTGAGATGCTTTGTGACATGGAGCAACAGGTTGACCATATTAGAGAGCATTTGATAGCAGCTCAGGATAGGCAAAAGAAGTATGCTGATGCGCATAGGATAGAACGACAGTTCACTGTTGGTGATAGAGTGTTTCTTCGAGTGCGACCGCGAAAGAGTCCAATCCCTTACGAAAAAGGCTCTAAGCTTGCACCTCATTTCATAGGACCATTCGAGATCTTAGAGAGAATTGGTCTCGTGGCATATCGACTCGCCCTACCACCCAGTTTATCTCGTATTCATGATGTTTTTCATGTATTAGTACTTAGACCATATCATCCCGAAATATCTCATGTACTTGATTGGAATGCGTTACAGGTAGAGGACGGGCACCTGGCTTTGGAACCTGTGGCCATTCTTCAGCACCGGACGCTCGGTCTCAGGGGTCGAGACGTTGATCAGGTGAGGGTCCAATGGGATCCTAGCTATGAGGCTTCGGCTACCTGGGAGGATGCGACACGCATGAGGGAACTTTATCCCTATCTATTCGTAGGCTTTCAGGAGCAAGCCTGATCCTAGGGGGGAGCATGTAGTACCCCTCCGTTTATGCTTATGCTTTCTATTGCTATTTTTTTATGTTGTTAGACCTATGATGTTTTGCTGGATATTGTGATCGCTGGTTTTGAGCGATAGTGGATTATTCTGTGACATGATGTTACTTTTTTGATGATTATTGTTTCAGACATGATATGATTTAGTTTAGATGTTTACTTTTAGATGAATATTGCTATGTACATGCTTATGATTGACTAATAACATTTATTTCGTTAGTTTGCTGTGAGTGTAATGGTGTGGAGAATAGAATCGCATCACTCGCTTGCGAGTGCCCTGCGATATCTGTGATTTTCTCCACACGGTGTGCCTGTTTAATGCTTTATATATATATATATATGTATGCACGTTGTTTACTCGGTTGTAGGATTTGCAGGTACATGACACCGACTCCACCTGTGTAATCAGGTCTGAGCGTGTCAAGACTCAACGGAAATGTTGAACGGGAGATAGTAGTTAGGTTTATCCTAGTCTATTCTTTAACCTTGATCTTAGTACATTGTCAGTTTTCAGTTTTGAGTCATAGGTTGTATTGTGTTTTCTTTAGTTAAATCATTTTGTAAAGGTAAATATTGGTTAATTTTAATGTTAGTTATTGTGCTTTAATTATTGTTATTTAATTAATATTTAAATATGATTGAAATTTACTTACTTGATAATTTAATACATTAGTTAGCTTATTTGGTTAAATAGTTGGTCTTAAAAAGATTTAAATATTTTAATTAAATAAATTAAATAATTAAGTTAAATTATTAAGTGTGTAAATTATATTGTATTTAAAAGAATTAGAAAATTTTTAAAAAATGGAATAAAATAGAATATGCATGTGAATGGAAAATTGATTTTTAAATTTTAAATTTAATAAAATTGAAATTGCATGCAAAAATTCTAAATGGCACAATTGCCGAGAAGTGGAGAAGATATTTTTCTCAACAACTTCTCGACAAGTGTGTGAGTGCCATAATAGCATACGGTTGTTGAAATTTTCTCACGAAGGTTATTATGGATCTAAGATTTTGTACGGGGTTATTCAATTTCCTCATGGGAAATTTTTCTAAGTACTGGCAAAAGAATTTCCTTACTGTGAAAATTTTATTTTTTTTCTTAGAGGTTGTTATCTCTCTGTTATTTGGGGTTGTGATTCTTTGTGGAAGATCTTCTTGGTGGTTGGACAAGCTTTCTTGGATTTGGGAAAAATCTTTTTGAAGAAGATCTTGGGAATTGCACGTTACAGGCAAGAGGTTACATCCTTCAGGGAGCTATTTTATATAGGTATGTTTCTTGTGATATTGGTTTCTTGATTTATTTGTAAAGAAAATCTATTTGTTGGAATTTCAACTTCTTGGTAATTGATTTTGGAAAAAAATTCTGTAAATATCTTATTTGTCTGTAAAATTTTCAAGAATTTAGGCAAGTAAAAGAAAGAATTCAAACTAGATTCTTTTAGAAAAACCTCTGTGAAAGTTTCAGAAAAGAAATTGGGGTTTGATATTTAAAATACCCCTGTTGAAGAATTATTGTTTTAGAATGAAATATACAGAATGTGAAAATTATTTCCTCAATTATCTGTTAAAAAAAAATACATTTCTTGAAAAAAAAAAAAAGAAAAATCTGAACTTCTGTGTATATATATATATGTATATATACATAGCTGTGAATAAATCATATGTAAGAAAATTCTTTTTACATTTAAAAATCGTCGTACGGATTAAATCCGTAGGCTTGAAAGTGTTAAATACGTTACTGTCGGATATTTTTTTTTATTTAAAAATATATGAAATTGTTTTGAATGTTGCTGTTAAAGCAACGATGGAGGGTTACCCCCTCCCAGCCGCCGCTCCCATGGAGAGGCGCGGCTGCTGTGAGGGCAGCGCCCTCCACAAATGTGTGGAGGTAGCGCTGCCTCACAGGCAGCGCGTCCTCTCATGGGCGCCTACCATGCGCAGGCAGAAGAAAAGTTCAGTTTAATTTTTATTTAATTTGTTTATTAACATTTATTAATTCGTAATACTTTATTTCAAATTTTTGTATGTAAGATATATATATTTATATATGTGTTATATTATTTATATATTATTAAATATATACTTAATATAATATATATATATATATATATATATATTAATATATAGAAAATTAGATTATTTCTATGTTAAAAATAAGTGTTAGTGGAATTTAAGATTAAGTGGTTAAAAAGATGATTTTGTTATTGTTATTTTAATTAAGGTTTGTATGAATAGAATTAGAATTGTGAATATATAGAAAAAGCTCATTGTAATTTTGAGGAAATTTTAAGAGTAAATTAAATGAAGTGAATATCTTCTTTGTTTTTAAATTAGATTTTCTTTTTATATATTGATTTATATTATGTTGATAACAAAACCGATGTAAATTGGATTTAGAGTATCCGAATGATAGACATTTACATTATTACTTTGTCTTATAATTGTGCTTCTTTTGGGACATATTTGGGAGAGTTTTAAATAGACAAGTCTTCAAGATCAACTTTTATTTTAGTTTGGTACTTGATTACTTGATTTTGTGAAAATAGATGTTATTTTTGGTCATATATGTTGATGAAAATTGCTTGTTGTATCAAGATACACTTTATTAACCTTAGTCAAGAAAACATAGTTTTCCATGTTATGTTAGGGGAGTGGCTAATTGTAAAGGCCGACACACAAAGTGGTGTTAGGGTAACTTACAAATAGTTAACAAAGTCAGTGATAATTAAATGTCATAGTAGTTAGAATTAAAACATTTAATAAGATGTAGTTGCCTCACTTATGACTCTTGAGCTTCTACAGTCATGAGTATAAGTTGAGAAGGCCTGGAATGGCAAATCGGTGTCTCATTTCCTTAAGAGGCATTCGATTCCGCAACAATATGCAATAGGGGCTGGGTTTCGTAAGAGGTTACCAGGTAACCCAAGGATTGGGGGCCCGAACCTAGGAAGAAACACCAGGGTAACCATTGCATCGTTATGATGACACTCCACCTAGAATAATAGTTAAACCTTGTGTTTGTGTTTCAATCAATTGTCAAAATCTGGAAGCAATGTAACCAATAGTTTGTTTGTACTAGAGTCTAGGGTTAGTAGATTAGGTCTAGGTAACCTTATTACTATCTCCTAGCACGGGGGGTGGACCTACGGGTACCACATGGTTGGGTGGAACGTGCACCTTACTCCATTGGGTCCCCAAGTGATCATGGCATCGAAAACTTCATGGTTGGAGAGCTCGCACATGGATTTCTTCTGAACTTTCAGCATTGTATATTGTAAACTTGTAATGTAAAAACATCCCTCAATGTTGTGAGGTGATCATTTGTAAAATGTAATCATTATTGAACTACCTCATCAGATGGATGAGTAATGTATATCTTATCCAATACAATGTATGGAAAAACATGTATGTACTTTATTATGTTATCATGAATGGAAATTTATTATTATACAATGTTTATTTTATGTTATGAATTAATATGTGCAATGCGAAATACTTTAGTCACTTATGGAAAACTCAAAGTAGTGTAACGTCGCTTAACCTAAGAATGTATGCAATTAATTAACTTAATATTAATATTTAAAAAAAAATTATTACACCTTTATAACACAATTGCAACGTTCTTAGGTTATTAAGACGGGGCATTACAGAGTGTGCTAGTTTTTTTGAGGAATAAGTAGATAGAAAATTTAGAATAGTTGAAGTTTTCTGTAGTAAAAATAATATGTAGATAATAATGTATACATTGTCATATTTGAGACATTTAGCTATGAGAAAATTAGTTGAGGTGCAAACCAAGACAGTTAGAAGTGTGCATTTAAGTAAATTATGACACTTATTTGCAAATCAAATTTTGACTAGATTTAATGAAGGAATAAAAGACAAGAAAAAGAGAAATGTATTTTGGTCTTTTGTCTATTTTGTCTCCATGTAGAACTTTTGGAGGGAATGAATTTTCGCCTTCTCCATTCAACAAGCCTATACAAAAAGCAATTGTAACACATTATAAGGGTTGGAAACTCTTGGAAACATATTTTGAATAAAATATAATAGATTTATTGCTCTATTTCTTTGGGTTTTCCTTTTTTATAATAGTTTTAAATCTCTAAACTAGTTTTCCTATATTTTCATACATTTAATTCATGAACATTGATGGATCTAAAATGTATTTCATATCACTAACATCTTGTTCATGGTGAGATGCTTTATGTTGTCAACTTCAACATATTTATATGGTTTGAAACTCATCATCTATCATTAACATCAATATGAGAATACTTCCTCAATATATTCAGCAAGACTAATGGTTGTTGCAACAAATTTGTAAGTTTTTTCCTTTGAAGATTGCACCTTCCTACATTTTGGTTGTGGGAAATAGGCCAAGCAAGGAATGGTTTTATTTGGATTTGTCTTTTCACCTAATAATGTATGGAGTGTTTGAAAACAAGTTTAGTTTCTCCAACCTTTATATTCTCCCATTTGCTTTTTGTAGTTGTTTTATACCAATGTTAGGTTAGGATTAATATGTGTGCTTGTACGACAAATTTTCTTTACATATGAGGAAGAAAAAACATTTTCTTTTTGAATTCCATATGGCACAAATTTTATATTTAACATATTCACTACTATTTTAAAATCAAAGTTATTATACTTTTGAAATTGGAATAAAATAATGTGAATGAATTTTTGAGTTTCATGCAATATAATTATGATTTTGAAAAGGATAAGTTTGTTTTATGGGTTCATATTTTTTTTTACCATTTAAATTAAAGCTTAGATTATTGGTTGTAGTATGAAAACTATAAATCCAATTTTGATTAACTTCATGTACATGATTTGGATTAAATTAGAGGTTTAAATAGGCTATTCATGATTGATTTCACTATGTTTAATCTCTAGTTCTAGCAAAGCACTCTTGGTATTCCACTAAAACCCCTTGAATGAACCAACGAAAGCACTCTTCTAATGAGATATTTTGGTAAATCTCTCAAATTATAATTAAACAAAGATTCTTAAGTCTATCCACATTTTAAGTAGGGAAAACTTTGGTACTAGGAGGGAATAAAAGAGGAATATTATAATAGTTCATAAAAAATAAAATGTTATTCCTAAATGTTTTAAAATGCCTTAAACCTTTCTGAAATCCATTGTAAAAGTTAAAAAATTATTAAATAACTAAATTAAAAAATCACAAAAACTAAAAAATACACAAATGATTGTTTATTAGTCATGCTAAGTTGCATAAGATGAAGTTTTTCTATCAACTTACACATTGCATTAGATAGCATTAGGTGTGATTTTAGTCAAATGGTAAGCCCTATGTGTATATTTGGAGGTATTCATAAAATTCTTATAAATGTATACAATTGAAAACCTATCTTCTCCCCCAACATTGGACTTAATGCATTTGAACATCTCAATATTTGTAAATATTTAATGATAAGAAAATATATTAAACATGAGTATGTTGCCTGTCATTTATTTGCTAACACTTTCATGGATGCAACATATTATTTGTATTATTTGGAGGGAAGAGGCCCTGTTGTGAAATCGTCTGTGGGTTTCTGACAGGGGAGGTTGTTGTCTTTTATTCCGGTAATAGGTGCCATTTCAGTGGAGTTGAAGGATGAGACACTAGAGGAAATAGTGGAGTGATTTGTTGGTTTAGGGGTTTTTGGCCTAGCCTCCCTCAGCTATATTCTTGGATCTCCAAGGAATGGGAGCCTCTAATCTCTAGTAAATTTTATATTTTCCCTATGGCCAAGGGGTTTTTTGTAGCTAAGTTTGACAATGTTTAGGACAAAAATAAAATTTTATGTGACAATTTTTTTAGCTAGGAGGATAAATATTTGTTGATGATTAAGCCTTAGCATCCTGATTTTAACCCTACTTCTAAAACTTTCAACAAGATCCTGATCTAGGTTCAATTTCCTAACCTTCCCCTCCACCTTTGGACTGACCCTCTTTTGTAGGAAGTGGGTGATGCCCTGGGTGATTTTTTGCTGGTGGATGAGGAATCATCTAACATTTATCATTCCACTTTTTCCCACATATTGGTTGAAACAAATGTCTCTAAAGGGCTACATGTTGAACTCTTACTTAAATCTTCTAAGGGTTCTTGGGTCCAACCTTTGGATCATGAAGGGATTCCCTTTTGGTGTAGAAGATATTTTAAAATGGGTCATGCTACTGCACAATGTGGATTTGAGAAAAAAGCAATGATAGCAACATAGTGGAAAGGAGCTTCTCAACAACATTATACGGTTGAGAAGAAATCTAAACAACACAGCAATTTTTTTGAGGTGGTTTCTTTGGAATCATAGGGTCTTGGGGCATCTCCTTCGAATGCCTCAAATGGTGGGGTTGTTGTGGCTTCCCCTTTTGAGCATGAGTTTGGATCTCAGGCTATCATTTCTAGTGATAGTGCTACGGCGACGGCTACCCCTATTGAGCGAGAGATTGGGTCTCAAGTTGTCTCTTCTGGTGGCCTTATAGAGATTCATTTGTCTACATGAAGGAATAGTGATGAAAACTCTAAAACATTGGCTGCAAGCATTCATCTTCAGGAAAATTGTGGGTTGGCTTGGCATGATACGGCAGCACAAGTGGAAGAAGGCTGGATAATTGTTAAAAGAAAGAAAGAAAAATTAGGCCTTCTTTCGACATGACTCTTCATTCCCACAAGAGCACTTCTAAATGTAAATCTTGACAAGTCTTGTTTGGGGACTGGTTTTTGGTAGGCTGCAATTTGTTCTTTATTGTAGCCTTGCTTTTGGATGTAAAGGGTTCCGTGTCCCTTCAAAACCTATTTTTACGTGAATCAAAAACATATTATTTGTATATAAATATTCCATCAAATTCCATACATTTCTGAGTTGAATGAGAGAATTCTTTCTTAAGACAATTTGGAAAAACCATAGATACAAGAGAAGCTTTTGCACAATTTGTAGCAACAAGGAGACAACTTGATTCAAAATACCAAATGAAATATTATTGCTAGAAAAATTAAGCCAATCACCCATTCCAACTAGATCAAACAAACATTATAACTCAATTAAATCAACCAACATATCAAAAAACATTAAATTAGATGATTTTTTAATGCTTATGTTGCTATTCCAACTATGTCTAGCCAAAGAAAAATAGAAGATTATGTACAATTAAATTTAAATAGATTGTTAATACATCTAATGCAATTGAAACCCTTCTAAAAATGATCATGGATATGATTTGTTCTGAGAACATTCAAGGAGAACGAGATGCATTAATAAAGACATATACACTTATGGCTGAATGAGACAACAATTCACTAGCATACCTACATTTCCTCCAAATGAGATGAAAGCATATGGGAAGCACCATGATATTGTGCCTAATGTTGAACTAAATAAATATTTTATATCAAACGCTAATATGCGAGAAGGTTGTCAAGATTCTAAGGTTATATTTGAGTCATGTAACCTGTCAATGCCAAGTTTTGAATTGGATAATCCGAAGATAATAGAGAAGTTGAGACATTATGTATAGATTTTGGGATTTACAAGCACCCTGGAAGATATGAGTTTATCATATAGATGCAAACTTCATAATACTATAGACCATGGAAAACTTGCATGTCTTGAATTCCTTGTTAAGTTAGATATGTCTTTTTAAAAAAAGTGGATAATGTGAATGATAAATAAGTAGATTTGGAGCTTAAAAATAAGAGAACAATGATACTCAACAAAAGGAAAAAGCTCATGAACATACTCCCTTTGAAGAAATAGAAGAGCATTACAGATACAAGAATCCATTGATAAAGGAAGATAACTCAGTAGTACCCAAACTTAAATTTTGCACTATGCCATAATGTTGCTGCACTCTACCTTGGGCGTAATGATGAAGGAAAGCACCAAGAAATGTTGACCATAATCATTAAAAAGAGGAAAATCATGGAACTTTTCCTAATAATGGAATCAATGAAAATATTTCAAACTAATGATGCTGAAGTGTCCTATGAGGGTGAAATAAGTCAATCAACTATGCCCAGTTTTGAATTGGTCATGCCTGGAATTATAAACAAGCTACATCACAATATGTTAATTATTGAATTTCCAGGTACTTTTAAATAAATGAGTTTAGATGATAAGTGTTGACTTCATAATACAATTGAGCATGGAGAGGTTATGTTTTTTTATTTTATCACAAAGGTGGACATGGATTTCAAGGAGATGATGGAATTATATGGCTGATATGATTGATAAACCATCAAACTTAAACCTTGAAGGTCAAGAAATGATGGTCCACTTGGGGAAGAAGCTTATGGACACACCTTTTCTTTGATGAAATTGAAGAACGTCATGATTATCAAAATTCCTATGGTAGAAAAGATAACTAAATAGTGCTCGAATTAGAAAAATCAACAAATCATGATGCTAATTGGGCTTGTATGTTATACTCGAAAATGAAGTCAAGAAATGACATAACAATTTCTCAAGACCCAAAATTGATAATGGTCATGTCGTAAATCTTTAACCTAATGATGGAAAAACTTGCAATCATAAAAAGTTGAAATCAATAAATTTTCTTAAATCTAGGAAGAATGTCATTAGAATTTTTCTAAACGGAGAGTCATGTTGTGATGAGAGTGAACATGATTGACATTTCTGATTTATCAGTGCCTATGAGGAAAGGTATTGTGAATTGGTTGTCACTGATGTGTTTCTCTTAGACATGAGTAGGGGAGAGGGGCCTATAGTGGAGCACCTTAACTTCACATTTCTCAAAATACGTGGAAATTTCAAATGACTCTCAATTTTGTACAACAGTTTATTTGGCAACTCATGTGCTTCTATATTTCATTTTAGGACCACATTAGCATGCTTTTTGTTGAGGTATCCAAAAAAGGCCCAAAAAAAAGTGAGACCAATAGTGGTGCATTAAGTCATGTTTTATTGGTGCGCTGATGTGGCATCACATGATTTGTCACTTTGCATACTTTATGGATAAAAGGTGTTTTGCAATTGGATATTAAAATGCTCCACTATGGGGCCCACTAAGGACACTTCTATCCTCACTATTAGACCCTACTCCATTATGGGCCCCTCTCCCCTATCAAAGTAAGAAAATTTTCATTGTTGCTATATCTTCTACAAATGGATGATCTTAATCCTAAAATCAAATAGGAAATTTATAGACAATTTTAGTTGGAAGATCAAATGGTTCTTCCTTGTTTGGCTTTAAGATCTATAATAATCCCATGTTTGAGATGAAGATAATGATGTCAATTTTACAAATTTTGATTTAGGATATGTGCATAGAAATGGGGGATAAAAATTAATAAAAAAAAATTAAATCAATAAAATTGACCTTAGATGAGAAATTGAAGATACTCGGGTTCAAAATTAGGGGAACACAATTGTAAGTGTTCCTATTTTTGTTAGAAAAATAACATGGTGTCTAGTGTGCTCCCTATTTAAAATAATTATTTTTTAAAAATATTTTACAAACCTCTTTGATAGAAAATTAGCTAACATCACATAATTTATGCCAAAAAATTTAATACATATATGATTTTTTACTAAATTTTAAAGTAGATACATCCTGAAAAATGAAAAATAAAAAAATGAGCATAGTCCCCCCCTAATTTATTTGATAACTAATAGAAAGCCAAAAAAATTAAATGTGTATAGAATAAAATTTAGAATATAAAAATATAATTTATTTCAAATTTGGATGAATGGATGAAAATAATACCAAAAATACTATGCATAGATTTTTGGCAAAAAATGAAGACATTAACAAAAGAAATTGAAGATCAAAACCTTAATGTATTTGAAATGTAGAAAATAATCTCATGATTAGAAAGGTAAGAGATAGTTTGAAATGATTGTGACATTTTTTTAAATAATAATGTTTAAAATGTGTAAACCTAGCATTGATTTAGCATGCTCAACATTTACTTGTTTTTGCATGTTTTATGGAAAACAGGTCTTTGGGCACCATTCATGTAGGCCTATCCCTTTGGTTGGGATCTCCAAGCCAATTCCAAGCCTAAGGGTTGGATTCCAATTCAAGTTTAAATGAAATGTGTGCACATTATGATGTGTGTGTTATCATGTGCATGTGTTCTTTAGTTGATCTCAGGCACCTTCTATTCCCACCTAACCCAAAGATAGTTGCTCATGCTTGAGATACTTGAGCACGCTATAACACACTTGTGTTATTTTACTCCTATGTTTGATTATGAAAAAGTGGTGTTAATTCTAAGAATGATATAACTATTGAAATTGACATTCTTCTAGGGTAGGATCTTGATAAATCACATGTTAAAATGAGTGCTAACAATGATATGCCTCATTTTAATTCAAAAGAAGGAAATTTGTAATGCATTATGTAGGTTAGCAAATATGTTAAATAGAAGAACAAGAAAATATTGAGCAATATTTTATTAATCTAAACTCATCTAATACATTGTTGACTAATGATTCAATGTGTGATGTGCATGTACCCAATCATATTGTTGATTTGAATGGAAAAACACACATTATGGATTATGCCATGCATGATGACAAAACAAATCCTTTGTCGGATGTCATTATAACACATGATATTTCTAAACCTTTTCTTTTGTGTTATTCATTTTATTTTTTGATTTTGATGGTAAATGAGATGAAATTTTTATTATTTTACCTACCAACAAGATTAATAACAATTTTCAAGTGGATGATATGGATCCTCATGATTATGCTTTGAATTTCAATGATCCAATGATAATTTGTTAGATCAAGAAGGTTTATTCATTGATGCTTGAAATGATAACATTCCTTTGGTACCTATGAATGAGAAAATTAAAACTTCTCATTATTTTGACTACGAGGATTTAGGAAGAAAAACTTGCTTGTGGATAGAGCATGAGGATGGTGAACTTCCTTACCTCTTGATTTTGCACAATAATAAGTTGAAGTATGATCCTAAGTCACGTGATCTTTTCATTGCCAAATATAAGTAAAATTTTATTATATTTAGGACTATTACAAAAATTATCTTACTACTAGCACTATGAGGAAGCAAAGAAATGGGAGCTTTATTATCTATACCCCCAAGCTTTCACACTTGTAATAATGGGTAGGTTAGAAAACCTTTTTGTGTTTCCTTTTTGGTTTTTTTTGTCTTGGTTTTTCTTTTTTGTAATTAGCTTGTTTTGATTAAGATAAAACATGAAAGGGATCAAACCCTATACAAAACAACCATAATAGCAAGCAAGACAAGTCTCACCAGCTCTAAACAATTTTAATAGTACACTAGAATGAGAAGTGAAGAGGTAGAAGAAAGGTCTTTCCTCCTTCTATGAACAATAGCCCAAGCAATGCTATCATCCAAGATCCCACAACAAGGGGAGACAAGAGAAGATACCCCCACAGGAGAGCAGTAGCACTTGAAGGGGGAATTGAAGGACAAGGCCCATCATCCATTTTATTTTACTTTTTATTATAGAGCCCCTACTTTCATTGTAAATCTTTTGTTTTTTTTCCACCTTCATTCTTTTCAATTGGCTATCTAGGCATTATCTTTTATTAAGAGGAAAAACCATATATAACTTGTGAATTGGTCTAAGTACACTTCATAGCCTTTGGCATATATAGTTTAGTCTTACATTCATAATTGATTGATTCCTAGGGCTAAGGTCTCATAGATCCTTTTCATTTTGATGTGTAGAGATGCATTCATGCCTAAGAAAGTATAGATGATTCCAAGATGTATTTTTCCTACCTTTCACCACTCACTCCTTCTAAATTAATAATTCTTGAATATTTTTGATGAGGTGATGATAATTGAAATTATCAAGTTCACGTCTGAAAGGAAATAACAATTGATTACTATGGTGGTCCTTAACCTAGAGATGGCCTTTAGTGCATATAGAATGAGAAAATTAAAAAAGAAAAGAAAATAGAAAGAAAGAAAATAAATATGAAATATTTCTTTCAATCTAAGTGATTAGGTAATCTCTACTAAGGATGTGGATGCTTGATTGGTAGTAGAGTTATTCCTAGAGTGGTATCAGAGGTAACTTCATCAAGGCTATGGATGTTGGATTGGAAGCATAGCTATGTCCAAGCAATAAAAAGGGCATGCCAAAATGATATGCCCTATCATATATAAAGAAGACCTCTACCTAAAATAATAATATTAATGTGATTAAATAATAACCTAATACTTATGCTATCTTAGCTCATTCTTTTTTATGAAAGAAGGGAAAACATACACACACAATGGGGTAAATTTGATGTTGATACCATTGTAAAGTTGACCTATTGTAATTTTTTATGAATGTAATTCTATGTAATGAGTTGTAGGATCAACAAATATTATTCCTAGGTTATCATTCTATTTCAAGTGCATTCAGGATAAAATTTAATAAAATTCTACTTTGACGATAAAATTGATGGGTAGTTATGCAAAAAATTCATTGTTGATGAGGGACTCTCTACTTTTGGATTGACTTAATTTTTATTCCATTCGTTCATGATCCAACCCTAGGTTGTTTATTTTATTTTAAAGTTGGGGGAATCTAATGTGACCTCTACAAAATGTCCTATTTTTTTCAAAATTGGGGACCTTAGTCTTAGATTCACATTAATTTTTAAGCCTTTTATCATCTTTGGGTTTTGAGTCTTTAGTTGTATTTAGTTCTTTCTCCCATAATTATTTGTCATGTTATGAATCATTATATAATGATCACATTTATGTGTGCACTTAAATATCATGTATTTACCAATATCATTTATTGCTTGCATACATGTGTGAATTTGATCACTTTTTTAAGAGGCTTTGTCCTAGTTTCTTTATTATGTATGACAAATGACCTTGCTAAATCCTCTTGGTAGGGTCTACATTTAGGCCTAAATTATGTAAGTTCCCTGCTATAAATAATTCAAATGGAATTTTTACTTTATTTTACATTGGCTAGATTGGGTGGATACACAACTTTAATTATGTCTCTTGTATCATTGGGGAGCCAGGCTTGTAGCCACTTGCAACCTCCTACCACCGATTGTGTGTTGTGTTCCTCCTACAATTATGATCAACATTAGGTTATTTTAACAACTCATGGGCTTACATTGGCAGCCCCTTCTCTCAATGATTATTGAAGTTCCTCTACCTTTTGTCATGGTTAGAATCAGCTGCTAGCATGTCATAGTCTTGTGTATTCTGCTAAGCCCACCATTGGTTGCATGTCCTTTTGTGATTGGTGGAGGAAGACCCTGATGGCTAATCCAAGTTAGTGGACAACTTAGTTTGTCTACTATGTGCCTGATCATTCTATCCTCATGTCTCCTTGTGTACTATTTGATCCACTCCATGCATGGTGCCACCTTACTTCCCCATGCTCAATTTAACTTTGATGATCCTCCTTCAAATAATGTGATGCTTATGACCCTTTCATGGCCCCCTTTATGCTGCTCTCCTACCATTTCTCTTTTTTTTGCATTTCTTTGTGCTTTCATTTTGATGTTTAGAGTTTTGGATTTGTTAGTCCCATTTCTGTTTGAGTTGTGTTTAATATTTTATGGTCTTGTTTCAATCCTTATCAAATTAACCTTTGATCCATATTTCCAAGTTAGAACTTACGCTTATGCCAAAAAAAAAACTATAAACTTCTAAACTACAAATTCTTTCTATATTGGACTTGTAATCAGGCCTAGAATTTGCCAGCCATTGTCATAGGAAAATTTTGTGATGGTTGATCATTTAAATGCTTGTCATTTGACGTTGTATGAAAAATATAAATTGTAAAAGCCAATTACTTGTAACACAAATGTTAGTTCAATCTCCAAATTCATATATCTAAAATCACATTTAAATACCAATTTCAAACCTACCAAGAAATAATTATATAAAATTAAAAATAATTTAATCCTAAAATTCATCTATCTAAAAACATAAATTATTTGTAAAAACCAATTACCTGTAACATAAACGTTGGATCCTGAATAAAAATGAAAGCTCCCAATTACCTTAAAACAAATGTTGTATTTTAAATATATGAAAATATTTGTTATGTTATTATTCATATGGATATCCTATATATATAATGTAAAATTAGAAAAGAATGATAATTAGTAATAAATGTAAAAATCTTACATTTATGTTACAATTATCAAGAAATTTCTAAATTCATATAAATAATAAACCTTGTTCTAAAAGTTAAAAAACAATCATATTCTATTTTGAAAAAAATATGAATTAATATACTTTTTATAATAAATATTATAAATCATATATATTAATATAAAACAATGATAACTATTAGTAAAATTATCAAAATTTTAAATTTATTATTAAAAATATTTTAAAAATTAGAAAGTACTATATTCTATCTTTAAAATTCTATTTTGAAAAGATTTTGAATTAATATATATTTATTATAAATCATATATATTAATATAAAGTAATGATAACTGTTAGTAAAAATGTCAAAATCTTAAATTTATTGTCAAAAATATTTTAAAAATTAGAAAGGATTATATTCTATCTTTGAAAATATTCTAAACTAATTTATATTTTTATAATAAATATTTATTTTATATATATACATACATATACATACATATATACATACATACATATACATACATATATACATACATGCATATACATACATACATACATACATAGTGACACTGGCTCCCCTCCATGACACATGCTTCTTAGGACCACCAAATCTCAAAATCCTTAAAATTCAGAGATCAAAAGGATTTTTTTTGTTTCTACAATTGAATAGAACGAATGTGGGGGAACTTCAGAATGACTTGTTCTAACACCAACAAATATTAAGGATTTTTGGCTTCTAAACAAGGGTTCATAATAAGGGCTTCCAGTTTAGGGGGTGCAATGATAAACTCCTTCAAGAGGTCTCTTAACCCTTCGAAAAAGGGTTTTACACATCATAAAGATGTTGGGGGAGAGCTATCATGTACCACTTCCCATTGATCATAATTTTCATTGCAACCACACATTTATATCGTGGTTTGGAACAGCTTGGTGTGAGCTCCTTACCGCTCGAGTCATCCCCTTGGGGTGAGTACTTTTTCCCACCAAGGAAAGCCCTCTAAAGATAAACAGTAGCAAGGAAGTACATCTGTAGTTCTATCATCTTCATTCGTAGGAACAAAGAGAGAACACACGCTATGCCTTTTTCTCACACTCGCAAGGGGGTTCAGTTTTAGTCCAAATTGAAAGATGTAGGCAATTTCACAAAGTGTTAAGGAATGTTTCTATTTCTCAAGGTCACCAAATGGTGTGAGATAATTGCATACTCATCCACTAAAAACATTGAAAATCACAAAACATAACAAACAATTGTAAATTTTAACCCTTCAAAGTAGTGATGAGTTCGTTTTAAGCACCAATTGAAATATGAAGTTGCCTTGTTCAGTTTTAAACCCAAAAAACAATGATGAGATGAGGGTTCAATTTTAATCCTGTTTGAGCATTCATTTTAAACCCAATTGAAATTTAGTGTGTTTCCTAAAGTAGAAAGTAGAAAGCATAAAATTTGGGTTATAACTGCCCCAAAGCATCAAACGCTTGTTACAATCATAGAATTTTCAGATAGAAAAATTTTCTTCACTTTTGCTCCATGTTTTTCAACCTACAAAACCTTGTTAGTCTAACAACTAGAGCATAGTCAACAACACATCAGTGGTCAAATAAATCCAAGAAATTAAATCACATGTCGAAAAAAGAAGCATAAAATTTCTTACCCTGGTTGGGCATTGTTGAACACGATAGCATCATAGATTGAAGTGTGGGTGTCACTCTAGTGAAACCGGGCATCGCTCTGTAGCAGAAACAAAGAGAAAAATAACGTCACAATTTTTTCTAGCATAGCTACTCTCAATAGCATCACAATTTGAAATTTGTTGGTGTCGCTCTGGTGAAGTTTTGATGCCGCCATTTGAACTTTTTGATACCTCCAAATTAAATTAGCGTCACTAGATTTAAATCAGAATTGGTGCATTAATTTAGCGTTGGGATTTCAAATTGTGATGGCATCGCTATATTGCGATTCTCTTTAAAAATCATCATTGCTTGTATTTTGGGCATCACTGTATCTTGCAAAATAGTAAACAAATAGAGTTTGAGCTAAAAAAGTATTAAGTTAATGGTTTGCCCTCCTTCTAGTGATAGAATGTGAGATGAGGATTGTCAGTGTGGATTACACTTAATCCATGATAAATTGAAGGATAATTTACCTAAATAAACTTGCATCTACCAAACAAGATCATTCAAATTGTAAAATTAAACTAAGCATTTAATTGAAATTGAAAGTTACAAACTACACAAAAACAGTTAAATTCCTAGTCTAACCCATTTGAAACTTATCCTGTTTTGGAATTGGTGTCATGTTGATGTGAAATGAGGACCCTTTCCCAATCTCATGATTAGTGAGCATGTTTCAATCAATTCTATGGAAGAAAATTGATGAAACCATTGTGATAAATGGATGAAAACCTAGATTATGCTAATTTAAACATGATGCAAGCTAAGTTAACATGATTTTATGCTACAAATGATCTAATTATGCTATTGCTAAGCTAATCTAAGCTAATTCTAAGCGAAAAGATGAAAACCCTAATTCATATACAAACTAAGATGGATGCATGGAAGCCATTAATGAATGCTCTAAGCTATTATGCAACTAAAATTAACTAAAACAAGCTAAAAGTGAGTGAAATATGAGTGTGAGTGCATATGAATTCAATAGCTTGATTTTTCTCTAAAAAATATGGATCCATTTGTCTCCAAATAGTGTCTTATTTATAGGAAAGTAAATGAGGAATGAAGGGTTGATATTGAAAATATTAATCAACAATCAAACACGAAGGAGATGAGAGGCATGGATCATGGATTCTCATCAATGAATGAGAATGCCTGATGAGATTTAATCAAGGGTTCACACTTGCCTCAAACAAACACACTTTTGATATGCTCACATAGGTCAAAGGTGACTTGTTCAAAAGGTTAATGGTTAAAACTTGCTTAAGAAGCCAAGTGAAAATATCCATTTTTTAAATGATGGAGGAATAAGAATATTCTTTTGGAATATTCATTTAGGTGAGGAAAAAAGGCATTTTGCAAATTAAAAGAAAACTTTAATTGTGCAAAAAAAGGGATAAGGAATATTCCAAGGGAATATTCTCCTTTTAGAGGAAAATTAGTTTAATTGCTAATTAAACAAGGTTTAATCATGCAATTAGGGGATTTGAAGAATTAAAGTGATATTCATTAAGTTAATTGATTTAATGAATGGGGAAAGGTGATATGATATTTAATTAAATAACTTAAGGTTATTTAATTAAATAGGATGACTTAGGATATTAAATTAAATATTTTGATTTATTTAATTTAATAGGATGAAATATTAGCGTGAAGGGGGGTGAATTAACCCGATTAAATTAATTAGGCCAATAGATGAAAATGATGCAATTAATTAAATAGTTAGGCTAATTTATTTAATTAATTAAGTGAAAAGAGGATGGTCTAAAGAAGAAATGATGTTAATAAACCAATTTTGAGTGTATGATATTGTTTAGGACATTTTTTAGTGTCTACAATGGGTAACTTTGAGAATTTGGTTATCTGATAGGGGATCTCCTAGGATTGTTTCTTTGATTTTGAATATGATCATTATTCTTATTGTCTTTAGTCTTTTCTAGTTCATTAATCTTCTTTTCTACATTAGGTGTTTGAGTTGCTTTTGAGCTTTCTCCTTTTTCAAGTCCTAGACCACCTTCTTGAGATGCTTTCTAGCCTGCAATCAACTCATCAAGCATTTTAGAACTTGTCTTAAATTTGTCTTCATGACTTATTTCCTTCTCCAAATCTACTCTTATAATTACCACTTCTTGTTCAAGCCTTATGCATTCATTGGTTTTTCTTTCCACCATTGCATTTAGACATTCCTAAACTCTTTTCTTTTCTTCCACTTGCACTTTTAATCCAATGAAATCTTCATTTGATGCTTCAATTGTTTATTGACTTCTTTATGCCTTTATTTGAACTTCTTGATCTACTCTCTTAGTTTTTTGTTGCACTCATTTTCCTCTTTAAAATTTTCCTTCAAATATTTGTTTTCATCTTCAACTTTGTTAAGATCTTCAAGAGAAAATTTGAGTTCTTCTTTTCCAATCATGCAATCTTCTTCTATGTATTCAATAGCAGGAATCTCTTCCAGAGGAATAGGAAAATTTCTATCAACCATTTTTTTGATCTATAATATCTTCCCAAATCGGTCAAGCTCCTTCCAAGGATCCAAGCTCTGATACCAATTGTTGAACACCCAGAATACTAAGAGGGTGGGTGAGTTGTGATTAAAGAGAATCTACCAAAAACCACAAAATCTTAGGCGTACTTCTGACCCAAACTCAAACCGAGAAGATCAAATACAAAACACCATTGTTTCATTTAACTTTTCATCAAAATTCCATACAATTTCACTTGAAACTTCAAGGCTACAAACAAGCCAACTCACCACATCAATATTAGATGCCTTAATCAGATCCAAACATAATTTAACCAACATCCAAATGATAGAACCACAACAATAACACCATTCTAAACTGAGAACCAATCACATTTTCACTATTCACCAATTTACCATTCTTTGTAACTTGTTCAATTAAGGAAAAAAGAAAACCTTCACCCAATCTTGTTTCAATCTCTGGTCAGACATTTAATTCACATTTATCATCACCAAAATGACAAAAACAAAACAAATACCTTGAAGGAAAACTTTGAACATTCAACTTGACCAACCTTCATACTCAAGTCACCAATTTTGCACCATAATTACACATAGTTCAAACACCCAAACAACAAGTACTATGTCTAAAACTCTCCCAAACCGTAGGAACACCTTTAACAACATCATTTCAACATTTACAATACAAATACAATCTCTTAGATCATTGTATTCACAAAATTACACTTCTTGGAATCTTAATTCCAAAACCATTGTAGCACAACAATATTACAAAAATGGGCATATCAAACAACCCACATTGAAATTCCTTAAACTATTTTTTGTTCCAAAAACCCATCATTTCCAAAAATAACATATCACAATTTCAAATACCTTTCTTTTGGAAAGCATACTTGAAACCATGACTGTACCGCAACCAAAAAGCACCAATTAGGTCAAATTTTCAAAGCAACCACTAATGAATCAATTTTGAATTGTCTAATTACCCTAAAAAAAATTGAGTTATATCACAAAACTTTTGATTCATAAACTTTTGGAGATAGAAAAGGTTCAACATTTCTTCAAATAATAGAACCCTCATTCAATGTTTAAACTAGGCCTTAAAATGGTGGGTTTACAGAAAATTGACTTTCAAAACTTCAAACCTTCAAGAAAATGCTCCAAAAATGTTGGGATTGGCCTGCACAAACAAATTAAACTATTTTCTAACCTCCTTTAATGCATATCCAACCGTTTCTAACTTTGAGCCAACCATTTCATGAAGGAAATTCAGATTTTTCCTCAAATTTCTAACCTAGGGCATCAAAGTTTTTCATGCTAACCATCATCATTCGATCTAAGAATTTGGAATATTTTAGAACACATATAAAACTCCTTATACACCAATTTATAGAAATTTTCAAAGGTTAACTATTGAGAAACACAATTTTTATTGCATATTGTTACCCTAGATCAGGGTTTGGATTTATTTCAGTAAACTTGCAATAACTTTCTTATTTCTTCATGAAATTCAACCAAAAAAATTGAAAAATTATCTAGAATCATATGTGCATAAATTCCAATGACTTCCTCTCAAAAATAAGTCTGTACAAATCTATACAACAACCTGCAAACACATTTTACAAGTCTGAAATTCTGAAAATGCAAGGTTTTAAGCATGCACAGGGGTTTCTAAATGATTTTCTTCTTATTCAAACTTCCCCTCTGCTTAAAAACGATGTAAAATTCCTTTTTGAAGGATTTTCATCTTCCCCAATCAAATAAACCTTCTATTTTCCCACTTGACTCTTCATATTCTTTTCTTTTTTTTCTTTTTTTACATTTTTACATAATTGAAAACTTTGCAAATTTTGCAAGTTTTGCATTTTCTATTATTTTGACCACCTAGAGACCTATAAAGGAATTTATTACATTAATTATTACCTTCACATGACCTTGTTACACTGATGTAGACTTGAAAACTCAAATTTTACAATTTTTCCTTTTGAAGGCATTCAGTTAACAAGCTGCTCCTGCACCATACAACCAACCAACAAAAACTTTCCAAGTCCCTTGAAAACTTGTTGTATCAACCTTGATTGCTCTTTCACCTACAAAACAACTTCAAATCTACCTTGGGTTGCTTCTTCTTATTTTCTCTTGAATCTGTCTCTGTCTTGGTTCCAACCTTGCCTTCAACTTTGTCTTCACCGTCATCTTCACTTGCATTTTTCCATCTCTCTTCTCTGCCTATCAAGTTCACATTCATTCTTCTCATTCAAAAGGACATAGGACTGCCCTTCCACAACTCTCATCTTTCCACCAACTCTTTCTTTACTAAAGGACACAGGATTGTCCTTCACTTTGCTTTTCTAAGAAAACCTTTCCTCTTTTTTCACAATTCATCTTTGAACATCTCTGACCAATCATCTTTTCATCTTTTCATCTACTCCCATCAGTGGAGTACACACAATCTGACTTTCAGCTCTTCAAATGGCTGCAAACTCAAGTGCTTCTTCAGATAGGTATCCATGTTTCATTATTTCCTCACCACACAACTCACCAACTCAGCAAACCATCCATCTTACCCAAAAATAGATCTTGGAAGATGCCTCACTCTCTTTACCTTGCACCTTCTAACCACTTTAATCCCCATTGGAGGATGGTGAAACATAGACCTTAGCTTGTCTGCCAACACACAACTTCTAAGAACTCTTCCTCTCTTCAGCTTAGATGGATCAAGCACCTACAACCAAACAACAACTCAATCAATCATTAGAATCACCTAGCTTTGATACCAATTGATGCAAGAGCATCTACCAAAAACCACAAACTCCCGGGGGTACTTCTGACCCAAACTCAAACTGAGAAGATCAAATACAAAACACCATTGTTTCATTTAATTTTTCATCAAAATTCCATACAATTTCACTTGAAACTTCAAGGCTACCAACAAGCCAACTCACCACATCAATATTACACACCTTAATCAGATCCAAACACAATTTAACCAGCATCCAAATGACTGAACCACAATAATAACACCATTAGAAACTAAGAACCAATCACATTTTCACTATTCACCAATTTACCATTCTTTGTAACTTGTTCACTTAAGGAAAAAAGAAAACCTTCACCCAATCTTGTTTCAATCTTTGGTCAGACCTTTAAGTCACTTTTATCATCACCAAAATGACAGAAATAAAACAAATACCCTGAAGGAAAACTTTGAACATTCAACTTGACCAACCTTCATACTCAAGTCACCAATTTTGCACCATAATCCCACATAGTTCAAACACCCAAACAACAAGTACTATTTCTAAACCTCTCCCAAACCATAGGTACACCTTTAACAACATCATTTCAACATTTACAATACAAATACAATCTCTCATATCACTATATTCACAAAATTACACTTCTTGCAATCTTAATTCCAAAACCCTTGTAGCACAACACTATTACAAAAAAATGCATATCAAAAATCCCACATTGAAAGCCCTTAAACTATTTATTGTTCCAAAAACCCATCATTTCTAACAATAACATATCACAAATTCAAATACCTTTCTTTTGGAAAGTATACTTCAAACCATGACTATACCACAGCCAAAAAGCACCAATTAGGTCAAATTTTCAAAGCAACCACTAATGAATCAACTTGGAATCATCTAATGATCCTAAACAACATTGAGTTAGATCACAAAAATTTTGATTCATCAACTTTTGGAGATAGAAAAGGTTCAACATTGCTTCAAATAATAGAACCCTCATTCAATGTTTAAACTAGGCCTTAATATGGTGGGTTTATAGAAAATTGACTTTCCAAACTTCAAAACTTCAATAAAATTCTCCAAGCATGTTGGGATTTCTTTGCACAAAAAATTAAACTATTTTCTAAACTCCTTTAATGCATATCCAACCATTTCTAACTTTGAGCCAACCATTTCATGAAGAAAATTCAGATTTTTCCTCAAATTTCTAACCTAGGGCATCAAATTTTTCCATGCTAACCATCATCTTTCGATCTAAGACTTTGGAATATTTTATAACACATCTAAAAATCCTTATACACCAATTTATAGAAATTTTCAAAGGTTAAATATTGAGAAACACAATTTTTATTGCATATTGTTACCCTAGATAAGGGTTTGGAATGATTTTAGTAAACTTGCAATAAATTTCTCATTTCTTCATGAAATTCAACCAAAAAAATTCAAAAATTATCTATACTCATCATCAATCCCAATGATTTC
>VDFB02109042.1:58873794-58942851 GCA_007258455.2 Sequoia sempervirens
CCGCTTGCATCCTATGGGGTTCCTTCCTTCAAGTAGTTCAACTAGATACCAAGTCTCATATTCCATTTCCCCCTTCATTGTCTCCTTTCAAGACTTTATCTCTTTTCAAAAGGGAGCTTCCTTCATAGATCTAAGTTCATCATTGGTATAAGATAAAGAAAAAACAAAATGAAAAATCTAGTGGGTTATACCATTTAACTAGTTTATGTTACCTTATGAACCCAAGCTCTTCTTATTCTTCTTTTGAACTATCCTCTAAATCTCCATCTACCTAGAGCTCTTACCTATTTTCCAATATGTTCTTCAAGTGCATTTTATTTCTCCTCATTTTTAATATCAAATTTAATATTTTTATTTTCTTCCTTTGGCTATTCCACATCAAATAAATCTCAAAGTTCCTTGAAAACTATAGTCTTAGAATAAGCATTTTCAATGTTAGAGGATTCCAAAGTTTAGAACCTTTAACATTCACAACCAACTAAAATAAACTTTTCATCCCTAAAACCTGACTTAGATTTCATTTTTCTTTAGGCATGTGAACATAAGACTCATAGCCAAATACTCTAACATGTGAAATATATGGATTTTTAATTATCCATGATATTTTATATGGTTTCTTATCAACTCCTCTAAATCTGGGAGAACTATTTACCGAGTAACAAGTAGTACTTACTACCTCAATTAAAAATGATTATTCAATCTTAACACTACTTAACATACTCTTGGATCTATATATCAATGTTCTAATAATCCTTTCTACAATTCCATTTTGTTGGGACACACATATGAAGTAGTTTTATGTCTCATAGTATCTACATGTTACTAGAATCTATCAAATTCCTTAGCATAATATTCATCTCCATTATTTGACTCAAATACTTTTATTATCCTATCTAATTGTTTTTCATAAGAATCTTAATTTTCTTAAAACTTGTAGAAACTTTCATATTTGTGGTTCAAAAAATATATCTAAATATATGTAGAGTAGTCTTCAATAAATGAAACATAATATCAATATTTACCAATGTAGGACATCTATAGGACCAAATATTCATAATATCACTATGAATAACTTTGAAAATAGATTTTTATTTAGTGCTACTAGAATGAAGCTTCACTCTATTGACCGTATTTTTATTCATCAATAGTTTTAAATATTTTCATCAATGTGGACCACCGTCTATGGTGCCACAACATATGTATGAAGCAAACTTTCAATTACATTGGTAGAGTTACAAAAATAGATGATTCTAACTTAAAAAGATTCCATAATGTATACTCATATAGCCAATACCAAGTTCCCTATAACCAACCTACATCTATTATTAGAAAAAGTGGTATGTACAATAACATCATTCATCTCAAAAATAGAAATTAAATTATTATCAAACCATGGAATGTGCAAAAACATTTATCATAATAATTTTGTGCAGGTTAAAATTACATTGGTGATATCCAAAGAAAAATTCTTCAAGTTGTTGAAGAATGGTAAGGAAAATGTGCATAAAGAAGAAATTAAGTATGCAAGGCACTAGTCGTTCAACAAAGAAGACTTGACATACCCTTTCTGAGAGGCTATCTAGAATTTCAAAAGAAATATAACAAGAAATATACATTGAAAACATTGTAGATAGATATTGGACTCCAGGGAAGACCTAGATTCTATGTAAACCAAGGAGAAGACCTCACAATGGAGATAGTGAGAAAAATTGAAGACATGTTTGACATTGATTTTCCAATTTGGTGGAATGAAACTAACAAATACAACGGAATTATTAATTTTTAGACATTATTTTGTTAAGTATACTATTGTGAATTTTGTGATACATATATTGATATACACTACTTGCATGGTCTAGTCTAGAGCTCTATAGTATGAAGGCTTTGCATGACAAATATATAAATATGATACCTTTTGTGAGGTCCACTGATGATCCTACATGGTCTATTAGACAATGATCTAGGACCTAAACATCATAAAGATTTTTCACTCTTTCATCACTAAAAAATAATTTTACTTTTTCTCAACCAACAATACTATGAAAATTATTGTCATTAAGAAACATCTCACCACCATTATAATTCTTCTAATTTATGTACCAAACCTTATAAAGATTCATGTGGCATTAGACACCTAAATTGTGAGGAAATCACCATGCCATATACTATAAGATTTACTAAAAAAGGCCTAATACAAGTGAAAATAAACTATGCCCATGAAAAAATAGGACACAAATCTATTTCCCACCTTAACCTTATGACCTAAGAAAAATGTAGGTATCAAATTTATCAAAAAATTAGTAATATAAAAATATGTGAATAAAATATTAGAATGCAAGAATGAGATAAGAATATAAAACACATTAATATACACGCAGAAAACACTTTTAGGTAAAAAATCCACCCTTCAACGTACCAAACCAATATATTATTTAACAAAAAATGGTTACGATAAACTTGCAAGGTCTCAATGTTAATATGAAGAATAATATCTATTCCCTCTAGAGGAAATCTAATAACATAACCTTGTAATGAAAACTCTCCAGTTCCTCCATTGTTGGAGAAAGCCAAGATCAAAGAGCTTGAATTGATAACCTTCCACAAGTGAAACAATGAACACAATAGTATGTCTATGAATATGATATGAAGTGTGTGGATATAATGCTCAATCTTTGCATATGTAGGCAAGGATAAGGAGGTGAAATGGTGGAGTGAAAAAATGACCACCCCTCCAAAGATGGAATACTTGTGAGCTCAATTGACAAGTGTGTGAGAAAGTGTCAATAGCTGTCTCAAGTCAAGGGGACACATATCTCAAGCATATGAAGTAAGACAAAAGAAAAAGAAACTTAAGTAAAGTTAAGCTAGGTGTGAATAGGTCAATCCTAGAAAGGTGATTAGCTAATTAGGTATGATAATGATTCTATTTACACTAACACTCCCCTTTAAGTACAACTTAGGGAGTAAATTATGCACTAATGTTGAGTCTTGACTACTAGGCCATGTTGGGTACTCATGTACAAAATATCTCATAAAGTGAAGGAAAAGAGAAAAAAACAAGTGGAAAATAAAAACCCCTCTTCAAAAGAGAAATGATGCAAATGCAATAAAATGTACAAGTGAAGAAGATAGAAGGACTCATGATGACCCCACAAGGAGTAATTCTATCACATTTAAGTACAATGAATGTTCCCCCCATAGGAGAGAAAAGAGAGAAGGTCTATGTGACCCCCCCAAAAATTGTGAAGTCATGAACTCCATGTGAGGAAATGCTTCTTCCTAAAACTAATAAGAGAAGAGAAACCATGCAACCTCCCTTCAAAATGATGGCTATAGTGCTGGTAGATGATCAACACTAGATACTAAAGATGAACCATGAATGTTGAACAACATTTCTCCCTTTAGAAAGAAGCAACACCACAAATGTGTGCAATATGACTTCCCATTTCAGATAGGAATATGCATGAAGTAAGGTGAATGTCTCCAAATGATGCACATGATCCAAAGACTAAAAATATGCCAATTATACCTTTGAATGATTCTCAAATATCTCCAAGCCAATGTTGATGTGTGACAGATGCTGATAAGATCAATCGAGTACCATATGTGATTCAGGGAAAGGGACCACATATGTATGGTGATAATTGGACCAATGAGAATATGGTACTTTTGTTGTAGTGCCTTTCATGTTTGCGATCTTTAGTACATATTTTGGATTCGATCATATGGTTTTACCTGTATATTGATTCAGGATTATTATTAGCATTATTATTTTGTATTGTCATTGGTTGGATGCACCTTTCGATACAATTATATTATGATCATGTTATGTTGGAGTATGTGGTTTTATGTTATGATTATGCACATGTATCTCTAGATTAGTAATCGATGATTATGTTGTATACCTTATTTGGGAATTTATGTGCTTCGGCTATGATATATCCACCTGTAAACTTTTTAATTTGTTGAGTGGATACAAGTACAAGGAATTTTTCCACGTAGCTTCACAAGTTTGAGTTATTCCTCGACAGTGGTTATATGGGAAATGACACATTGGCCAATTTGTTAGCCTTATCCACTATACTCAATTTGACTAAGATTTCCTATTAACTTAACCATTTTGATCCGATTCGATATGATTCTAGGTACTGCAACCCTATTGTAGAAGCCTACTAAATGTGTGGGTGTTAAATTATTTAAATTCACATTTTTGCAAATTAGTTCAATTTTATGCTAATAGTGGCATGGTGTGATGTTTAAGTTGGAGTGATGTTTTTCTTGCCATCAAGGTTCAAACGCCATTGGGGTGTAATTGTTGAGTATATATGTTGGGGATGAGGTCCCCTAGTTGTGATCTCACCAGTTCATAGCTTCAGGTCAAAAAGTGTTTACCGCTCTAATAAAAAAATTAGTTCAATTTTATGCTTAAATGAATTTAATAGTTAATTATATGTGGAATGATGTTTTGAAGTGAATTGAATTGATTAATTGAATTTGTGGGAATATTTAAGGGAGTTGAATTAAGAAATGGGAAAACATGAATTTTATTAATTTTATATTGGGTTTTGAAAAAGGGTAAAAAGGGAAAAAGGGACTTTTATTTCATTTTATGTTATTTTTTGTGAGAAGAAATTGGGAGAGAAAAAAAACCTTGTTTGAGTAATTTAGAAAATTTTTGGTTGGGAGTGCAATTTGAGGTAGAATTCGACAAGGTCAAATTCGTTTGGATAGGAATTGGTAAGGGAGTGTGCATGTTGGTTTTCGTGAGCCCTTCTTTGCTGTTTTGGGTGTGCTCATCATTTCAAATTTTGGGAGAAATTGAGGTATTTTGATTGTTTTAATTGATTTGAGCATTTTCTTTCGAATTGTTTGTAGGAAATGGATCAAGGGAGTGTAGAATCCTCCAATCTCTTTTTATTTTGCATTTCAATTGGTTTAATGTAGTTATTTTTTAAAATTTTGAGAATTTTCAAAAATATGAGGTTATAATGCCCAATTTTTTGAGAATAAAGTAAAATGCTTATTTTATAGCTTAAAAAGGGTGATGGGCATATTTGCATCCAAAGGGTATTCTTAGAATTTTGACATTTAAAATTTGAAATTTTGATGAATTTCCATGGTGGATTTGGGAAATTTTATAGTTTTTGTACTGTTAAAATGTTGGAAAATTTGTAAGTTTTGCATGGAAAAAAATGGTTTTGAATGTTTTGAAAAGATGAAACTTCATGAAATATGATAATTGATGATGTGGGAAAATGCCATTGAATTTGGAAAAAAATGGATTTTACATTGGTTTTTGTGCCACACTTGTTGGTTTGATGAACTTAGGATTAGGTATTAGAGAGGGTTAGAGGAGTGGCTCCAAATGTGTACCCAATCCAAAGTGGCAAGTAGGTCGATCATGGGTGGGGAGTCATCTAATCAAGTGATAACTAATGAAACACAGGTAATAAATTAATTAGGATAATAGATACCCCTCTCATGCCTTGAGTGCTCGTAAAGACTAAGGATGTTTGGGAAGGCATGCCAGCTTGGGGAGATTAGGTCTTGCAAGGTCAAGTATCCTCTTCCATATGAGAGTACTAGATTCCATGTGATGCCACCCCTTTGAGCACCGTGATGACACTCCCTAACTAGCTTTCTAATATCTAGTCCTAGAGTAGTTTTGAATAGCACTAGAAATGATATTGTGAATCCTTCTATGATTGATATTGGTTTCATTGCATCATTGTATTATTTTCTTTTTGTGTGAGTGTATACCCCTTTTCCCATATATTTTGTGTGTGTCTGAGTGTTTGGGCCTTGTGACTATCTCCTAGCACGGTGGGGTGAGCCTACAAGTATCACATGGTTGGGTGGTGTGGAACTACCATTGGAGATTAGAGGTTCATGGGTCGAGGAATGGAATGTATTAATTTATCTTCAAGTTTAATTCATCTAGATATATGTATTTAATTTCATTGAGTAGACACTTAAACCTGACTAACATATTTATCCCAAAACATTTTCATTTTCCACCATTAGGTATCATCAATCCATCTTTTGCATTTAATTAATTAATTTTCTTATTTAATTAAATTACCTTATTTCACCAATTTCCTCAATTAATTAAATAATTTTGATTAATTAATTAATTTGCTAATTATTCTTCTATCTTTTTTTTTTAAGAGGGGTAAATGCTTTTGACTCAGAGATATGAACCAGTGAGGTCACAAACGGGGGACCTCATCCCCAATATGAATTCACAACAATTCCACCCCAATAGGGTTTGAACCTTGATGGCAAGAATAACAACAAAACACCTCAACCATCACACCATGCCACTATTAGCTATTCTTCTATTAATTAAATAACTTGTTATTATTTAATTAGTTCCCCAATTCTCAAAATTAAATATTTATTGAATTATTTAATTTATCCATTCTCCAAATAAATAAATAGAATTATTTATTTATTTATCCATTTTGCACATGCCATTAATAATTAATTAATTTAATTAATTATTAATATCCATGCATTTCCACCTCACTAGTTAATGAGGACTGGCTCTTACTTCACTCTTCAATCAAATCAGTCTTCTGATCATTCTTAATAGTTCACTAATCAATCAATCCAATAACTCCCACTCACTCTAGGTTCATTGATCCATCAATTTAGTCCACTAACACTCAATATCACTTATCTCTCCAATCAATTCTCTTACTAACTCATACAATTAATTATCTCCAATCAGAGAGTCAGTTAATTCCTCATCAATTATGAGCCATTGATTTGCTCAATCTCTCATCAGAGCTTGACCATTGATTGATATATCCAAATCTATAAAACCAACCTTCATCCATATCATTAATCCTCTCCGATCAAGTCCAAAATCCTCTTGCAATCATATTCAAAGTGCTTTGTATGAATATGAGAGCAAATTATCATAACATTTTTCTCCAAGGTGAATAGAGGAGAACAATGGAGCCCAACTTGAAAGTCTCGCAGGTTTATGGTATTACACGTGTTTGATATTCTTTCATTTGCTTCATTAGTGCGATCTTGCTTCATTTTTTTATTATCAATTATTGTATTTCATAGTCATTTTCTAGGTTATACATTTTGGCATGCCTGGTGGTACCCTCAAGTCCCTATATTGATGAATTTTTGTGAATTTTTTGTGTTTTAGGCAGTTTCAAGTCTATTTGGCACATCTATTTCCAAAGTGGTGCATTTGGTTTGTAGATTGGAGTATTTGCAAGACATATTGGCACATCTTCACTTTAGTTTACTGCAATTGTTGTGCATTGGCACAATTGTTGGCTTTATTGACACAATTGTTGCCTACATTAACACATTTGCAAAGTGATTGGTGCATTTTTTGAGTATATGGTGCATTTGCTAAATATATTGGCGTATTTTTTAGATATATTGGTGCATTTGCAGAGGAATTGACACATTTGTGGCTCATAGTGGTGCATTTGATTTACTGACTTTTTCTTACAAAAGACTACTTTACGAAATCAGGCATAACTTTTTCATAACATTGAATTTTCAAAATTCAAAATGCATTGGAAAGCTAGTTCAGAGCTCTTTATTGTGGGTTAAATGATATTTTTATATATTGCACCAAAAATTGGGTAAATTTTTTCAAAGTCACCCTTTCTTCTTTTTTAAATTTTAAATGCTCATAGCTTCTTCATACCAAAGTATTTTTTAATTATTTTTTTAAGATCTATCAAAAAATCATTAGGAATCTATTGACGCTATCACATTTGATATTGAGGTGTAAAATTCACCATTCACCTTTGGATTTGGTCTCTAAAATGAACCCTAACATTTGTTTGATTTTCTCTTGGAACTAGTATGTATCTATGCACCTGTGGCATTTATGGATTGAAGATCAAAAACCTTGAAAACTACTGACATATTTCTTGCAAGGTTTTTATGTGTTTTCAATGTTCTAGAATAGCTCACACTTAATTTTTTAAGGGAAAATAATTGCTAGTTGTGTTTAGTGGAGTCTTGAGTACATATGCTTTCCCCTTACACTTTGAGCGAGCTTGGGGATCATAAATACTCTTGATTCCACATTTTTGTTTTTTACATGGAGTTGTCTACATATGCTCTCCCCTTGCGCCTTGAGAGAGCCTGGGGATCAAAAATAACAACATTATTCCTTCCATTTTATTTTTAGTAGGAGGCTTGCTTGGGGAATTCATCACCTCAAGGACGACCTCAACTGCACATTCAGATGAGTATAAGAAGAGGGAGAATGAAAGTTGTACCCCAAGGTATAGCTAGGTTGTTCTTGTGATTGATGTGTCTTTCTTGTGAAATACCAATGACACCACTGTGTTTTCTTGCCAAAGAATTGCTCATAACTCAAATCCAAGCGACATCTAGTATTAATTACTAATTATCCCATTGTAGCTTCCTTTTGTTTAGAATTGTATGAATCCAAGTGTCCTCCAAGGACCTTTTGTTTCAAAGAACCGGCCAATTCAGCCAGGTGGTGAAAGACTCTATTATGTTCATCTAATAACATCAAAATTTCAAAAATAAAGTTGTGCCTCACAGTGGCCTTGCCTTGTGTAGTCTCTGGACCAACATTCAAATCCATGTTGATCCTGAACCAAATTCATGGAAACTTTTACTTTGGAAGGATTCATTCGAGGCACAAAGGCCCCTTTTGTAGGAACTACAACTGCAATTGGAGTACTTAAGCATGAGGAAATCACAGAATGAGAAACAATGGTATGATTGCAGTATGAGAAACAAGACAATAAGCTGCAGTAGAACCTTGTGGGATTTCATCTAAGATGATTTGTTTGTTCAGGTCAAAGCCATGCCAGTCTAGTGCTTCACCTTTAGTAGGTGATTAAACCTGTTCAATTAGGTATGATTTGTTGTTCTACTGTTTATATTGTTTGGATAGGTAAGAAATTCTGTTGAACTCCCCTAATTGGATACTATACTCTGAAATGGCCTGGATGAAGATTTTTCATGTTGGAGATTTTGAACAACTTATATAAGCTTATTTGGATCATAAGGCCAACTATAAATGGCTTGAAAATTACATGTAGGATGCTCTGTCTCCCTATAAGGAGGACAAGATGTGGCTGATACTATTTTTTTGTAGTCACAATTCTCTGCACTCACTTATGCTTTATTAGTTTTGTAGTTCATTACTTTGGAATTCCCATCCAGCTAGGAACACACACTCAGTTAATATTTTCAACATCATTTAGAAAATGAATAATATTTTGTTTGCATTCTTTTGCACATCGAGATTCTAGATTGCCTTTCGATGTCACAAGTTTCTAATGGTTTGTATTTTCTTATCGATTCTCAATCTGAAAGTTTCAAACTAGCTTTCTAGTAGTTTTTCTCCACTTCCTTTGCAACTTTAACATCTACTTGTAGTTCGTCTTTTGGGAAGGGCTTTAACAACTAGTGCATTGTAGTCAAGGCTCTAGTTGTTTACATCAAACCTGATTTTTTATATAATAGTGCATTGACAACAACATGAGCTATTTACTGTTAGCCAGAAGGGTTTAAGCTACTGAACGCATGGAATGTTTTGGACGACAAGAAACAAGTCTGGCATCACTCAAGAAGAAGTGCAATAGCAATTTATTTTTCCATAGTTGGAAATGGAAAATATGTTTCCCCAGTAGATGAGGATAATAGCAGGAATAAGAAGTTAATGAAGGTAAACCTGTTATTGAATCCACATTTAGATTACCAGGTACGGTATGATGTATACAGTTAGTTAGATTACCTGGTCCTATGTATACAACCAATTAAATTATTAGCTAAAGATCATCTAGTAGATGTATATAATTGGTGCATTGACTATAATGACAACCAGTATCCTATAGTCATTTATACTAATTATTTACTTGAGAAGATCTTCCATATATACAACCAGTGCACTAACTACGACACACCGGTTTTATACATTAGACTGGATTATCTTTACCTAATAGTCCAAAGGGTTGTATATATAGGAACGTAAAAAATTACCTGATAATCCAAAGGGTTGTATAGGTATGTAGGAACATAAAATATTTACCTGGTAATCTAAAAGGTTGTATGTACTATGCATTAGATTGTACTTGATAATCTAAATGTGGATTCAATGGTAGGTTTTCCTTTGTAAACCTTCTCATCCCTGCTATCATCCTTGTCCATTGTTGGAAACATATTTTCCACTTCCATAATGGTAAAGGAAATTCCTACTACATTTCTTTTTACTTGATGCAATAATTTTTCTTGTCATGCAAAATATTTTACATTACACCAGTTGTTTAAGCCCTTCCATCGTCAATTCATGTTCCTCTGTATTACCCTCTACACAACAATGATCTTAAAGATAACACACTGGGTGAGGAAGAGTTCCTTTAAGAACCATCTTGGGAGATCTATATTCCACTAGAAAAATCTCTTTAAAACACTTGGATTTTCTATGGACTTCTCCATCACAACTACAACAATTTCAGAATTCTGCATTCCACAGGCAGAGCCAAGTTTATGGCATTCAACAAAATTTTGGGCAACCATTGCATCAGAATTTGACTACACTCACATGGTGTTGCCATCTCGCCTGATTTTGTGGAATCTCTAAGGAGTGTGCTCTCTCAAGACGTTCATCATCTTTCAAATGCTAATGTTTAAGTAAAAATCCTTTCTTGAGCCTAAGCTTTCTTATGCGGCAACACTATCCAACAGATAGATACCCATGTTGTCTGGATCCAGATCCCACCCATTTGAGTTTTCACTCTTTTTCATCATGCAGGACATGCACCAGGAATTCTTGATGATTTCCCTGGGATCCTAAGTCCTACATCAAAGAAGAGGCTTCCCAAGCCCAACATCCCTAAGTTCCTCTAATAGACAAACAAGGCCTAAAGGTGCTCCTTGTCTTTGTATTAGTCACTGACTCACTAGTCACTTGACCTGCGCTTTTACTCTGTTTTGCACATGTGATTCCATAGCTTGGAGATTGATTGTTACTCCTTTGAAGCACTAAAAAATTATGTAGGACTACTGCCTGCCATATGGCTAAAGAATTTTTCCAACTTCCCTAAACTGTAGCTGCAATTTGTAAGGAAGTAAAGGTGTGTAGAAATGCTTCTTATCATAATCTTGATAGGAATATGATGTAAATTTTAATTCAAATATTACAGAGATTTAAAGATAAACATTTTAGGTCATTAAAAAATATATATTCTTGATTCTTTTATTTCGATGATAGATCAGAAAGTGTGATATGCAATGTTAATGCAAGTAAATTATATAGTTAAATTCAGAAAAAAACACACTATTATCGATATAAAGTGTGGAAATCTAATATTTTTTTTCTCGAGACACTGGTTTTTTTAACACAATTATTGTTACCAATTTCCATTGAAGTTCTATATGCCACAGGGCTGTTAGTCTAGTGGGCATGATGATTGATCCTGCAGAAGTAATAAGAGCAATAACATCAGTTTTATCAACAAAATTGCTAGTATCTTCAATTGGGTGGTTATAGTTGTTGTGACTGTTACTAGATCGATGGTATGAGTATCATTAACCTTGACTATTTACAAAATGCTCTAGCTCTGAAGAATAGACTCTCATGACTACTCATCTCCCTCTTTTCAGTCTTACAAGTGCTTCTACTGCGGGGTGTTGTCATAATAGTGGTTTACAATTCCTGAGAGGAACAAATTTTAGCTGAAATCACATATTTTTAGAAAATATAATGATTTAAGCCTTAAAAAGTTCCATTTTAAGGATTCCAATTGAAGATGGTTTGATCCAATCACCTTAGATCAAACCCCCTTGGATAGAACCTCGCTAGTTTTAAACCATACCTATAAATGCGTCTCCTTTACACCTATCAAAATGCTGATAAAAAATCACTTTTGATTTAGATTTTGGGGGATCAAATGAATTCATTTAAAATTTATTTCAAATTATTATGATATTCCTTAGAACAAGCTATCCAATGAATATAATTTTAATATGTTTTGGTTTTGTTATGTATTTGTTTTTTAAGTTTTATTAAACATAGGTTTTTCATCAAAAATGAATTTATTTGTTCTTCACACGTGGAAAAATAGAAGATTATCAAAAAAAAATTGAAAAGTGTGAGTGCACTATATATTGAAGTCCTTGATCCAACAAAAAAAATTAAATTAAATTTTGACATATACAAAAAAAGTTACGCGTTATACAGTCGCGCTGTGTCTGAATTGTAATTTGTTTGACTTTGAAACTTGAGTAAGGAAAAAATATTCAATAAAAAACTATCTAACCAAGTGGAAGCACTAGATATCAGAGTTGCAAATCTAAATTTTAAAGAATTAGAATTTATCCTTCATGGAAAAAAATTTATGCGTTATACGGTGTGCGTCACTTTTTAAAAATGTTGTTTTCTGAAAAAAAATATATTTTCGTGGGAGATGGAAAAAGAAGTGCAATTTGACTCCAAAATTTTTAAAAAATATATTTTTAGAATCTACAAACAAAATTTTATGAGACTCTAGTTTGTACCATCTTCAAATTCCTCACAGTTTAGCCGCTATAGGTGCTCGAATGTGAAGATTTAGTTAAAAATAATAATTTTAGTGTCCAGTTTGGCCAAAAATTGTAAACCACTATTATGGGATCACCCTGCGTGGATGATGACGAATCATGACCAATCCCACTAAGGGGACCCCATGAATCCCTTCTAAACTTGCACAACTAACGGCACAACCCAAAACATGCTAAAAAAGGCCTCTTCCAAGAGTTCTCCAGATTACACCTAATCCCCAAACATTTACCATTTCCATAACCATAAATCATAAAACACCCAAACCCACTGTAGATACAATCAAGACTTGAAAGATTGGTTTTCAAGCAATATAGAATCTTGTAGGATAGAAAAATAAAGGCCCTGAAAGCTCAACCCCATCTCTTCCTATTCATATGCTCAACAAACAACAGATCTCCATTTGATTTTCAGTTCCGCAAAGCTCGGGTCTGTATAGTTGAAGTCCTCTAAACAATACAATCCAAAAAAATAGGATTTGTCCATTACTGGAAAATGTTGACAGATGAGCAATACTTATCCATTGTCCTCTCTTAAGGATGTATATCCACGATTCCTCGTCACAGAGATCATCCAACAAGATGCACTTTTTTTTATCAAAATAATTATTAATATACAAGGTTTTGAATTTTAATTAATAATTCCAATGGGTCCCACTACCTATTCATTGTAAACTCAAGGACAACCATGCATGTACGGCTATATAACACGCTTAGTTTCATTTCTCAGTGTTGCCAACTTGGTAGTGAGTTTTTGTCCCCGCCTGTGATAGCACAGGTCTCTTTCCAACTTTCACCTTTCTCAAAGATGAAAACATGGGGATAATTCAAATTGCCATCAACTTATTACATTACAAATTAAACTAGTGTCTTAAATATATCTTTTTATAAATGTCAAAGGGTATTTTACAATAGTAGTAAGGGATAAAGTGTAATAGTATGAATATGTTAAAAAAAATCAAATTACATTCATATCAAATTGTTTTATTATAATTTTTTTTTATGATAAATCATGAATTAAAATTCAAGACAGTCAAATCCAAAAACTGAAAATTTCATGTCTTAAAGTCATTTACCTGTCAAAATATAAATATAAAAAAGTAGATGCAAATAAATAAAAATTATAATTACCGAAATAATGAATGATGATTTTTCTAAATGTAAAACTAAAAGTCACATACAAGGAATACAATAAGTGTATTAAAAAAAAATGTAAACAATGTAGGTACATTAAGGGTGGGGTTCCATGGAGGGGCTTCCTAAAATAATTCAGGTGTTGCTGAAATTTTTTAATATTATTTTAAAGTGGGTGGTCCCATGAATTTTGTATCATAGTTTAAACTTAAAAGTTCAAGCTCCTATATTTATGAAAGCTGGTGGTCTCATGAATTTTATTATTTTACATATTCAATTCAGTAGCTTAAGTAAATATAAAATAATAAAAAAATTAATTGATAAGAATTTTAAAACTTCATTTGATTGACAAGTGGCAAAAAAGTCTAAGCTGGTGGGGCAATTTCTAGCCCCACCCCTTTTCAACCCACTTAAATTTTTGATCTAAAAAGTAGGGGCTACTAATGTTGAGTAAGAGATTCTAATTTATCCTTAACATTCTTTTTTTTGTTTCATGGGAACCTTTGCTCCTTCAAAATAGATTCCTAACCTCATGTCCCCATGTGGCTGCTTAGCTTATTTTGGCTAGCAGCCACTGCTCAACTTGTTTAGGAGTTATTTGTGGAGCTGATGGCCCCGTGAATGCTTAATTTTTCTGCTTATTTTTTAGTAGCCAGCTTAAATTTGTATTAATAGTATTAATAATAATTTGTACCCAAAAAAAATTAGAAAAATATAAAAGAAAGCCAATCTTAAAAAAGAGGGAAAGAAATTTGTGGAGCCATGTTGATTTTTAAGCTACTTATTTCCAGCCCCCCCTTTTTTCCCATAGCTTATTTTCAATTCCTAAACAGTAGCAGCTCCATTAAAATAGGAAAAGATTCCAAATTATCCTTTACCAACAATAAAATTTGCATATGGAAACGCTCCCGCTACTTAAATTTAAGTAGAAAATGGAGTTAAGCAGTCGCATGGGGATATGAGGTAAGCCCCCCATGGGACCTTACCCTAATAGCATGTAGTTTTCATAGTCCATGATAATGTAAATGCTGAGATTTCTAGCTTAAAACTATGTGTGTTTTTTTAGCATCGATGTTTTGACTCCATGATCCATCATTAGGATAATGCAGAAAGAGAAAAAGAGAGAAGGATTGTAGCAGACTTGGTTAGATAAATAGACAAGAGGATAGAGGAAACAAAAATTATAAAATAATAAAAATGACAAAAAGCAAATAAAAGATTAAAATAATGAGAAAATAGAAAAGGAAAACAAAAACCAATCAAACAACTACAAATAAACAAAGAAGCCTAACATAGAAGACTAAGAAAAACAAATTAAAAAATAAAATCAAAAACCTGATATTTTAATTTATTTACCATTATTAAATCTAATGCAAAGAAAATTAAAAGAATATAATATTTTAATGTATTTCCATATATTGCTAGCTAACGAATTAAGAATTAATCAATAAATTATTTTAAAAAAGCAATATGATTATAATTAAACAAAAAAAAAAATATAAATTAAAATGCATAAAATTAAATCAAAATAGTAAAAACTATAAAGTCTAAAAAATTAAAAAACTAAAAAATAAATAAAACCTTATAATATAAAATGAAGTAGTCCTAAAATAAAATAAAATAAAACAAATTAAATTTTAAGTAAATAAAATAGTTCCAAATTGATGAACATAATAAAATAGTTCCAAAATAGATACAATAACATTTACATAATAAAATGTAGTATTGCACAACCTAAAAATGGTGCAAGTGTGCGAGGAGCAATTCGGCAAAACCCAGAGGAGCAAAGCACAAAAGGAGCAAAGGGGTGAGGCGTAGGGGCGGGAAAAATTGCAGGAGGAAATCGAAGACCAGCGGGAGAGGCGGGCAGAGGAGGATTGCCGGGTCAAAGAGAGGTGGAGTGATGAACTTGAGCAAGCGGTACCATTCAAAACCTTCAGGGAAAAGATCAATAATGGGTGGACTGCCTACAGGTTTACCAGAGGGGGTGGCTACTCAGATATCTACAGACCTCAATGGGTGCTATAAAATGGACGGTGGGTGGATAACTATCACCCCTATTATTACCGGAAGATCAAGAGCAGAGCTGGGAATGAGCATAGTAGATATCACTCTAGGTGACTTGATGGCCAAGGGCCCCCATGGGTTAGACCCTATTGTTCTGATCTGGCCGAAGATTATCAGGGAAGGAGGCTTCAACTAGGTAATCAAGGTAAGCAGAATAGAAGTAGAGTGAATGGGTGGTTCGGGAAAAAGCTAGGCTCGAACAATAATACAACCAAGCATTGGCGATCGAAAGGCACGAATGGGGTTTGGATCACGACGGCAGGCAAGGGCAAGGCCAAAATAGTAGATGACTCCAGACCTTCAAAGCCAAGCGAAGGAAAAAATAGAATGTCCCCTCCAATTTTGATGCCCTCAATTTCATTTATTGATGGGGTAGTCAAACAAACTAGGGGTTTACTTCAAGACATAGGTATGTTTTTGAAATGGGGAGGCGAAGGCCAAAGGAGCCCGAAAAACATTAAGAATTGGTGTTTAGAAACCTGGGGTAATAAAATTGTGGTGAAGGCTCTCAAATGCAATTGTTTTCTGATCACCTTTCTTGAGCAAGATGAAAGAAATAGGGCCTTAAGATTGGGGTCGTACTTCATGGATGGGGCTCAAATGCATCTCTTTGAGTGGTGCCCTAACTTCGACCCAGGAAAGGTAGAGCTAGAAGAAAATTCAGTATGGCTTCAATTGTACAATCTACTATCGAAGTATTGGAAGGAGGAATCTCTCAAGGAGATTGGCAGAAGACTATGGAAGTTTAAATACCTAGACAAGGACCAGGAGGATTTTACTGGTGGTATATATTTCAGACTATGTGTCTCACTGGCGAAGTGAGTCAACTTGCCTGAAGCTGTAGAGTTAATTTCAGAGTTAGGTAGTTGGAAACAGGTGGTGTTCAGGGAAGATAGATTGCATCTCTGCCCTATATGCAAATCAATGGCGCATGGTAAAGAAAGGTGTTGCTCCTAGATAGTGGCCAATGGCTTGAATATGTATTTGGATGGGAAGAAGCCTCTGTAGGAGGCACAATTGTCGCAGGAGAAAAATCCCCCAATGACTAACATAGAAAAAGAACATCTGGAGGCAGTATGGCCCCTAGAAACAACCATAAAAGAATTAGGAATAGATTTTGGGTGGTTGGTGGAATCTTAGATGGAAGAAGGCCAAATTTCTTATTGGCCTAATCAAGAGAAGCTAGAGGACCTGTGTTCCTTTCCTGGAATGAAGGACCAGACTGAGGATGTTTCCCTCACCTCACTAACATCTGGGTGGGGGATTAGACATCAGTGAACCTAGAACAAGGACAGGCCGAAGAGGGATGACAAGGGATAGAGGTAGGGATTTTTGAGGAGTTCAAGATGGAGGAGGATAATGGAGAAGAAGGCCAAGACCAGGGGAGTATGGGATCTGAGTCAGATTGTGATGGTACCTTTGAAGGGTATCAGGAGGGAATTTTGGCTGAGAGAGGGATTGAGCAAATCCCTTCTGGTCATAAGACTCCAAGGATCAAGTTTGTCAACCAAAGGGGTCATAAATCCAATAAGGAGAAATTATCCTTGGAAGGATCCACCAAGGGTCAAACAAAGTTGGGGTCAACAATACTCAGAAACAGGAATGGGCTTCCCCTTCCTGGGGAATCATGAGAATTTTAAGTTGGAATGCTAGGGGCTTAAATGCCCCTAGCAAATGGCATCACTTTAGACGCCAGATAGAGAGTAACAAACCTAGCATTGTGCTCATTTAGGAGACCAAGTGGGTAGAGAAGATTAGGAGAAGAAGGTGAAGTTATGGAGAGGTTGGGAAGGGGTCTTTAGGGAGTTAGATGGAGCATTGGGTGGGTTGGGTGTGGTTTGGAATCCTTTGACGGTCTGTTGTAGTCTAATTGATTCCAACCAACACTGGTTATTTGTGTCAGTTAGATTGTTGTAGGGCAATGTTGAGTTCAAATTAATCAATCTATACGACCCTATAACTACAACAAAATAGAGGACCCTTTGGGGGTTGATTTCATTCTCCCTGGGTCAGATTAAGGAGGAGAAAGTTATGATTGGAGGGGACTTCAATGCCACCTTGAACAATTTGGAGAAACAAGGGGGAATAAGAATAATGTCCATGGCTCAATAGGATTTCTAGGAATTTGTGGATAACAACTCACTAAGGGAGATTCAAACAAAAAATGGAATTTTCACTTGGACAAATAGAAGGATGGGCCTCACAAACATTGCAGAAAAGCTAGATAGATTCCTGGTGGCAGGGGAATGGTCCTAGCTGTCAAGTTTTCTAGAAGCATCAATTCTACCATGGAGTGGCTCAGACCACTTTCTGATACAATTTTTGATCCAGCTAGATGGATTCAAAGGAAGCTCCCCCTTTCGCTTTGAAAAGATGTGGTTGCGAGACCTGGAGTTGCAGGGTCTAATTTCCCAGTGGTGGTAGGAGGTTTGGGTGGGCAAGCAGTCTTGCTTATTTTCCTTTCAAAAAAAGTTAGCCCATATCAAAGCAAAACTTGGGGTCTAGAATAAGGAACATTTTAAGAATATCTTCGAAGAGAGCGATAAGATTGAGGAAGAGCTTAGTGCTCTCAATGCAAGAGTAATTGCAAATGGTATGGAGAAGGAGGATTTTTTGAAAGAGAAGGAGCTGCTAGATAAACAATCTGAGGGCTTGGCAAGAGTAGAATGCCACTGGAAGCAAAAATCAAGGGAATTATGGCTTCAAGAAGGGGACAAGAATATGAAGTACTTCCATAATACAACTCTGGTCAATAGAAGTAGAAATAGGATCACTTCCTTGGAAAGAAATGATGGGACCATTGCTAGTGATGAGAAGGAAATTAGTCAAGAGGCTATCAGGTACTTCAAAGCTTTGTTCTCTCAAGAGGCTCAATTGGATGGGAGGGTGAGGGAGGAGTTCTTGGGGGAAATCCCAAACATAATTTCAGAAGTAGATAACAAGGTTCTCATCCAACCAATTAGCTTGGATGAGGTGAAGAAGGAAACCTTTCAACTTGGTTTGGATAAAGCCCTGGGGCTAGATGGTTTTCCTACCATCTTTTTTCAAAAAATTTAGGATATTATCAAGGAGGACTTGGTTAAAGTAGAGGAAGAATCTAGAACAAATTCCATGATTCTCAGAGTGTTGAATCATACTTTCATTACTCACATTCCAAAGAAAAAAGAAGCTAAATGCATGGGGGATTACAGGCCAATCTCCTTATGCAATACGGTTTACAAGATTATCTCCAAGGCAATAGCGAATAGACTCAAATTGGTGATCAATAGGATTATCTCTGAGGAGCAGAGTGGCTTTATCTCGGGCAGGTCCATCATGGAAGAGATAATTGTGGCCCATGAAACGATTCATTCGGAAAGGAAACTACAAATGCCAAGCATGGTTCTAAAATTAGACATCCTAAAATCCTATGATTGGGTAGACAGGAAATTCCTATTAGATGTTTTGGGTAGGTTTGGCTTTAACAAAAAGCTTCTAGCGTGGATTAGCAACTATATCGCCTCCCCCAGGTTTTCAATTTTGATCAACGGTGTGGCCCAAGGCTTCATCAGTTCTTCTCGAGGCTTAAGACAGGGGGACCCCCTCTCCCCATTCCTATTTATCATTATGGCAAAGGCCCTGGGTAGGAAAATTGGACAAGATAGGATGGAAGGTTCTTGGAAGGGTATTGAGGCTGCTCCAGGGGTGGGAGATAGTACTCACCAACAGTTCATGGATGACACCATTTTATTCGGACAAGCCACAAGAATGGAGGAATGGAAGATTAAGTAAATTTTGGATGACTATAGCAGTGCCTCAGGGTAGGCTATCAACTGAAGGAAATTAGAAGTCTTTTTCTAAACATCCAACCTAGCCTCCAACGTATCCTAGTACGAATCTTGGGAGTGAGACCTACCAACCATCCTGGTCAGTTTCTTGGAATGCCTCTATTTGCTGGGGTCAACCAAATTGGTTATTAGGAAAGCCTTGTAGATAACTATAGGAAGAAGATGGAGTTGTGGAAAGGAAAATGGCTCTCTTCTACAGGTAGGTTACTTATGGTAAAGGCTGTGTTGTTCACCATCCCAATCTACTCGATGTCTTGTATGAAGATTCTTGAGAGTATCTCTACCCAACTCAACCAAATTATGCGGAAGTTCTTTTGGAATGGGCCAAAAGAATCAAATAAGATTCCACTGTTAGCTTGTGATAAGGTGTGCAAACCCCAATTGGTGGGAGGGGCTGACCTTCGAAAACTGAAGATCATGAATCAGGTGCTTGGTGCTAAATTAGTATGGAAAATGTACACAGGTAACCAAATGTGGGTAAGAATTGTGAGAAGAAAGTATTTGGACTCGAATGATCTGGTTAGCATAATTGGAGTACTTGTTCTGCCAAAGGGTTCGGCCATCTAGAACTTCATCTATGAAAGAAGAGATATCATTACGAAGCATGTCATGTGGGAAGTTCACAACAGACATAATGCCTCCTTCTGGAACAATTCCTAGGAAGGTTTTCCCAAGATAGGAGATTTAGCTCATTTAGAAGAAATTAAGGCAGTAGCAAATAGAGTTTTGGGTTTTTAAAGTTTGTGACTATGGAAGGAAGGTTTGGAGAAATGGGGTGTAGCAGTGGACCTAGAAAGACCTTGGCAAGCTCGATGCCCTAGAAGATAAAAAATTGGCCCTTGCATCGCTACTAAAGGAAAGAATGATACCGGGTGGTGATGGGGAAGACACTTTGAGATGGGAAGCCTCAGCGGATGGAGAGTATAAGGTTAAGATTGGTTACAAGCTTAAAGAAAGGGCATGGCCGAGAAAAAATTTCAAAGGTGTTTTCAGAAGTATATGGCAAGTAGTGCCATCCATGATCTGTTGGGAACTCTGGAATGAAAGGAATGGGATAATTTTTAAAGAGAAATCCATGGGTAGGGAGGTGATGTCACGACATATGGTTTGCATAGTGGTGGAGCTTGTTAATTCAACCGCAAAAAGGTTAAGCTTTCTGAAGAACGTTTTCTCTAATAGGGATATTGAGCTCTCCAATAGAGTTGTAGGTTTGTGCATCCCTCCTGTGATTGGAGTCTCGAACGCCATTTCAAAATCTGATATAAGAAGGAAGATAGTGTGGCAGAAGCCAGCAGAAGGATGGATAAAAATAAACTTCGACGAGGCCTCTAGTGGTAATCTGGGTGTGGCGGGTATTGAATGTGTGGCAAGAAATTCTAAAGGAGTTGTGATTGCGCAAAAGGTGGAATTCATTGGCCACTCCATGAATAACATGGAAAAATTTTGGGCTGCTTTGTGTGGGATTGAGTTGGGGAAATCCTTGGGGACAACAAAGCTGCATTTGGAAGGGGACTCACTTATTATAGTGAATGCCATCAGGAATAATTCTTCCCCTAATTGGCTGCTGCATAGATGGCTCTCGTTGATCAAAAGCCTTATCCTTACCTTCGAAGACTTCCAAATTAGCCACACCTATCGTGAAGGTAACTCAGAGGCAGACATGCTGGAAAAAGAGGTAGTGGAAGGAGTAGGGAGGAGTCATGCCGATGCCAGCTAGGCAAGGTTTGAGTGTGCAGTCTCAACGACAAAGGGTATCCTATTAGCAAGACAACAATCATTGGAATTACTCATATCAAGCCATCATGCGTCTTCCCGATCGAAGCACAAGGAGATGTTTCAGCGAGACAAGAGCCATCAGTGTAATGTCCTAGAGCATTCATCCAGTCTTTCTGATAATGCAAGGGAGGTTTCCATTGCTATCAGGTTGAAGTCATGGAGTCTTGCTGACCCCCAAAGTCACAATGATAAGTTGCATCGGCGAGAGTCATAGTGATACACTTGAATTGAAAGGATAACTGTCAGAGAGACTCAAAACCTTAGGGAAACTGTAGGACATCATAGTGGGTGTCAAATGAACATTGGAATAATTCTTCCCCCAATTGGCTGCTGCGTAGATGGCTCCCACCGATCATAAGCCTTATCCTTACCTTTGAAGACTTGCAAATCAGCCACACCTATCACGAAGGTAACTCAGAGGCACACAGGTTGGAAAAAGAGGCGATGGAAGGAATAGGGAGGAGTTATGCCGATGCTAGATAGGTAGGGTCCGAGTGTGCAGTCTCAATGACAAAGGGGATCCTATTGACAAGACAACAATTGTGTCCCAAAGCATTCATCTAGTCTTGTCGATAATGCAAGGGAGGTTTTCGTTGTTGCTATTAGGTTAAAGTCATGAAGTCTTTCTGACCTCCAAAGTCATAGCGATAAGTTGCATCGGTGAGAGTCATAGCGATACACTTGAAACTGAAAGGATAGCTATCAGAGAGACTCAAAACATCGGGGAGACTGCATGACATCATAGCGGGTGTCAAATGAATGTTGGAATAATTCTTCCCCCAATTGGTTGTTGCATAGATGGATCCCACTAATCAGATGCCTTATCCTTACCTTTGAAAACTTCCAAATTAGCCACACCTATCGCGAAGGTAACTCGGAGGCGGATAGGTTGGAAAAAGAGGCGGTGGAAGGAGTAGGGAGGATTCATGTCGATGCTAGCTAGGCAGGATTTGAGTGTGCAGTCTCAACGACAAAGTGGATCCTATTGGCAAGACAACAATCATCATAATAACTCATATCAAGCCATCATGTGTCTTACCGATTGAAGCACAAGGAGTTGTGTCGGTGAGATAAGAGCCATTGGCGTAATATCCCAGAGCATTCATCCAGTCTTGTCAATAATGCAAGGGAGGTTTTTGTTGTTGCTATTAGGTTGAAGTCATGGAGTCCTGCCGACCCCCAAAGTCACAGTGATAAGTTGCATCGGCGAGAGTCATAGCGATACACTTGAAAATGAATGGATAACTATCGGAGAGACTCAAAACATTAAGGAGACTATAGGACATCATAGTGGGTGTCAAATGAACATTGGAAAAATCTCAAGTTGAAGGATCGCCCGACTATGTCTTTGGCGCTTGCGCTCTACAAAGGGTAGGCGAAACAAAAGGCGGGGGGCCAGTCCAATTCTGAGGTTTCCGCTCATCTCTACAGTGGTGCCTGATGATTTGGAGGTGTGGGGTGGGGGTATTGATAGAAATTGTATTTCTTGTTGTGGATGGCTGCCATCCTCCCTCTGATGACTAAAGTGGAGCTGGGAAACTATATGGCGCGTAAAGGGTTTGAGGTGGAGAGTGACAAAGCCAACGAGAAAGCTAAAACTACTTTGGTGTATTTAGTGCTGCTAGACACAGGCGAGGATTGGCAGGAGGAGGATGAGCTAGATGTAGAGGATATTGCAAAAATCCCTTCTAATAGGAGGTGTAAGCTTGAGTGTCTGGTCAAAGCTTGAGCGGCCCATGCAAGGCAATGAGAGAGGAGGCATAGTAGGGCTTTGGGCGTGTGGAGATGAGCCTCATATTCACAGTGCTCCATGGTCCATGGAAGTCAAGGTGAAGGAAGTCTAGATCCCTCCATTGTTGAATCAGTCTCTGGTTAGTCTTGGGTACAGTCTGGTGTTCCGGGTGGGTAAAAAGTCTGATTGATACTAGTGTAGTCGGGCAGTTTTGATGGTTGGCCATAACATTTTGGTTTAAACTAGGTCCTTATGCAAACATCATTACTCAAACTATAAATCTTGTTATTTTGATATAATATAATGGGTGCTAGCCCTATCCAATAGTTAATCGATAAAAAATAAAATAAAATGTAGTATTAAAATAAAATAAAACACAACAAATTAACTTTAAAGTAAATAAACTAGTTTCAAATTGATGGACATTTTTTTAGATAAATGATTTAAGATATCTATACTAGTTTAAGATATATACAAGCTTATTTATAATTTTAATAAAATATTTATTCCATATCTTAATATATAGACATGTTAATTTTTTTGAAAAAATATTATTTTATAATTTTATATGTTATTTTATTTTTTGTAAAATTGTAATATATATTTAAATTACATTTTAATTTTATATGTAATATTAATATGTCATGTATGTTGATGGACAATTTGAAAAGTGTAGTATATAATGTTACTTTTTAATAGTTTCATTTATAAGTATTATTATATATTTTACAAATTTGATGTCTCTAAATAATTTTTTTTTCATGGTCACAATATCAAATGTTTCTCCCATGTGATAATAAAAAAATAAAATAGAAAATATATTAATTAGAAATCCCTCACAAATTCTTTTCATTGATGTTTATTTCACATATAACATCTATATAATATTCATATAGTATTATAGAAACGAAAAATGTATACATAGTCCTTTTTTAATTTATGCTTAATTTAGATCCAATTGTAAAAGACTTCACTAAAATTAAATTATATTGAATTAGTTGATGAAATCCAAAAAAACTATCTTTTAATTTTTAACTTTACTATTCTAGACTCTTCTTGATTCATACATGTTCATCATTCTAGAGTGAATCACAAGTGTGATTTTTTCTCCTTGATAGAATTGATTTGTAATCAATCATAAAAAATGAAATGTTCTTTTCACTTATCTAGAACTAACCATTGCACCAAAGTGGACAATTGTCCATCAATGTAAATGCCATAATATTCAAATTTAGCACCTGTGATTTCATATTTAACGACAAGCCTTGGGACACTAGAACTCGTCATAGGGCCTTCAAATATATTAGAGAGCTTAAAAATCATGTTAGATCAAGAGGAATACTAAAGTATTAATTGAAACATATTTTTCACTTATCTAGAGCCAACCCTTGTGCCAAATTAGTCTATTTCCCATCAATGTACATGGCATAATATTCAATTTTAGCACCTATGATGGCATATATAAAGAAAAGCCCTAGGAAACTAGAATTCATCATAGGGTCTTCAAATAAATTAGAGAGGTTGAAAGTCATATTAGATCAAGGGTACTAAAGTATATAGCATTATATGAACAAATACCACAATTTAGGCATTTTGTATTTGTGTCTTTTGTGTAATTGCCTAGATTATGAAATTGTTAAAGGGGTTCGACTATGAGTTAAGGAAGTTTCATATTTAAAACCTCTTTAAAAACCTCCCTAATGTGCTTCTTAGCACTGCTAGGTATTGAAAAGTAGATATTTTTGTAGGTATGCAAGTTTTGGAAGCTTGTAAGAACAAAGGATAAAATTATCACATGATACATAAGACCATGACACCCTTGATCAAAATCACATGCAATCTTATCCATAGAGAAAATAAGAATTAGGAGAAAATTAAAGATAAAGTATTTAGCCAAGATACAATATTAAAATTTTATATTTGATTATCAAACCCATTACACAATCAAACTAGCAATATATCATTAATCTTAACTCTTATATTTAAGGGTTCATTGCATTATCTAAAATAAAAGTCATTTTTATTTCTGCACTTAGTTATCCCCTCTAGTGTGTTGCCTTGGGGTTTTGATTTTTCCTTTTCAAATATATAATTTATGGGTTGATTTAATTTATAAGTATTTCATCCTTAGCTTGCATCTAAAATATCTATGTGCTCTTTCTTGTATTTCAAAAATTCATATATGAGAATATGCCAAATCACTTATGAAGATCTCTTCTTCCACTTAGGTCAGGTCCTATAATTAATCCTACCCTAGCTATGAATCAAAGTGAGATTCTTAGTGTTGAAAAGTTTAATGTATCTATTTACTTGAATGTGAAATATTGTTTTAACCATAGGGTCCATTTTGCTGCAATAAGTAGTCATAAAAAAGGATATTGTCAATACATTACAAATTCTTAAGGAATATTTCAATAAACTTGAGGATGAGATAAATCCTTAGATCTAATGTGTGCTCTTCACTATATTCTTATGTCTAAATATAATGGAATAGAAGTACTTAAGGAATAAATGTCAAACAATGAATGAATCAAGAAATTTTCACAATATTTCACTTGCCTCCCATTCACAAACATTATCTTCCATTATTCCCTCCCAAATCTAATTCCCTCACATTTTATCTTCCATGTTTCACTTCTTCCATTCACCTCCTATCAACCTCATCCTTCTTACATTTCTCTATTACCATCAATACCCTCCTTATTCCTAATTCTCATATACATCAAAGCCCCATTATACACTAAAAAATATTCCTCAGCCTCATCTTATCATTCCCCCTCTTCACCATTCCATTTGAAACCTCTTGTACTTTTCTCATTATCACTCACATACCCAATCATATTCCCACCTTTAATCAATCAATCCATGAAATTATTAAGGGAGTTGATGAAGTTAAAAATAGAGTTAATACCTCAACTTTAAGTGGAAATAAATATATCACTCAAGAGTTAAATCATAATATTCTTGCTTATGTTTATTAGCATATCTATTCCCCATGGGTTTCGTAGCCTCACAGTTTGATATGTGTAATGGTAAGGGTGGTAAGGGGGTCCCTTGAAACAAATTATATGTCATGTGTGTGTGTGTGTATTTATATGTATATGTATATATATGTGTGTATATATATATATATATATATATATTATTTATTCAACATGGATTCATTCATTGATATTTTAAGCTACCTAATTTCCTTTCCAATATTTTAATCAATCAATCCATGCAATTATTAAGGGACTTGATGAAGTTCAAAATAGAGTTAATACCTCACCTTTATGTGGAAATAAATATATCACTCAAGAGTTAAATCATAATCTTCTTGCTTATGTTTATTAGCATATCTATTCCCCATTGGTTTGTAGCCTCACAATTTGATATGTGTAATGGTAAGGGGGTCGCTTGAAACAAATTATATTTCATATATATATGTGTGTGTGCATGCGCACACACACGTGTGTGTGTGTGTGTGTGTGTGTGTGTGTGTGTGTGTGTGTGTGTTTATGTATATGTATATGTATATATATATTATTCATTGCAACATGGATTCATTCATTGATATTTTAAGCTACCTAATTTCCTTTCCAATATTTTCGTGTAGAAATTGGTTTTTGGTGGAATGTAGAAAAGAAAACACTGAAATAATTTATGACTATTTCATAAGATTCTAATCCACATCTACAAACAATGGTGAGATTTAAATATTGTTTATCAAAAAAATACTTCCTACCCTAAGAGATAAAGTGCACTTTGATCATTATATATGTATGAGTGCTAGAGATTTTGAGCTCAAATTACTAGAGGAAATATTTAGAAGTATGTTTCTTCTAATGATCCTTCATCTTATCCTTCCAAAATCAATAAAAATTATTTCAAAAAGGATTATGATGATTCATCATGAAAACAAGAGTCTAGGCTCAATGTTAACAAAGCTAATAGCGGATTATTAGCATCTAATTTTATATTTATAAATCCTCAACTTCAAAGAAAATTTACAAGGCTAATGTTATCACTAGTGTCTAATGTAATCTCTATAAATCCTAGAATGTTATCTCTAATATAGTATTGTAGCAACTTCTTGTTGGAAGATTGTCATTGATGATGTTTTCCGACAACATGAGCATGGTATGTATATTTTGCATGATCCAGTGTTGTCGTTGATGTCAACATTGTTGTGGATCATTCTACCATAATTTAAAATTTCTTTTGAAGGAATTTGTATAGGATAAGTTGGACTGAAAAGTATAGCTGCTCAAAAAAATGCTTAAGCATCAAATATGCCAGTACAATGGTTCAGTGCGTTAGTTTTTGAGTCCGCACTCCATCACAAATAAAGATATCACTTTGTGATTCTAACAATAATTTTTTGATCATCAAATGCATCAAAATCCAAGAGTTTTTTTTTTTGGTGAAGTATCCTGGAAGATATGAATGACAAAGTTTAGTTATGTTTATTATAGTCATTTCCTATAACAAATTGTCGGTGTCGAAGATTTCAAATTCCTTCACAAATGGTTATGTTGAGTTGTGATGTTGAAGATAAGCTTACAAATGTCATTTGAATAGGAATTATAGATTGGATCATGTTTTGAGTTACATGTCTGGCGAATTACATAAATAGATGAAGGTTTTTATGTTTAGGTCTTATTTGGGGTCGACCAAACATGTTTGAAGGATTAATATGTGTTGTAATCTTATGTAGGAACTATATTAGGTTCATCTCAACCTATCTTGAGGAAATTTAAATTTTGACTTAAGGCGCAAGATGTGATGAAATGTTTTGAGGAGGACAAGTTCAATTTTGTGTGTTACTTCCAATTAGGCCGACCTAATTGAAGTTGCACTTGATGGAGATATATTTAGGTGTTTTGGTGAAAAAGTGTGAGTGATGTGTGTTAGATGAAATGCATGGCGTTCCACCTACATGTGTATAATACGAATATGATCAAATTTGTGTGAATTGTGTGAATTTAGAGTAGAGCTATGCATTGATCTAGATTAGTGCTAAGATTGATTTTGTACTTCATTGGAACTATATTCCAGAATACTATAGATGCAATTGTAATAGTTCAATAGATTATGAGCCACCCCTTCTTCTATCTTATTCTTTGTGGACAGTAAGTCCACTTGTAGTGAGCATTTTTGAAATATACTATATCTGAATATAATATATTGTGAGCTAATCCTCACTGTGGTTTTTCCCATTTTGGGTTTTCCATGTAAAAATACTAGTATTCATGTGTTATATGAATTTGTGGATGTTTCACACTATCATTCATTATTTTAGTTGAATATGTTTTAGTAATTGGATGGCTAATGTCTAAATGGTTTAATAGAATACCGACTTGGTGCAGGAGCACCTTGTTCACTGAATGCCTTCAAAAGGAAAAAATGTAAAATTTGAGTTTTCAAGTCTAAAGAAATGTAACAAGGTCATGTGAAGGTCATAATTAATGTAATAAAGTAATTTATAGGTCTATAGGTGGTCAAAATAATAGAAAATGCAAAACTTGCAAAATTTGCAAAGTTACCAATTATGTAAAAATGTAAAAAAAGAAAAAAAAGCAAAGAATATAAAGAGTCAAGTGGGAAAATAGAAGGTTTAGTTGATTGGGGAAGATGATTATACTTCAAAAAGGAATTTTACATCATTTTCAAGTAGAGGGGAAGTTTGAATAAGAAGAAAAACATTTAGAAACCCCTGTGCATGCTTAAAACCTTGCATTTTCAGAATTTCAGACTGGTAAAACGTGTTTGCAGGTTGTTGTACAAATTTGTACAGACTTATTTTTGAGGGGAAATCATTGGGATTGATGATGAGTATAGATAATTTTTGAATTTTTTTGGTTGAATTTCATGAAGAAATGAGAAATTTATTGCAAGTTTACTAAAATCATTCCAAACCCTTATCTAGGGTAACAATATGCAATAAAAATTGTGTTTCTCAATATTTAACCTTTGAAAATTTCTATAAATTGGTGTATAAGGATTTTTAGATGTGTTATAAAATATTCCAAAGTCTTAGATCGAAAGATGATGGTTAGCATGGAAAAATTTGATGCCCTAGGTTAGAAATTTGAGGAAAAATCTGAATTTTCTTCATGAAATGGTTGGCTCAAAGTTAGAAATGGTTGGATATGCATTAAAGGAGTTTAGAAAATAGTTTAATTTTTTGTGCAAAGAAATCCCAACATGCTTGGAGAATTTTATTGAAGTTTTGAAGTTTGGAAAGTCAATTTTCTATAAACCCACCATATTAAGGCCTAGTTTAAACATTGAATGAGGGTTCTATTATTTGAAGCAATGTTGAACCTTTTCTATCTCCAAAAGTTGATGAATCAAAATTTTTGTGATCTAACTCAATGTTGTTTAGGATCATTAGATGATTCCAAGTTGATTCATTAGTGGTTGCTTTGAAAATTTGACCTAATTGGTGCTTTTTGGCTGTGGTATAGTCATGGTTTGAAGTATACTTTCCAAAAGAAAGGTATTTGAATTTGTGATATGTTATTGTTAGAAATGATGGGTTTTTGGAACAATAAATAGTTTAAGGGCTTTCAATGTGGGATTTTTGATATGCATTTTTTTGTAATAGTGTTGTGCTACAAGGGTTTTGGAATTAAGATTGCAAGAAGTGTAATTTTGTGAATATAGTGATATGAGAGATTGTATTTGTATTGTAAATGTTGAAATGATGTTGTTAAAGGTGTACCTATGGTTTGGGAGAGGTTTAGAAATAGTACTTGTTGTTTGGGTGTTTGAACTATGTGGGATTATGGTGCAAAATTGGTGACTTGAGTATGAAGGTTGGTCAAGTTGAATGTTCAAAGTTTTCCTTCAGGGTATTTGTTTTATTTCTGTCATTTTGGTGATGATAAAAGTGACTTAAAGGTCTGACCAAAGATTGAAACAAGATTGGGTGAAGGTTTTCTTTTTTCCTTAAGTGAACAAGTTACAAAGAATGGTAAATTGGTGAATAGTGAAAATGTGATTGGTTCTTAGTTTCTAATGGTGTTATTATTGTGGTTCAGTCATTTGGATGCTGGTTAAATTGTGTTTGGATCTGATTAAGGTGTGTAATATTGATGTGGTGAGTTGGCTTGTTGGTAGCCTTGAAGTTTCAAGTGAAATTGTATGGAATTTTGATGAAAAATTAAATGAAACAATGGTGTTTTGTATTTGATCTTCTCAGTTTGAGTTTGGGTCAGAAGTACCCCCGGGAGTTTGTGGTTTTTGGTAGATGCTCTTGCATCAATTGGTATCAAAGCTAGGTGATTCTAATGATTGATTGAGTTGTTGTTTGGTTGTAGGTGCTTGATCCATCTAAGCTGAAGAGAGGAAGAGTTCTTAGAAGTTGTGTGTTGGCAGACAAGCTAAGGTCTATGTTTCACCATCCTCCAATGGGGATTAAAGTGGTTAGAAGGTGCAAGGTAAAGAGAGTGAGGCATCTTCCAAGATCTATTTTTGGGTAAGATGGATGGTTTGCTGAGTTGGTGAGTTGTGTGGTGAGGAAATAATGAAACATGGATACCTATCTGAAGAAGCACTTGAGTTTGCAGCCATTTGAAGAGCTGAAAGTCAGATTGTGTGTACTCCACTGATGGGAGTAGATGAAAAGATGAAAAGATGATTGGTCAGAGATGTTCAAAGATGAATTGTGAAAAAAGAGGAAAGGTTTTCTTAGAAAAGCAAAGTGAAGGACAATCCTGTGTCCTTTAGTAAAGAAAGAGTTGGTGGAAAGATGAGAGTTGTGGAAGGGCAGTCCTATGTCCTTTTGAATGAGAAGAATGAATGTGAACTTGATAGGCAGAGAAGAGAGATGGAAAAATGCAAGTGAAGATGACGGTGAAGACAAAGTTGAAGGCAAGGTTGGAACCAAGACAGAGACAGATTCAAGAGAAAATAAGAAGAAGCAACCCAAGGTAGATTTGAAGTTGTTTTGTAGGTGAAAGAGCAATCAAGGTTGATACAACAAGTTTTCAAGGGACTTGGAAAGTTTTTGTTGGTTGGTTGTATGGTGCAGGAGCAGCTTGTTAACTGAATGCCTTCAAAAGGAAAAATTGTAAAATTTGAGTTTTCAAGTCTACATCAGTGTAACAAGGTCATGTGAAGGTAATAATTAATGTAATAAATTCCTTTATAGGTCTCTAGGTGGTCAAAATAATAGAAAATGCAAAACTTGCAAAATTTGCAAAGTTTTCAATTATGTAAAAATGTAAAAAAAGAAAAAAAAGAAAAGAATATGAAGAGTCAAGTGGGAAAATAGAAGGTTTATTTGATTGGGGAAGATGAAAATCCTTCAAAAAGGAATTTTACATCGTTTTTAAGCAGAGGGGAAGTTTGAATAAGAAGAAAATCATTTAGAAACCCCTGTGCATGCTTAAAACCTTGCATTTTCAGAATTTCAGACTTGTAAAATGTGTTTGCAGGTTGTTGTATAGATTTGTACAGACTTATTTTTGAGAGGAAGTCATTGGAATTTATGCACATATGATTCTAGATAATTTTTCAATTTTTTTGGTTGAATTTCATGAAGAAATAAGAAAGTTATTGCAAGTTTACTGAAATAAATCCAAACCCTGATCTAGGGTAACAATATGCAATAAAAATTGTGTTTCTCAATAGTTAACCTTTGAAAATTTCTATAAATTGGTGTATAAGGAGTTTTATATGTGTTCTAAAATATTCCAAATTCTTAGATCGAATGATGATGGTTAGCATGAAAAACTTTGATGCCCTAGGTTAGAAATTTGAGGAAAAATCTGAATTTCCTTCATGAAATGGTTGGCTCAAAGTTAGAAACGGTTGGATATGCATTAAAGGAGGTTAGAAAATAGTTTAATTTGTTTGTGCAGGCCAATCCCAACATTTTTGGAGCATTTTCTTGAAGGTTTGAAGTTTTGAAAGTCAATTTTCTGTAAACCCACCATTTTAAGGCCTAGTTTAAACATTGAATGAGGGTTCTATTATTTGAAGAAATGTTGAACCTTTTCTATCTCCAAAAGTTTATGAATCAAAAGTTTTGTGATATAACTCAATTTTTTTTAGGGTAATTAGACAATTCAAAATTGATTCATTAGTGGTTGCTTTGAAAATTTGACCTAATTGGTGCTTTTTGGTTGCGGTACAGTCATGGTTTCAAGTATGCTTTCCAAAAGAAAGGTATTTGAAATTGTGATATGTTATTTTTGGAAATGATGGGTTTTTGGAACAAAAAATAGTTTAAGGAATTTCAATGTGGGTTGTTTGATATGCCCATTTTTGTAATATTGTTGTGCTACAATGGTTTTGGAATTAAGATTCCAAGAAGTGTAATTTTGTGAATACAATGATCTAAGAGATTGTATTTGTATTGTAAATGTTGAAATGATGTTGTTAAAGGTGTTCCTACGGTTTGGGAGAGTTTTAGACATAGTACTTGTTGTTTGGGTGTTTGAACTATGTGTAATTATGGTGCAAAATTGGTGACTTGAGTATGAAGGTTGGTCAAGTTGAATGTTCAAAGTTTTCCTTCAAGGTATTTGTTTTGTTTTTGTCATTTTGGTGATGATAAATGTGAATTAAATGTCTGACCAGAGATTGAAACAAGATTGGGTGAAGGTTTTCTTTTTTCCTTAATTGAACAAGTTACAAAGAATGGTAAATTGGTGAATAGTGAAAATGTGATTGGTTCTCAGTTTAGAATGGTGTTATTGTTGTGGTTCTATCATTTGGATGTTGGTTAAATTATGTTTGGATCTGATTAAGGCATCTAATATTGATGTGGTGAGTTGGCTTGTTTGTAGCCTTGAAGTTTCAAGTGAAATTGTATGGAATTTTGATGAAAAGTTAAATGAAACAATGGTGTTTTGTATTTGATCTTCTCGGTTTGAGTTTGGGTCAGAAGTACGCCTAAGATTTTGTGGTTTTTGGTAGATTCTCTTTAATCACAACTCACCCACCCTCTTAGTATTCTGGGTGTTCAACAATTGGTATCAGAGCTTGGATCCTTGGAAGGAGCTTGACCGATTTGGGAAGATATTATAGATCAAAAAAATGGTTGATAGAAATTTTCCTATTCCTCTGGAAGAGATTCCTGCTATTGAATACATAGAAGAAGATTGCATGATTGGAAAAGAAGAACTCAAATTTTCTCTTGAAGATCTTAACAAAGTTGAAGATGAAAACAAATATTTGAAGGAAAATTTTAAAGAGGAAAATGAGTGCAACAAAAAACTAAGAGAGTAGATCAAGAAGTTCAAATAAAGGCATAAAGAAGTCAATAAACAATTGAAGCATCAAATGAAGATTTCATTGGATTAAAAGTGCAAGTGGAAGAAAAGAAAAGAGTTTAGGAATGTCTAAATGCAATGGTGGAAAGAAAAACCAATGAATGCATAAGGCTTGAACAAGAAGTGGTAATTATAAGAGTAGATTTGGAGAAGGAAATAAGTCATGAAGACAAATTTAAGACAAGTTCTAAAATGCTTGATGAGTTGATTGCAGGCTAGAAAGCATCTCAAGAAGGTGGTCTAGGACTTGAAAAAGGAGAAAGCTCAAAAGCAACTCAAACACCTAATGTAGAAAAGAAGATTAATGAACTAGAAAAGACTAAAGACAATAAGAATAATGATCATATTCAAAATCAAAGAAACAATCCTAGGAGATCCCCTATCAGATAACCAAATTCTCAAAGTTACCCATTGTAGACACTAAAAAATGTCCTAAACAATATCATACACTCAAAATTGGTTTATTAACATCATTTCTTCTTTAGACCATCCTCTTTTCACTTAATTAATTAAATAAATTAGCCTAACTATTTAATTAATTGCATCATTTTCATCTATTGGCCTAATTAATTTAATCGGGTTAATTCACCCCCCTTCACGCTAATATTTCATCCTATTAAATTAAATAAATCAAAATATTTAATTTAATATCCTAAGTCATCCTATTTAATTAAATAACCTTAAGTTATTTAATTAAATATCATATCACCTTTCCCCATTCATTAAATCAATTAACTTAATGAATATCACTTTAATTCTTCAAATCCCCTAATTGCATGATTAAACCTTGTTTAATTAGCAATTAAACTAATTTTCCTCTAAAAGGAGAATATTCCCTTGGAATATTCCTTATCCCTTTTTTTGCACAATTAAAGTTTTCTTTTAATTTGCAAAATGCCTTTTTTCCTCACCTAAATGAATATTCCAAAAGAATATTCTTATTCCTCCATCATTTAAAAAATGGATATTTTCACTTGGCTTCTTAAGCAAGTTTTAACCATTAACCTTTTGAACAAGTCACCTTTGACCTATGTGAGCATATCAAAAGTGTGTTTGTTTGAGGCAAGTGTGAACCCTTGATTAAATCTCATCAGGCATTCTCATTCATTGATGAGAATCCATGATCCATGCCTCTCATCTCCTTCGTGTTTGATTGTTGATTAATATTTTCAATATCAACCCTTCATTCCTCATTTACTTTCCTATAAATAAGACACTATTTGGAGACAAATGGATCCATATTTTTTAGAGAAAAATCAAGCTATTGAATTCATATGCACTCACACTCATATTTCACTCACTTTTAGCTTGTTTTAGTTAATTTTAGTTGCATAATAGCTTAGAGCATTCATTAATGGCTTCCATGCATCCATCTTAGTTTGTATATGAATTAGGGTTTTCATCTTTTCGCTTAGAATTAGCTTAGATTAGCTTAGCAATAGCATAATTAGATCATTTGTAGCATAAAATCATGTTAACTTAGCTTGCATCATGTTTAAATTAGCATAATCTAGGTTTTCATCCATTTATCACAATGGTTTCATCAATTTTCTTCCATAGAATTGATTGAAACATGCTCACTAATCATGAGATTGGGAAAGGGTCCTCATTTCACATCAACATGACACCAATTCCAAAACAGGATAAGTTTCAAATGGGTTAGACTAGGAATTTAACTGTTTTTGTGTAGTTTGTAACTTTCAATTTCAATTAAATGCTTAGTTTAATTTTACAATTTGAATGATCTTGTTTGGTAGATGCAAGTTTATTTAGGTAAATTATCCTTCAATTTATCATGGATTAAGTGTAATCCACACTGACAATCCTCATCTCACATTCTATCACTAGAAGGAGGGCAAACCATTAACTTAATACTTTTTTAGCTCAAACTCTATTTGTTTACTATTTTGCAAGATACAGTGATGCCCAAAATACAAGCAATGATGATTTTTAAAGAGAATCGCAATATAGCGATGCCATCACAATTTGAAATCCCAACGCTAAATTAATGCACCAATTCTGATTTAAATCTAGTGACGCTAATTTAATTTGGAGGTATCAAAAAGTTCAAATGGCGGCATCAAAACTTCACCAGAGCGACACCAACAAATTTCAAATTGTGATGCTATTGAGAGTAGCTATGCTAGAAAAAATTGTGACGTTATTTTTCTCTTTGTTTCTGCTACAGAGCGATGCCCGGTTTCACTAGAGTGACACCCACACTTCAATCTATGATGCTATCGTGTTCAACAATGCCCAACCAGGGTAAGAAATTTTATGCTTCTTTTTTCGACATGTGATTTAATTTCTTGGATTTATTTGACCACTGATGTGTTGTTGACTATGCTCTAGTTGTTAGACTAACAAGGTTTTGTAGGTTGAAAAACATGGAGCAAAAGTGAAGAAAATTTTTCTATCTGAAAATTCTATGATTGTAACAAGCGTTTGATGCTTTGGGGCAGTTATAACCCAAATTTTATGCTTTCTACTTTCTACTTTAGGAAACACACTAAATTTCAATTGGGTTTAAAATGAATGCTCAAACAGGATTAAAATTGAACCCTCATCTCATCATTGTTTTTTGGGTTTAAAACTGAACAAGGCAACTTCATATTTCAATTGGTGCTTAAAACGAACTCATCACTACTTTGAAGGGTTAAAATTTACAATTGTTTGTTATGTTTTGTGATTTTCAATGTTTTTAGTGGATGAGTATGCAATTATCTCACACCATTTGGTGACCTTGAGAAATAGAAACATTCCTTAACACTTTGTGAAATTGCCTACATCTTTCAATTTGGACTAAAACTGAACCCCCTTGCGAGTGTGAGAAAAAGGCATAGCGTGTGTTCTCTCTTTGTTCCTACGAATGAAGATGATAGAACTACAGATGTACTTCCTTGCTACTGTTTATCTTTAGAGGGCTTTCCTTGGTGGGAAAAAGTACTCACCCCAAGGGGATGACTCGAGCGGTAAGGAGCTCACACCAAGCTGTTCCAAACCACGATATAAATGTGTGGTTGCAATGAAAATTATGATCAATGGGAAGTGGTACATGATAGCTCTCCCCCAACATCTTTATGATGTGTAAAACCCTTTTTCGAAGGGTTAAGAGACCTCTTGAAGGAGTTTATCATTGCACCCCCTAAACTGGAAGCCCTTATTATGAACCCTTGTTTAGAAGCCAAAAATCCTTAATATTTGTTGGTGTTAGAACAAGTCATTCTGAAGTTCCCCCACATTCGTTCTATTCAATTGTAGAAACAAAAAAAATCCTTTTGATCTCTGAATTTTAAGGATTTTGAGATTTGGTGGTCCTAAGAAGCATGTGTCATGGAGGGGAGCCAGTGTCACTATGTATGTATGTATGTATGTATATGCATGTATGTATATATGTATGTATATGTATGTATGTATATATGTATGTATATGTATGTATATATATAAAATAAATATTTATTATAAAAATATAAATTAGTTTAGAATATTTTCAAAGATAGAATATAATCCTTTCTAATTTTTAAAATATTTTTGACAATAAATTTAAGATTTTGACATTTTTACTAACAGTTATCATTACTTTATATTAATATATATGATTTATAATAAATATATATTAATTCAAAATCTTTTCAAAATAGAATTTTAAAGATAGAATATAGTACTTTCTAATTTTTAAAATATTTTTAATAATAAATTTAAAATTTTGATAATTTTACTAATAGTTATCATTGTTTTATATTAATATATATGATTTATAATATTTATTATAAAAAGTATATTAATTCATATTTTTTTCAAAATAGAATATGATTGTTTTTTAACTTTTAGAACAAGGTTTATTATTTATATGAATTTAGAAATTTCTTGATAATTGTAACATAAATGTAAGATTTTTACATTTATTACTAATTATCATTCTTTTCTAATTTTACATTATATATATAGGATATCCATATGAATAATAACATAACAAATATTTTCATATATTTAAAATACAACATTTGTTTTAAGGTAATTGGGAGCTTTCATTTTTATTCAGGATCCAACGTTTATGTTACAGGTAATTGGTTTTTACAAATAATTTATGTTTTTAGATAGATGAATTTTAGGATTAAATTATTTTTAATTTTATATAATTATTTCTTGGTAGGTTTGAAATTGGTATTTAAATGTGATTTTAGATATATGAATTTGGAGATTGAACTAACATTTGTGTTACAAGTAATTGGCTTTTACAATTTATATTTTTCATACAACGTCAAATGACAAGCATTTAAATGATCAACCATCACAAAATTTTCCTATGACAATGGCTGGCAAATTCTAGGCCTGATTACAAGTCCAATATAGAAAGAATTTGTAGTTTAGAAGTTTATAGTTTTTTTTTTGGCATAAGCGTAAGTTCTAACTTGGAAATATGGATCAAAGGTTAATTTGATAAGGATTGAAACAAGACCATAAAATATTAAACACAACTCAAACAGAAATGGGACTAACAAATCCAAAACTCTAAACATCAAAATGAAAGCACAAAGAAATGCAAAAAAAAGAGAAATGGTAGGAGAGCAGCATAAAGGGGGCCATGAAAGGGTCATAAGCATCACATTATTTGAAGGAGGATCATCAAAGTTAAATTGAGCATGGGGAAGTAAGGTGGCACCATGCATGGAGTGGATCAAATAGTACACAAGGAGACATGAGGATAGAATGATCAGGCACATAGTAGACAAACTAAGTTGTCCACTAACTTGGATTAGCCATCAGGGTCTTCCTCCACCAATCACAAAAGGACATGCAACCAATGGTGGGCTTAGCAGAATACACAAGACTATGACATGCTAGCAGCTGATTCTAACCATGACAAAAGGTAGAGGAACTTCAATAATCATTGAGAGAAGGGGCTGCCAATGTAAGCCCATGAGTTGTTAAAATAACCTAATGTTGATCATAATTGTAGGAGGAACACAACACACAATCGGTGGTAGGAGGTTGCAAGTGGCTACAAGCCTGGCTCCCCAATGATACAAGAGACATAATTAAAGTTGTGTATCCACCCAATCTAGCCAATGTAAAATAAAGTAAAAATTCCATTTGAATTATTTATAGCAGGGAACTTACATAATTTAGGCCTAAATGTAGACCCTACCAAGAGGATTTAGCAAGGTCATTTGTCATACATAATAAAGAAACTAGGACAAAGCCTCTTAAAAAAGTGATCAAATTCACACATGTATGCAAGCAATAAATGATATTGGTAAATACATGATATTTAAGTGCACACATAAATGTGATCATTATATAATGATTCATAACATGACAAATAATTATGGGAGAAAGAACTAAATACAACTAAAGACTCAAAACCCAAAGATGATAAAAGGCTTAAAAATTAATGTGAATCTAAGACTAAGGTCCCCAATTTTGAAAAAAATAGGACATTTTGTAGAGGTCACATTAGATTCCCCCAACTTTAAAATAAAATAAACAACCTAGGGTTGGATCATGAACGAATGGAATAAAAATTAAGTCAATCCAAAAGTAGAGAGTCCCTCATCAACAATGAATTTTTTGCATAACTACCCATCAATTTTATCGTCAAAGTAGAATTTTATTAAATTTTATCCTGAATGCACTTGAAATAGAATGATAACCTAGGAATAATATTTGTTGATCCTACAACTCATTACATAGAATTACATTCATAAAAAATTACAATAGGTCAACTTTACAATGGTATCAACATCAAATTTACCCCATTGTGTGTGTATGTTTTCCCTTCTTTCATAAAAAAGAATGAGCTAAGATAGCATAAGTATTAGGTTATTATTTAATCACATTAATATTATTATTTTAGGTAGAGGTCTTCTTTATATATGATAGGGCATATCATTTTGGCATGCCCTTTTTATTGCTTGGACATAGCTATGCTTCCAATCCAACATCCATAGCCTTGATGAAGTTACCTCTGATACCACTCTAGGAATAACTCTACTACCAATCAAGCATCCACATCCTTAGTAGAGATTACCTAATCACTTAGATTGAAAGAAATATTTCATATTTATTTTCTTTCTTTCTATTTTCTTTTCTTTTTTAATTTTCTCATTCTATATGCACTAAAGGCCATCTCTAGGTTAAGGACCACCATAGTAATCAATTGTTATTTCCTTTCAGACGTGAACTTGATAATTTCAATTATCATCACCTCATCAAAAATATTCAAGAATTATTAATTTAGAAGGAGTGAGTGGTGAAAGGTAGGAAAAATACATCTTGGAATCATCTATACTTTCTTAGGCATGAATGCATCTCTACACATCAAAATGAAAAGGATCTATGAGACCTTAGCCCTAGGAATCAATCAATTATGAATGTAAGACTAAACTATATATGCCAAAGGCTATGAAGTGTACTTAGACCAATTCACAAGTTATATATGGTTTTTCCTCTTAATAAAAGATAATGCCTAGATAGCCAATTGAAAAGAATGAAGGTGGAAAAAAAACAAAAGATTTACAATGAAAGTAGGGGCTCTATAATAAAAAGTAAAATAAAATGGATGATGGGCCTTGTCCTTCAATTCCCCCTTCAAGTGCTACTGCTCTCCTGTGGGGGTATCTTCTCTTGTCTCCCCTTGTTGTGGGATCTTGGATGATAGCATTGCTTGGGCTATTGTTCATAGAAGGAGGAAAGACCTTTCTTCTACCTCTTCACTTCTCATTCTAGTGTACTATTAAAATTGTTTAGAGCTGGTGAGACTTGTCTTGCTTGCTATTATGGTTGTTTTGTATAGGGTTTGATCCCTTTCATGTTTTATCTTAATCAAAACAAGCTAATTACAAAAAAGAAAAACCAAGACAAAAAAAACCAAAAAGGAAACACAAAAAGGTTTTCTAACCTACCCATTATTACAAGTGTGAAAGCTTGGGGGTATAGATAATAAAGCTCCCATTTCTTTGCTTCCTCATAGTGCTAGTAGTAAGATAATTTTTGTAATAGTCCTAAATATAATAAAATTTTACTTATATTTGGCAATGAAAAGATCACGTGACTTAGGATCATACTTCAACTTATTATTGTGCAAAATCAAGAGGTAAGGAAGTTCACCATCCTCATGCTCTATCCACAAGCAAGTTTTTCTTCCTAAATCCTCGTAGTCAAAATAATGAGAAGTTTTAATTTTCTCATTCATAGGTACCAAAGGAATGTTATCATTTCAAGCATCAATGAATAAACCTTCTTGATCTAACAAATTATCATTGGATCATTGAAATTCAAAGCATAATCATGAGGATCCATATCATCCACTTGAAAATTGTTATTAATCTTGTTGGTAGGTAAAATAATAAAAATTTCATCTCATTTACCATCAAAATCAAAAAATAAAATGAATAACACAAAAGAAAAGGTTTAGAAATATCATGTGTTATAATGACATCCGACAAAGGATTTGTTTTGTCATCATGCATGGCATAATCCATAATGTGTGTTTTTCCATTCAAATCAACAATATGATTGGGTACATGCACATCACACATTGAATCATTAGTCAACAATGTATTAGATGAGTTTAGATTAATAAAATATTGCTCAATATTTTCTTGTTCTTCTATTTAACATATTTGCTAACCTACATAATGCATTACAAATTTCCTTCTTTTGAATTAAAATGAGGCATATCATTGTTAGCACTCATTTTAACATGTGATTTATCAAGATCCTACCCTAGAAGAATGTCAATTTCAATAGTTATATCATTCTTAGAATTAACACCACTTTTTCATAATCAAACATAGGAGTAAAATAACACAAGTGTGTTATAGCGTGCTCAAGTATCTCAAGCATGAGCAACTATCTTTGGGTTAGGTGGGAATAGAAGGTGCCTGAGATCAACTAAAGAACACATGCACATGATAACACACACATCATAATGTGCACACATTTCATTTAAACTTGAATTGGAATCCAACCCTTAGGCTTGGAATTGGCTTGGAGATCCCAACCAAAGGGATAGGCCTACATGAATGGTGCCCAAAGACCTGTTTTCCATAAAACATGCAAAAACAAGTAAATGTTGAGCATGCTAAATCAATGCTAGGTTTACACATTTTAAACATTATTATTTAAAAAAATGTCACAATCATTTCAAACTATCTCTTACCTTTCTAATCATGAGATTATTTTCTACATTTCAAATACATTAAGGTTTTGATCTTCAATTTCTTTTGTTAATGTCTTCATTTTTTGCCAAAAATCTATGCATAGTATTTTTGGTATTATTTTCATCCATTCATCCAAATTTGAAATAAATTATATTTTTATATTCTAAATTTTATTCTATACACATTTAATTTTTTTGGCTTTCTATTAGTTATCAAATAAATTAGGGGGGGACTATGCTCATTTTTTTATTTTTCATTTTTCAGGATGTATCTACTTTAAAATTTAGTAAAAAATCATATATGTATTAAATTTTTTGGCATAAATTATGTGATGTTAGCTAATTTTCTATCAAAGAGGTTTGTAAAATATTTTTAAAAAATAATTATTTTAAATAGGGAGCACACTAGACACCATGTTATTTTTCTAACAAAAATAGGAACACTTACAATTGTGTTCCCCTAATTTTGAACCCGAGTATCTTCAATTTCTCATCTAAGGTCAATTTTATTGATTTAATTTTTTTTTATTAATTTTTATCCCCCATTTCTATGCACATATCCTAAATCAAAATTTGTAAAATTGACATCATTATCTTCATCTCAAACATGGGATTATTATAGATCTTAAAGCCAAACAAGGAAGAACCATTTGATCTTCCAACTAAAATTGTCTATAAATTTCCTATTTGATTTTAGGATTAAGATCATCCATTTGTAGAAGATATAGCAACAATGAAAATTTTCTTACTTTGATAGGGGAGAGGGGCCCATAATGGAGTAGGGTCTAATAGTGAGGATAGAAGTGTCCTTAGTGGGCCCCATAGTGGAGCATTTTAATATCCAATTGCAAAACACCTTTTATCCATAAAGTATGCAAAGTGACAAATCATGTGATGCCACATCAGCGCACCAATAAAACATGACTTAATGCACCACTATTGGTCTCACTTTTTTTTGGGCCTTTTTTGGATACCTCAACAAAAAGCATGCTAATGTGGTCCTAAAATGAAATATAGAAGCACATGAGTTGCCAAATAAACTGTTGTACAAAATTGAGAGTCATTTGAAATTTCCACGTATTTTGAGAAATGTGAAGTTAAGGTGCTCCACTATAGGCCCCTCTCCCCTACTCATGTCTAAGAGAAACACATCAGTGACAACCAATTCACAATACCTTTCCTCATAGGCACTGATAAATCAGAAATGTCAATCATGTTCACTCTCATCACAACATGACTCTCCGTTTAGAAAAATTCTAATGACATTCTTCCTAGATTTAAGAAAATTTATTGATTTCAACTTTTTATGATTGCAAGTTTTTCCATCATTAGGTTAAAGATTTACGACATGACCATTATCAATTTTGGGTCTTGAGAAATTGTTATGTCATTTCTTGACTTCATTTTCGAGTATAACATACAAGCCCAATTAGCATCATGATTTGTTGATTTTTCTAATTCGAGCACTATTTAGTTATCTTTTCTACCATAGGAATTTTGATAATCATGACGTTCTTCAATTTCATCAAAGAAAAGGTGTGTCCATAAGCTTCTTCCCCAAGTGGACCATCATTTCTTGACCTTCAAGGTTTAAGTTTGATGGTTTATCAATCATATCAGCCATATAATTCCATCATCTCCTTGAAATCCATGTCCACCTTTGTGATAAAATAAAAAAACATAACCTCTCCATGCTCAATTGTATTATGAAGTCAACACTTATCATCTAAACTCATTTATTTAAAAGTACCTGGAAATTCAATAATTAACATATTGTGATGTAGCTTGTTTATAATTCCAGGCATGACCAATTCAAAACTGGGCATAGTTGATTGACTTATTTCACCCTCATAGGACACTTCAGCATCATTAGTTTGAAATATTTTCATTGATTCCATTATTAGGAAAAGTTCCATGATTTTCCTCTTTTTAATGATTATGGTCAACATTTCTTGGTGCTTTCCTTCATCATTACGCCCAAGGTAGAGTGCAGCAACATTATGGCATAGTGCAAAATTTAAGTTTGGGTACTACTGAGTTATCTTCCTTTATCAATGGATTCTTGTATCTGTAATGCTCTTCTATTTCTTCAAAGGGAGTATGTTCATGAGCTTTTTCCTTTTGTTGAGTATCATTGTTCTCTTATTTTTAAGCTCCAAATCTACTTATTTATCATTCACATTATCCACTTTTTTTAAAAAGACATATCTAACTTAACAAGGAATTCAAGACATGCAAGTTTTCCATGGTCTATAGTATTATGAAGTTTGCATCTATATGATAAACTCATATCTTCCAGGGTGCTTGTAAATCCCAAAATCTATACATAATGTCTCAACTTCTCTATTATCTTCGGATTATCCAATTCAAAACTTGGCATTGACAGGTTACATGACTCAAATATAACCTTAGAATCTTGACAACCTTCTCGCATATTAGCGTTTGATATAAAATATTTATTTAGTTCAACATTAGGCACAATATCATGGTGCTTCCCATATGCTTTCATCTCATTTGGAGGAAATGTAGGTATGCTAGTGAATTGTTGTCTCATTCAGCCATAAGTGTATATGTCTTTATTAATGCATCTCGTTCTCCTTGAATGTTCTCAGAACAAATCATATCCATGATCATTTTTAGAAGGGTTTCAATTGCATTAGATGTATTAACAATCTATTTAAATTTAATTGTACATAATCTTCTATTTTTCTTTGGCTAGACATAGTTGGAATAGCAACATAAGCATTAAAAAATCATCTAATTTAATGTTTTTTGATATGTTGGTTGATTTAATTGAGTTATAATGTTTGTTTGATCTAGTTGGAATGGGTGATTGGCTTAATTTTTCTAGCAATAATATTTCATTTGGTATTTTGAATCAAGTTGTCTCCTTGTTGCTACAAATTGTGCAAAAGCTTCTCTTGTATCTATGGTTTTTCCAAATTGTCTTAAGAAAGAATTCTCTCATTCAACTCAGAAATGTATGGAATTTGATGGAATATTTATATACAAATAATATGTTTTTGATTCACGTAAAAATAGGTTTTGAAGGGACACGGAACCCTTTACATCCAAAAGCAAGGCTACAATAAAGAACAAATTGCAGCCTACCAAAAACCAGTCCCCAAACAAGACTTGTCAAGATTTACATTTAGAAGTGCTCTTGTGGGAATGAAGAGTCATGTCGAAAGAAGGCCTAATTTTTCTTTCTTTCTTTTAACAATTATCCAGCCTTCTTCCACTTGTGCTGCCGTATCATGCCAAGCCAACCCACAATTTTCCTGAAGATGAATGCTTGCAGCCAATGTTTTAGAGTTTTCATCACTATTCCTTCATGTAGACAAATGAATCTCTATAAGGCCACCAGAAGAGACAACTTGAGACCCAATCTCTCGCTCAATAGGGGTAGCCGTCGCCGTAGCACTATCACTAGAAATGATAGCCTGAGATCCAAACTCATGCTCAAAAGGGGAAGCCACAACAACCCCACCATTTGAGGCATTCGAAGGAGATGCCCCAAGACCCTATGATTCCAAAGAAACCACCTCAAAAAAATTGCTGTGTTGTTTAGATTTCTTCTCAACCGTATAATGTTGTTGAGAAGCTCCTTTCCACTATGTTGCTATCATTGCTTTTTTCTCAAATCCACATTGTGCAGTAGCATGACCCATTTTAAAATATCTTCTACACCAAAAGGGAATCCCTTCATGATCCAAAGGTTGGACCCAAGAACCCTTAGAAGATTTAAGTAAGAGTTCAACATGTAGCCCTTTAGAGACATTTGTTTCAACCAATATGTGGGAAAAAGTGGAATGATAAATGTTAGATGATTCCTCATCCACCAGCAAAAAATCACCCAGGGCATCACCCACTTCCTACAAAAGAGGGTCAGTCCAAAGGTGGAGGGGAAGGTTAGGAAATTGAACCTAGATCAGGATCTTGTTGAAAGTTTTAGAAGTAGGGTTAAAATCAGGATGCTAAGGCTTAATCATCAACAAATATTTATCCTCCTAGCTAAAAAAATTGTCACATAAAATTTTATTTTTGTCCTAAACATTGTCAAACTTAGCTACAAAAAACCCCTTGGCCATAGGGAAAATATAAAATTTACTAGAGATTAGAGGCTCCCATTCCTTGGAGATCCAAGAATATAGCTGAGGGAGGCTAGGCCAAAAACCCCTAAACCAACAAATCACTCCACTATTTCCTCTAGTGTCTCATCCTTCAACTCCACTGAAATGGCACCTATTACCGGAATAAAAGACAACAACCTCCCCTGTCAGAAACCCACAGACGATTTCACAACAGGGCCTCTTCCCTCCAAATAATACAAATAATATGTTGCATCCATGAAAGTGTTAGCAAATAAATGACAGGCAACATACTCATGTTTAATATATTTTCTTATCATTAAATATTTACAAATATTGAGATGTTCAAATGCATTAAGTCCAATGTTGGGGGAGAAGATAGGTTTTCAATTGTATACATTTATAAGAATTTTATGAATACCTCCAAATATACACATAGGGCTTACCATTTGACTAAAATCACACCTAATGCTATCTAATGCAATGTGTAAGTTGATAGAAAAACTTCATCTTATGCAACTTAGCATGACTAATAAACAATCATTTGTGTATTTTTTAGTTTTTGTGATTTTTTAATTTAGTTATTTAATAATTTTTTAACTTTTACAATGGATTTCAGAAAGGTTTAAGGCATTTTAAAACATTTAGGAATAACATTTTATTTTTTATGAACTATTATAATATTCCTCTTTTATTCCCTCCTAGTACCAAAGTTTTCCCTACTTAAAATGTGGATAGACTTAAGAATCTTTGTTTAATTATAATTTGAGAGATTTACCAAAATATCTCATTAGAAGAGTGCTTTCGTTGGTTCATTCAAGGGGTTTTAGTGGAATACCAAGAGTGCTTTGCTAGAACTAGAGATTAAACATAGTGAAATCAATCATGAATAGCCTATTTAAACCTCTAATTTAATCCAAATCATGTACATGAAGTTAATCAAAATTGGATTTATAGTTTTCATACTACAACCAATAATCTAAGCTTTAATTTAAATGGTAAAAAAAAATATGAACCCATAAAACAAACTTATCCTTTTCAAAATCATAATTATATTGCATGAAACTCAAAAATTCATTCACATTATTTTATTCCAATTTCAAAAGTATAATAACTTTGATTTTAAAATAGTAGTGAATATGTTAAATATAAAATTTGTGCCATATGGAATTCAAAAAGAAAATGTTTTTTCTTCCTCATATGTAAAGAAAATTTGTCGTACAAGCACACATATTAATCCTAACCTAACATTGGTATAAAACAACTACAAAAAGCAAATGGGAGAATATAAAGGTTGGAGAAACTAAACTTGTTTTCAAACACTCCATACATTATTAGGTGAAAAGACAAATCCAAATAAAACCATTCCTTGCTTGGCCTATTTCCCACAACCAAAATGTAGGAAGGTGCAATCTTCAAAGGAAAAAACTTACAAATTTGTTGCAACAACCATTAGTCTTGCTGAATATATTGAGGAAGTATTCTCATATTGATGTTAATGATAGATGATGAGTTTCAAACCATATAAATATGTTGAAGTTGACAACATAAAGCATCTCACCATGAACAAGATGTTAGTGATATGAAATACATTTTAGATCCATCAATGTTCATGAATTAAATGTATGAAAATATAGGAAAACTAGTTTAGAGATTTAAAACTATTATAAAAAAGGAAAACCCAAAGAAATAGAGCAATAAATCTATTATATTTTATTCAAAATATGTTTCCAAGAGTTTCCAACCCTTATAATGTGTTACAATTGCTTTTTGTATAGGCTTGTTGAATGGAGAAGGCGAAAATTCATTCCCTCCAAAAGTTCTACATGGAGACAAAATAGACAAAAGACCAAAATACATTTCTCTTTTTCTTGTCTTTTATTCCTTCATTAAATCTAGTCAAAATTTGATTTGCAAATAAGTGTCATAATTTACTTAAATGCACACTTCTAACTGTCTTGGTTTGCACCTCAACTAATTTTCTCATAGCTAAATGTCTCAAATATGACAATGTATACATTATTATCTACATATTATTTTTACTACAGAAAACTTCAACTATTCTAAATTTTCTATCTACTTATTCCTCAAAAAAACTAGCACACTCTGTAATGCCCCGTCTTAATAACCTAAGAACGTTGCAATTGTGTTATAAAGGTGTAATAATTTTTTTTTAAATATTAATATTAAGTTAATTAATTGCATACATTCTTAGGTTAAGCGACGTTACACTACTTTGAGTTTTCCATAAGTGACTAAAGTATTTCGCATTGCACATATTAATTCATAACATAAAATAAACATTGTATAATAATAAATTTCCATTCATGATAACATAATAAAGTACATACATGTTTTTCCATACATTGTATTGGATAAGATATACATTACTCATCCATCTGATGAGGTAGTTCAATAATGATTACATTTTACAAATGATCACCTCACAACATTGAGGGATGTTTTTACATTACAAGTTTACAATATACAATGCTGAAAGTTCAGAAGAAATCCATGTGCGAGCTCTCCAACCATGAAGTTTTCGATGCCATGATCACTTGGGGACCCAATGGAGTAAGGTGCACGTTCCACCCAACCATGTGGTACCCGTAGGTCCACCCCCCGTGCTAGGAGATAGTAATAAGGTTACCTAGACCTAATCTACTAACCCTAGACTCTAGTACAAACAAACTATTGGTTACATTGCTTCCAGATTTTGACAATTGATTGAAACACAAACACAAGGTTTAACTATTATTCTAGGTGGAGTGTCATCATAACGATGCAATGGTTACCCTGGTGTTTCTTCCTAGGTTCGGGCCCCCAATCCTTGGGTTACCTGGTAACCTCTTACGAAACCCAGCCCCTATTGCATATTGTTGCGGAATCGAATGCCTCTTAAGGAAATGAGACACCGATTTGCCATTCCAGGCCTTCTCAACTTATACTCATGACTGTAGAAGCTCAAGAGTCATAAGTGAGGCAACTACATCTTATTAAATGTTTTAATTCTAACTACTATGACATTTAATTATCACTGACTTTGTTAACTATTTGTAAGTTACCCTAACACCACTTTGTGTGTCGGCCTTTACAATTAGCCACTCCCCTAACATAACATGGAAAACTATGTTTTCTTGACTAAGGTTAATAAAGTGTATCTTGATACAACAAGCAATTTTCATCAACATATATGACCAAAAATAACATCTATTTTCACAAAATCAAGTAATCAAGTACCAAACTAAAATAAAAGTTGATCTTGAAGACTTGTCTATTTAAAACTCTCCCAAATATGTCCCAAAAGAAGCACAATTATAAGACAAAGTAATAATGTAAATGTCTATCATTCGGATACTCTAAATCCAATTTACATCGGTTTTGTTATCAACATAATATAAATCAATATATAAAAAAGAAAATCTAATTTAAAAACAAAGAAGATATTCACTTCATTTAATTAACTCTTAAAATTCCCTCAAAATTACAATGAGCTTTTTCTATATATTCACAATTCTAATTCTATTCATACAAACCTTAATTAAAATAACAATAACAAAATCATCTTTTTAACCACTTAATCTTAAATTCCACTAACACTTATTTTTAACACAGAAATAATCTAATTTTCTATATATATATATATATATTATAATATATAAATAATATAACACATATATAAATATATATCTTACATACAAAAATTCAAAATAAAGTATTACGGATTAATAAATGTTAATAAACAAATTAAATAAAAAATTAAACCGAACTTTTCTTCTGCCCTGCGCATGGCAGGTGCCCATGAGAGGACGTGCTGCCTGTGAGGCAGTGCTACCTCCACAGATTTGTGGAGGGCGCTACCCTCACAGCAGCCGCGCTTCTCCATGGGAGCTACGGCTAGGAGGGGGTTAACCCTCCACCGTTGCTTTAACAGCAACATTCAAAACAATTTCATATATTTTTAAATAAAAACAAAAAAAAATCTGATAGTAACGTATTTAACACTTTCAAGCCTGCGGATTTAATCCGTATGGAAATTTTTAAATATAAAAAGAATTTTCTTACATATGATTTATTCACAGCTATGTATATATACATATATATATACACAGAAGTTCAGATTTTTTTTTTTGGAAATGTATATATATTTTTTTTAACAGAGAATTGAGGAAATAATTTTCACATTCTGTATATTTCATTCTAAAACAATAATTCTTCAACAGGGGTATTTTAAATATCAAACCCCAATTTCTTTTCTGAAACTTTCACAGAGGTTTTTCTAAAAGAATATGGTTTGAATTCTGTCTTTTACTCGCCTAAATTCTTGAAAATTTTACAGACAAATAAGATATTTACATAAAATTTTTCCAAAATCAATTACCAAGAAGTTGAAATTCCAACAAATAGATTTTCTTTACAAATAAATCAAGAAACCAATATCACAAGAAAAATACCTGTATAAAATAGATGCCTAAAGGATGTAACCTCTTGCCTGTAACGTGCAATTTCCAAGATCTTCTTCAAAAAGATTTTCCCCAAATCCAAGAAAGCTTGTCCAACCACCAAGAAGATCTTCCACAAAGAATCACAACCCCAAATAACAGAGAGATAACAACCTCTAAGAAAAAAAAATTAAAATTTTCACAGTAAGGAAATTCGTTTTGCCAGTCCTCAGAAAAATTTCCCGTGAGGAAATTGAACAGCCTCTCCATTTTTCCAAGATCCACAAAAACCTCTCCGTAACAAAATTTTCCAACAACCTCATAAAAGCACTGGCACACTTGTCGAGAAGTGGTTATGAGAAATATCTTCTCCTCTTCTCGGCAATTTTTGCCAATTCAAATTTTTTTTGCATGCAATTTAATTAATTTATTTAAATTTAAAATTTAAAAATCAATTTTCCATTCACATGCATATTCTATTTTATTCCACTTTTTTTTAATTTTATAATTCTTTTAAATACAATATAATTTACACACTTAATAATTTAACTTAATTAATTAATTTATTTAATTAAAACAGTTAAATCTTTTTAAGACCAACTATTTAACCAAATAAGCTAACTAATGTATTAAATTATCAAGTAAGTAAATTTCAATCATATTTAAATATTAATTAAATAACAATAATTAAAACACAATAACTAACATTAAAATTAACCAATATTTACCTTTACAAAACGATTTAACTAACAGAAACACAATACAACCTATGACTCAAAACTGAAAACTGACAATGTACTAAGATCAAGGTTAAAGACTAGACTAGGATAAACATAACTACTATCTCCCGTTCAACATTTCTGTTGAGTCTTGACACGCTCAGACCTGATTACATAGGTGGAGTCGGTGTCATGTACCTGCAAATTCTACAACCGAGCAAACAACGTGCATACATATATATATATATATATATAAAGCATTAAACAGGCACACCGTGTGGAGAAAATCATAGATATCGCAGGGCACTCGCAAGCGAGTGATGCGATTTTTTTCTCCACACCAATACACTCACAACAAACTGACGAAATAAATGTTGTTAGTCCATCATACGCATGTACATAGCAATAGTCATCTAAAAATAAACATCTAATCTAAATCATATCATATCTGAAACAATAATCATCAAACAAGTAACATCATGTCACAGAGTAATCCACTATCGCTCAAAACCAGCGATCACAATATCCAGCAAAACATCATAGGTCTAACAACATAAGAACATAGCAACATAAAGCATAAGCATAAACGGAGGGGTACTACATCCTCCCCCACTTGGATCAGGCTTGCTCCTGAAAGCCTGCGAATAGATAGGGATAAAGTTCCCTCAGGCGTTTCACATCCTCCCAGGTAGCCAAAGCCTCATAGCTAGGATCCCATTGGACCCTCACCTGATCAACGTCTCGACCCCTGAGACCGAGTGTCCGGTGCTGAAGAATGGCCACGGGCTCTAAAGCCAGCTGCCCGTCCTCTACCTGTAACGCATTCCAATCAAGTACATGAGATATGTCGGGATGATATGGTCTAAGTACTGATACATGAAAAACATCATGAATATGAGATAAACTGGGTGGTAAGGCAAGTCGATATGCCACGGGACCAATTCTCTCTAAGATCTTGAATGGTCCTACGAAACGAGGCGCAAGCTTAGAGCCTTTTCCATAACGGATTGGACTCTTTCGCGGTCGCACTCAAAGAAACACTCTATCACCAACAGCGAACTGTCGATCAATCCTATGCGCATCGGCATACTTCTTTTGCCTATCTTGAGCTGCTATCAAATGCTCTCTAATATGGTCAACCTGTTGCTCCATATCACGAAGCATCTCAGGTCCAAGTAATACTCTGTCCTCAAGTCGATCCCAACTCAGTGGAGTTCGACAAGGACGACCATATAATGCCTGATATGGTGGCATACCTATGGAACTCTGATATCCGTTGTTATAAGCGAATTCTACTAAGTACAAGTAATCCTCCCAACGTGATTGTTGGTCCATTACGTACATCCTAAGCATATCCTCTAATATTTGGTTAACTCTTTCAGTTTGACCATCGGTTTGAGGATGATACGCTGAACTAAAGTTCAACTATGTACCTAATGCACGTTGTAACAAAATCCATAAGGTAGAAGTAAATACAAGATCTCTATCTGATATAATCCTACGAGGAATTCCATGCAATCTAATGATATCTTCCATGAATATTCTAGCTATCGATGAAGCATTGTAAGATGAACGTACAGGTGAAAAGTGAGCTACTTTAGTCAATTGGTCAACAGTTACCATAATGGCATCATGTCGACGTGATAACGTAGGTAACCCAATGATAAAGTCAATGGATATAATATCCCATTTCCATTCGGGAATGAGATGTGGCTGCAATAATCCAGCAGGATGATGATGCTCAGCTTTAACTCGCTGGCATTCAAGACATCTTGATACGTAGTCAGCAATATCACGTTTCATACCAGGCCAGAAATACAATTGCCAAAGATCGGCATGCATTTTCTTGACACCTGGATGAGCCGAATATGGAGCTCTATGAACTTCAGTCATGATTAATGTACGAAGAATCTCTACATGAGGTACATAGATGCGACCTAAATGTCGTAATATACCATCCGATTCTAGGACATACCCTGCAAATCGACCTTCTAAAGGTCTACCCAATTCAATATCTGACTTCACTTCCTGATATAATCTATCATTAAAAAGTGCAACTAATATTTGACCTCTCAAATCAACTTCAAGAGTAGTAGTAGAGATCTCATGTCGACGACGGCTAAGAGCGTCAGCCACTACGTTCTCTTTGCCTTGAACATATTTTACTTCAAAATCGTACTCACACAAGAACTCCATCCACCATCTTTTCCTAGCGTTCAAGTTAGGTTGCGTAAAGATATATTGCAAACTACGGTGATCAGTATGAAGTTCGAAGCGATGACCTAATAAGAAATGCCTCCAACAAACTAAAGCATGCACAACTGCAGCTAATTCTAGGTCATGAGTAGGATAGTTTAATTCGTGGTCCTTGAGTCTACGAGACTCATAAGCAACCACACGCCCATCTTGCATCAAAACTGCTCCCAAACCCTCTAAGGATGCATCAGCACAAACTACGAAATCCTTAGTAGGATCAGGAACAATAAGTATAGGCGCATTAGTTAACTTTTCTTTAAGTGTTTGAAAAGCCAACTGACACTGTTCTATCCAAACAAACTTCTTCCCTTTCCTTTGAAGAGAAGTAATAGGATGACCGATTCTAGAAAATCCCTCTACAAAACGCCTATAATAGCCAGCTAAACCCATAAAACTTCGAACTTCACCTACATTAGTAGGTGTGGGACAATCCACAATAGCTTGGATCTTTGAAGGATCCACAACAATACCTTTTCCAGATATCACATGTCTAAGGTATTTTATTTCAGTTTGAAAGAAGTCACACTTCTTCAGGTTTGCGTATAATTGATTTTCCCTTAAACACTGCAATACCTGTCTCAAGTGTTCTTCATGTTCCTTCATGTTCCTCGAATAGACTAAAATGTCATCGAGAAATACCAAGACAAAGCGATCAAGGTATGTATGAAAGACACCATTCATTAAACTAATAAATACAGATGGTGTGTTCGTTAACCCAAATGGTACCACTATGAATTCGTAGTGCCAATAATGAGTTCGAAAAGCAATTTTATGAATGTCTGCTTCAGCTATACGTAATTGATGATACCCAGACTTTAAATCAATTTTAGAGAACACATTAGCTCCCTTAATTTGATCAAAAAGATCATTGATTCTAGGCAAAGGATAATGATTCTTAATCGTAACCTTGTTCAATTGACGATAGTCAATGCACAGCCTAAGAGATCTGTCCTTCTTCTTTACAAAGATGACAGGTGCTCCCCAAGGGGAAACACTAGGATGAATAAAACCCTTTTCTAAAAGTTCCTCTAACTAAATACGAAGTTCCTCTAACTCTTGAGTCATCATTCTATAAGGAGCTCTAGAGATAGGCTCAGCTCCAGGAACTAGGTCAACTCTAAAGTCAATATCCCTTTTCGGTGGCATTCTAGGAATGTCATTGGGAAATACATCCGCGAATTCCCTAAGAATAGGATGATCATCAAGAGATACCTCTCGACTCTCACCCTCATCTAAATCAGTAACTGTTGTTGCAAACAGTTGACATCCCTGACAAAGACATCTCTTTAATTACATAGCAGATATCATCCGTAAAGAGATAGGTCTTTGAATACCTATGATTTCTACTTTCACACCTAAATCATTAATGCAACTAACTGTCTTAAGTCGACAGTCAATTACAGCATGATAAGATGCTAACCAATCCATACCTAGTACTATATCATACGATCCTAAGGGTGTAACATATAAATCTACTAGAGTAGTTAATGTACCAATTTTAAGTTCACAATCTTGCACTAAGTTTTCTACTACTACTTTCACCCCTGAGGCAAATTCAACTTGCCATTTACCACCTTGCTTTACCACCACAAGACCACAACGGTCAATAATGGTCGGTGAAATAAAGGAGTCAGTGGCTCTGGAATCAAAAAGAATTGACACATTAACACCATGTAACTTACCTGAAGTCTCGACCACCGTATTCTGGTGATCAGCTTGGCGGTCATTAACCGCTGCATATACCGTATAAGAACGTCTTGCATCTCCCACTGTAGGCTTTGAAACTGTAGGTCGAGGCCCATAACCAGTAGAACCTCTCATCGGACACTGTCTAGCTATGTGCCCATGCTGCCCACATGAATAACATCATGTGCATGTGCCTCTACCAAATCCTCTACCACCCAAAGGTGCATTGGACTATTGAAAGCTACCCCTACTGATGGTAGACTGAGCACTCTGCGCAGGCTGATCCTGCCTATTACGCTTGTTGCGCCACCAGTTACAACCCTTTCCTGATTGAGGACTGTTTTGTTGTTGTGGTTGAGGGTTATTGTTCTTTTGAGGTGTTCTTTGTTGCTGTTGCTGCCCACCCTTTGTGGGTGTCTGTTGGTTCTTGGAAGAACCACCTATCTATGCTTGTCCACCCCGTGGACTAAAACCTGCTGCAGGAGCACTCCCAATCTGCACTCCTGTGTGCCCACCTAAAGCCATAATAAGGTTCTCCTCAACTATGCGAGCCTTCTCCACCGTGACTTCCATAGTCTTTGGCCCAAAGACTCGGACACCACCACTGATGCGGGCGTTTAAACCCCTGATAAAATGTTGTACTAGCATAGGCTCATCATCACCAATACCAGCATACTGCTTGAGTTCGTAGAACCTATGTTCGTATTGCTCTATAGAAAGAGCTAATCGGCGTAGATCATGGAACTCGTCAGCCCTACGCTGCCTCCAGTATTCCGAAAGGAACCATGCTCTGAACCTCTCGAGAAACATCTCCCAAGACACTGAACCAATATCTATATGGAGCTTCTGCTCCTCCAGGTGCCACTAAGTAGAGGCGAATCCTCTCAAGTGCATAATAGCGCATCTGGCATGGGTATTGCTACCGTAAGAGTGCATGGCAAAGCATCTACCCAAATCTAGTAGCCAAGTCTCAGCCTCTAATCCTCCTCCTGAACCATCAAAGGTAGGAGGACGTGCTCTCAGTAAATCCCTCATATGACCTGCGATGATAGCATCCTGATGTGCTGTGTCCTCTACTCTCCTAGGGGATCTATCCCTCTCTCTCACAACCTCCTGCTCATCTACCTATCTAGGTCCAAGACAAGCTAGGACCTCCTCTAATAATGGATGTATCTGAGAACCCTCTACTGCTGACTGTACGGGATTCTGTTCCTCATTTCTCTAACCCATCTATTCTGCTTGGTCACTATGGTGAGGGCTAGGAAGGGGAGTAACCTGAGGGATTGGCCCACGGCCTCCACCTCTACCTCTACCACGACCTCTTCCTCCTTGCCTAGGCATGTTCCTACACATAACAATTACGAGTCTTAGATACTATTCAACCAAAGTTAGCAGTTGTGACACTACGTACTAGGTCAACCTAATGGGCTCTAGATTACCCAGAGCATCCAGTGTTTGTAACCTTGGCTCTGATACCAATCTGTAATGCCTCGTCTTAATAACCTAAGAATGTTACAATTGTGTTATAAAGGTGTAATAATTTTTTTTTAAAGTAATAATATTAAGTTAATTAATTGCATACATTCTTAGGTTAAGCGACGTTACACTATTTTGAGTTTTCCATAAGTGACTTAAGTATTTCGCATTGCACAAATTAAATCATAACATATAATAAACATTACATAATAATAAATTTTCCATTCAAGATATAATAAAGTGCAAACATGTTTTCCATACATTGCATTGATATGATATTACAATACTCATCCAGCTTGATGAGGTAGTTCAACAATAATTACAAATACAATTACATTGTTCACCTCTTATACATTTGAGGGATGTTTTCAAATACAAGTTTACAATATACAATGATGAAAGTACAGAAGAAATCCATGTGCGAGTTCTCCATCCATGAAGCTCTCGATGCCATGATCACAAACTGGGGACGCAAGGGAGTAAGGTGCACGTTCCACCCAACCATGTGGTACCTGTAGGTCCACCCCCTGTGCTAGGAGATAGTAATAAGGTTACCTAGACCTAATCTACTAACCCTAGACTCTAGTACAAACAAACTATTGGTTACATTGCTTCCAGATTTTGACAATTGATTGAAACAGAAACACAAGGATTAACTTTTATTCTAGGTGGAGTGTCATCACAACGATGCAATGGTTACCCTGGTGTTTCTTCCTACGTCCCGGCCCCCAATCCTTGGGTTTCCCTGGTAACCTCTTACGAAACCCGGCCCCTATTGCATACTGTTGCGGAATCGAATGCCTCTTAAGGAAATGAGACACCGATTTGCCATTCCAGGCCTTCTCAACTTATACTCATGACTGTAGAAGCTCAAGAGTCATAAGTGAGGCAACTACATCTTGTTAATTTTTTTAATTCTAACTACTATGACATTTAATTATCACTGACTTGGTTAACTATTTGTAAGTTACCCTGACACCACTTTGTGTGTTAGCCCTTACAATTAGCCACTTCCCTAACATAACATGGGAAACTATGTTTTCTTGACTAAGGTTTACAAAATGTACAATGATACAACAGACAATTTTCATCAACATATATGACAACCAATAACATCTATTTTCACAAAATCAAGTAATCAAGTACCAAACTAAAATAAAAGTTGATCTGGAAGACTTGTCTATTTAAAACTCTCCCAAATATGTCCCAAAAGAAACACATTTATAAGACAAAGTAATAATGTAAATGTCTATCATTCGGATACTCTAAATCCAATTTACATCGGTTTTGTTATCAACATAATATAAATCAATATATATAAAAAAAAATCTAATTTAAAAACAAAGAAGATATTCACTTCATTTAATTTACTCTTAAAATTTCCTCAAAATTTCAATGATCTTTTTCTATATATTCACAATTCTAATTCTATTCATACAAACCTTAATTAAAATAACAATAACAAAATCATCTTTTTAACCACTTAATCTTAAATTCCACTAACACTTATTTTTAACACAGAAATAATCTAATTTTCTATATATTAATATATATATATATATATATATATTATATTAAATATATATTTAATAATATATAAATAATATAACACATATATAAATATATATATCTTACATACAAAAATTTGAAATAAAGTATTACGGATTAATAAATGTTAATAAACAAATTAAATAAAAATTAAATCGAACTTTTCTTCTGCCCTGCGCATGGCAGGCCCCATGAGAGGACGCGCTGCTTATGAGGCAGCGCTACCTCCACACATTTGTGGAGGGCGGTACCCTCACAGCAGCCGCGCCTCTCCATGGGAGCGGCGGCTGGGAGGGGGTAACCCTCCACCATTGCTTTAACAACAACATTCAAAACAATTTCATATATTTTTAAATAAAAACAAAAAAAAATCCGACAGTAACGTATTTAACACTTTCAAGCCTGCGGATTTAATCCGTACGGCAATTTTTAAATATAAAAAGAATTTTGTTACATATGATTTATTCACAGCTATGTATATATACATATATATATATATATATATATATATATATATATATACACACACAGAAGTTCAGATTTTTTTTTTTAACAGAGAATTGAGGAAATAATTTTCACATTCTGTATATTTCATTCTAAAACAATAATTCTTCAACAGGCGTATTTTAAATATCAAACCCCAATTTCTTTTCTGAAACTTTCATAGACGTTTTTCTAAAAGAATATGATTTGAATTCTTTCTTTTACTTGCCTAAATTCTTGAAAATTTTATAGACAAATAAGATATTTACAGAAATTTTTTCCAAAATCAATTACCAAGAAGTTGAAATTCCAACAAATAGATTTTCTTTACAAATAAATCAAGAAACCAATATCACAAGAAAAATACCTGTATAAAATAGCTGCCTGAAGGATGTAACCTCTTGCCTGTAATGTGCAATTTCCAAGATCTTCTTCAAAAAGATTTTCCCCAAATCCAAGAAAGCTTGTCCAACCACCAAGAAGATCTTCCACAAAGAATCACAACCCCAAATAACAAAGAGATAACAACCTCTAAGAAAAAAATTTAAAATTTTCACAGTAAGGAAATTCTTTTTGCCAGTCCTCAGAAAAATTTCCCGTGAGGAAATTGAATAGCCTCTCTCCATTTTTCCAAGATCCACAAAAACCTCTCCGTAACTAAATTTTCCAACAACCTCATAAAAGCACTGGCACACTTGTCGAGAAGTGGTTATGAGAAATATCTTCTCTTCTCGGCAATTTTTGCCAATTCAAATTTTTTTTGCATGCAATTTAATTAATTTATTTAAATTTAAAATTTAAAAATCAATTTTCCATTCACATGCATATTCTATTTTATTCCATTTTTTTTTAATTTTCTAATTCTTCTAAATACAATATAATTTACACACTTAATAATTTAACTTAATTAATTAATTTATTTAATTAAAATAGTTAAATCTTTTTAAGACCAACTATTTAACCAAATAAGCTAACTAATGTATTAAATTATCAAGTAAGTAAATTTCAATCATATTTAAATATTAATTAAATAACAATAATTAAAACACAATAACTAACATTAAAATTAACCAATATTTACCTTTACAAAATGATTTAACTAACAGAAACACAATACAACCTATGACTCAAAACTGAAAACTGACAATGTACTAAGATCAAGGTTAAAGACTAGACTAGGATAAACATAACTACTATCTCCCGTTCAACATTTCCGTTGACTCTTGACATGCTCAGACCTGATTACACAGGTGGAGTCGGTGTCATGTACCTGCAAATCCTGCAACCGAGCAAACAACGTGCATACATATATATATATAAAGCATTAAATAGGCACACCGTGCGGAGAAAATCACAGATATCGCAGGGCACTCGCAAGCGAGTGATGCGATTTTGTTCTCCACACCAATACACTCACAGCAAACTGACGAAATAAATGTTGTTAGTCCATCATAAGCATGTACATAGCAATACTCATCTGAAAATAAACATCTAAACTAAATCATATCATATCTGAAACAATAATCATCAAACAAGTAACATCATGTCACAAAGTAATCCACTATCGCTCAAAACCAGCGATCACAATATCCAGCAAAACATCATAGGTCTAACAACATATGAACATAGCAACAGAAAGCATAAGCATAAACGGAGGGGTACTACAGAGGACATAAGAAATTTAATTAAATAACTCATTACTTAATTAAATTTGGATGAATATTAGCGTGAAAGGGGATGAATTAGTCAAATAATATTGATCATATGACTAATGAAGAAACTAATGCATTTAATTCAACAACTGGGATTATTCAATTAAACAGTCAAAAAGAGATGATTCACAAAAAAATGGTGTTAGCAATAAAATTCAAATGTTTTATATGAGTGAGGACAATTTTAAGTGTCTACATTTTTTCCCTCTTTGAAGTGAGGTACCTATTACATTGGTTCAAAGACTAATGTTTTTAGAATTTACACGATTTGCTTAGATTAAAAAAAAAAAAAAAAATCCTAATTTTTCAGATGCCCCACTATTGTTCTAGTGGAAGGAATTAAGCTAGTATCATTCCCTCTCAAGATATCAAGCATAAAATTTATTTTTCAGGACGAGATCGCGAAAAAGGTTCAACATTGATTAAGTTGCAAAAATAGGCTCTAAGACATGAAAAAATCTTAGAAAATAAAAAATGCCTCAAAATATGCCCCATAGCTCAAAACTTGATGAAAAAGGATCAAAATGTCATTTTCTGCTCAAATTAGGGCAAAAACCTTGATTTTAAGGCTTCAATAGAGGTGGAGGGGTCATTTTCAAATCATTTGCACACTTGACCTTAGTGAATTGCTATTAATTTTGGTTTGAGAGCCTAATGATATGGCTAATTGTGATCTCCCACAACACCTCACGGATAGGGTATGAGAATATCAACAACCAGTAGATAGAGGACCCTCAACACACAAATCAAAAAAATTCTTGTTTTGATTTTTTATGCATTTTATTCTAGGTCAAAAAGGTCAAACAATAATGTCATTGTATAGCATCACTTTTGTCTTGATCGACATTGCTTTTTCTGGAGTAGTGGAGCTATTAAAAATACATTAACTTTTTCCTAGGCATCAGTTTTGAAAAGCCAATGCAATTTTGAAATGGCAGCGTATTTTAGGGTTTAGCGACACTATTGAAATAGTGTCATGCTCTTGCAAGGAGTGTCACTTTTTCTTTTTAGGTCTAGTGGTGCTATTGAAATGTTGCCACACTTTTGAAAATAGCGTCACTTTTGACTTTTGGGTATACCATTGCTCACATAATGTTGTTGCACTTTTGAGAATGGTGGTGCTTTTATAATTTAGGGTTCTAGACTTGAAATCTTATGTTTTTTTTAAATTTTGACATGGTTTAGTTGATTTATGCAAGAGATTGTTCATCTGATCTATTCAAGGGACCAAAGACTAAGCATTATGTCTTATGTTCACAATTTCACTGACCAAGCGAGGATGTTTCTTAGAGTGATTGGGAAAGGATTCATGGTACATATGACCAAGATCAAGACACATTTGGCTATGATTTTAGCATTGATTGAGCAGTGACATAGAAAGACTTCATCTTTCCACCTTCCTACTAGAGAGGTGACTACCACTTTAGAAGATTTTTGGCACATCGAATGAGTGTCGAGTAGGTTATCTACAATGTGGAAATTGGGATGGCTATTTTCTATGAGGGTCTTGGCATTGATACCCTCTGGGTAGAGACTACATAGATCAACTTAAATGATTACAAAGGACAGGCACTAATTTTTACCTTCATTATTGAAGCTTTGATTTGTGGAGTGCTTGAGCCAAACTACTGAGGTAGAGGCTTTAGCATTGGTTGGGACTTTCCTAGTCATGAATGATATCAGATATGCCTTGCTTTGCTTGGGGACTTGTGATTCTAGCATCACTGTACCACAATATGCATTAGGTGGTCTACATGGGAGGACAAAGTATAGGAGTTGGGGTCACACTCCTAGATATTTGGGCTTGGGAGCACATTGGCAAACATTGATGCTAATGATTTTGTAGTATACCATTAGGGAGACATGATGACACTCCATTAAATAGGTCCAACATGTATCCCATACTAGAGATGGGTTATTGATAACATGACACTGTTTCATTGGAGACCCTAGTTATAGACACTACCATGGTTTGATGATCATGAGTAGGTCTTCTATGCCAAAAAGACTGCATACATGCAGGGTCATGACCATTCTATGATCAAGAGGTATGTTCTAGCTTAGGTTTTCTAATAGTTTTGTGAGGTTTATGATGTTGTCTCTGAGGAGTACTAAGCCACATTCACACATACGAAGTTAGAGAGATTGACTAGGGGCTACAAATTCCAACTTAGGTAGCCATAGATTATTTTTGATAGCTTGTGCCACAACAATGGGTATACGCTGGAGGGGCTTATGGTGCTAACATGACAGTAGCTTATGATGCATGGCTTGCACAACATGCCCCAATTAAATTGACAAATTCAGCCAGTGGACATGTGCTTGACAAGGGGAGGGGATATGGAGTAGATAAGGAATAGGGGAGAGGACACTTGGAGCCCCCTCAACAACCTGCTTGAGATGGGCATGATGGATAGGTGCCCGATGATGGACGTCAGTAGCCACAAGATAGGAAGGTTCTAGGGCACGCACCATTGATACCCCCACTACATCAAGGACCACCACCACCACCATTTCAACAACAACAATAGTCATAGGGTCCTGATCTATGATATTCCCATATTTTGGCACTTATTGAAGAGGGATCAACTTTGTCAGTAGGTCTAACAACCAACAAGGTAGTGAGATGCAGCACGCATAGCTTGATTTACAGTATCACCAGAGAGTGTGATTAGGAGTGACAGTAGAGATATTAGTTGAATTTGTAGTTGACTTAGGAGACATGGTGTCAGGTGCAGTTAGAGGCTACCACCCAATTTTAGGCCTAGGAAAGACAAGGAAACATACCTATGCTTTTGTATAGAGATTTTGTTGCAAAGGCCTCTTATTACCAAACACTATACCATCAGGATGTTCCCTGAGAGAGGCAACAACTTGATTATTCTGAGAGGAGTAGAGTTGTGTCGAGTGGCTCGATAAGGATGTTCAATGAGGAATCCCTTAAGGAGCAACCACTAGTAGCCATCAAGTAGCCATCAAGACAATTCTTGCCATGATGACAGACAAAGCCAAGGCTAGCCTAGAATTTGTAGACATTTTTGGATGTACAACCCCAATTATTGATATGTATATATACATTCACTAACTAGTTGATTTTTATGACATTTATACATTGATTCTAACTTTGAATCATGACAATCCTTTGTGATTAGATATATATGAGATGGTCCGATTCAATTATGATATGATGTTCTATCATTTGATGTGATGTTTCATTTATTTCATGCGTTATGTTCATGTATGGATGCACATACTATGGATGTAGGTTTTTATGTTATGGATGCATTTTTTAATTTATGCAAGTGGTATGATGTGATGTATGATATATGATGTGATGTTTATATGATATGCAATGTATGATTTATGTTATCAATGTAATGTCACGGATAATTGTTTTTTTTTTAAGTATCTTTCTATATGACATTATATGGGATGGATGTATTTTCTTTGCATATTTTCTATGCAATGATGTCATGCTTATGATATGTTGATGGTTTTTGGATGCATGATGGATGCATTATTATTTTTTCCGATTGTCATGCTACCATGTTAGCATAGAAAGAAGATAGAAGAATAAAATGAATGGATTAACCATTTATTTAGAGATTGATTGAAAAATTCCAAAAATTCTATGAGTCTTCAAGACTTTATTAGATATAGTGATGAGATTGATGATTTGCTTGCTTTAGGGATTGTGATACCTCATAATTTCATTCCTTATTTTTGATATAGCACATAGATACGATGCATCGGGGATAACTAGGATGGCTTTGTACCTAGTGCAATGGAATTTGACTCTACAAATAGATAGGATAATCCTTTCTCACACTTTGACATATGGAAATGTAGTTTAGGGTGATCCCACAATACTGGCTTACAATTTTTGGGAGATTCTGATTTTTGCTGAAATCACATATTTTTAGAAAATATAATGATTTAAGCCTTGAAAGGTTCCATTTAAAGGATTCCAATTGAAGAGAGTTTGATCGAACCACCTTAGATCAAAGCCACTTGGATAGAACCCTGCTAGTTTTAAAACATACCTATAACAAATTCTCCTTTACACCTATCAAAATGCTGATAAAAAACAACTTTTGATTTACCTTTTGGGGGATCAAATAAATTCATTTAAATTTTTTTGTATGTATTCCTTATTATAAGCTTCTCAAAACTTATATTTTAAATAAATTTAATTTTATTATTATATTTATTTTTTATTTCTTGTGAATGTAGGTTTTTCATCAAAAATGAAGCTCTTTGTTTTGCATATGTGGAAAAAGGGTAGATTATAAAAAAAAGTTTGAAAAATATCAGTGCAGTAGATATTGAAGTTCTTGATCCAAAAAAATAAAAAAATTGAATTTTGATACATACAAAAAAAGTTATGTTGTATACAGTCTGCCTATGTTTCAATTGTAATTAGTTTGACTTCAAAACTTGACTACTAAGGAAAAATATTCAATAAAACACTATGAAACCAAATTAAAATACTAGATATTGTAGTTACAAATCTAAATTTAAAAAAAATACAATTTTATCCTTAATGGAAAAAGCTATCTTTTATACGACGAGCATCACTCCTTAAAAATGGTGTTTACTAAAAAAACTACTTTTCAAAGGAGATGGAAAAATAAGTGCAATCTAATATTTTGCAATGTTTTAAGGTTGTTTTTTATCCTTTTGGGTTATATGTGAATGTTTAGGTTTTTCAGGTATTGTGAAGTTGTTTAGGATTTTTGAATATTTTCTAATGTTTTGGGTTTTCAAGTTTGCAAATGGGTATGTGAAGGATCGTCATGGAAAAAACAGGCTCTTAAGTGGTCAAAAAATCAAAAAAATTAGAGTTAGATAACTTGACATAAAAATTTGAATAAGTTATCTACATTATTTCAAAAATATGTAACAATAGAATTTTTAGGATATTGAATGTATTTTCTAAACTACTAGGTTTGTTTTAAAAGGAAAATCTATTTGGTGAAAATTCAAAATTTCAATGCAATAGTACATAAATTTCAAGGAAAAAATAAGAAGTAGGTGTCTATCTAACCACCCTAACTACAATAAAATGATAATAGTTTTTTATAATATTTTAGATATAAGTATAGGAATCATGTCCAGATGTGATGCATAATTTTTGTAATTTTTTTCTAAGTAAATAATTAATTGTGATTTTTTTATTACAACTTTTAAAATATATTAAAAACTCATATGTCTAACCACCTTAACTTGATCAAAACTTTGTGAAATTCAATTTTTATTTTTATTTAATCCTATATTATGCAAATCATAGAATGTGACACATGTTTTGGATTCAAAAAATGTGATACTGTTTGAAAGATATAGATGTTTTTCAATCAGTCTATTAATCAGGACTTTAGTCATAATTTGAATAGAAAATGAATAATAATTACTTATTAAATTCAAAGTAAAGCATAATTTATATTGGTGGAGAGTAAGAATCTCCTTTGAAAACCCTTTTTGTTTCATCAATTTTGGGTTAAAAAAAAGTCGTCAGCCACAAACCCATCATATTGCCACTTTTTGGCCCATCATGATCCTACACATACACAAATGTTTTTGTATTTTCTGAGTTAGACCAAGACCTAATCTAGGGACTAACCTACAACCTCGAGGTCTTATCAACAATTAGCCTTGCCTATGTTATACACCTAGAGATCACATAGTTTAACTGACTCTAACCAGTGACCATTCATTGACGAGATATGAACATTTGATGGATTGTCAATTTATTATTATGGACTCCTAAAGGACTAACCTAATGCCTTAGGGATGCATTGATGATGGCCTTGCCTATGTTCAAACTCAAAGACAATGCAGTTCAATAATCATGTTTTTGATTTTTTTGATGTTTTGACCTATTCAAATATTTTGATGTGTTTTTAATGTTTTGAGATTTTGACTTTACAACTTTTTGAGTGTTTTTGGATTTTGTCTATACAAGATTTTGATGTTTTTTTATTTTTTGATTTTGCAAGTGTTTTTGGATTTTTTTGACGGGGTTTCAAATTTTTGGGGAGTTTTTGAGAGATTTTGAGAATAATCTTAGATCACAATGTCAATATCAAATTATGAGATAAAAGAGTTGGATAAAAATTTATTTGGAAAAAAGAGTGCAAGAACCTACTCCCAATGTCTAGAAATGTTTCATAGTTTAATGGAAAAACCAAGATGTGAAGAGTTCAATAGAGTTTTATCATGCTAGATGTGAGGTATGGGACTTCATGAGAAAAAATCGTAAAGAGCTTTCCAAGAGCTTGCTATGAGTAGAGTTGAAGCATATGCCAAACCTTTGTCAAGATCAAGATAAACTAGAATATCTAGATAGAGCTGGATTGGATGGATGGAGGGGGCATTGAATTTATCTTGACAAGGATGAGATACTATTGTCTAAAAATGATCATATAGATGCTCGATTCTATTCATGACACATATTTTCTAGGTTTTCATAATAGTACTTTTCTAAAGTGCAATCAAAGTGGTTTTTACCAAAGCACAATTTTTATTATTTTCTTTATTTTTTATTTTTTTAAAGATTTTACCCTCATGTTGAACCACCCAGTGGTACTGATGTAGAGGCCACTATCATAATGTGCCAACGATATCCTTCTTCACGAATTTTCTTTCCTAAACTACAAGCACTTGAATGCAACTTCAGAGAAGTTGGATCTACCTTGTTGATACAAGAATTAACCTTGTCTATGTGTGCACGTCGTAATATAGTTCCTTTGGAATCCTTATGATGAAGAGTAGTTTCCAACACACAGTTAACGCAAGAATCAGATATCATGAATGGAGTGTATGGTGTCATGCATGAAGGAATATGAGATGGATTGGTTGATGGTTTGGAACCTTTGACTCTCTAAACCTAGGTAGATGAGCAATGATCAGTTGATATGGTGGTTTTCATGAATTCGGGACCAACCACTTGATATACTTTTTTTATTTCTTGAGAAGCTTATTTTATATTTGAGGAATTGTTTGATGGATACATTTCCCTTTTTGACTTTTCCCCGTAGTTTCTTTGACTAATGGAGTATAATTGGGATGGTTTTATTTTGCATTATTTGGCATGGGCAATCCCACAATATTGGGTTACAATTTTTGGCCAAATTGGACACTAAAATAATTTTTTCTAACTAAATCTCACTTTCAGGCACCTATAGTGGCTAAATTGTGAGGAATTTGAAGATGATGCAAACTAGTGATTTGTGAATTTTTTTTGTAGATTCTAAATATATTTTTTCAAAAATTTTGGAATCAGATTGCACTTCTTTTTCCATCTCCTTTGAAATCTAGTTTTTTTTAGTAAACAACATTTTTAAGGAGTGATGCTCACTATATAATGCATAACCTTTTTTCCATGAAGGATAAAATTCTAATTTTTTCGAATTTAGATTTGTAACTATGATATCTAGTGCTTCCAATTGGTTTGATAGTAATTTATTGAATATTTCCTCCTTAATCAAGTTTCTAAGTCAAACCAATTATAATTTAGACATAGGTAGACCGTATAATGCGTAACTTTTTTTGTACGTATCGAAATTCAATTTTTTTGTTGGATCAAGGACTTCAATATCTAGTGTACTCATGTTTTTTAACTTTTTTTTGATAACATGCTATTTTCCACTATATGTACAGAATAGAGAGCTTGATTTTCAGTGAAAAACCTATGTTTAATAAAACTAAAAGAAAAAATTAAAATTATATTCATTGGATAACTTGTTATGAGGAATACCATCATCCGATTAGGTCTATAAAGTCTCCTCCATTTTCATCCTCAACCAAAGCTTTGATGCATAAAATTTTGGACTTTTTTGTTTCCAAAGGGTGAGAAGGTGGGGAAAGGGGGTTTTAGGTGAACCAATGGGGTTCAGCCAAACTAGAGGAGCTTCAGGTGAACCAGAGGGGGTTCACGTGAACCTCCTTTCAAAAATGTTTTCTTTGTGTTTTTTGGTAGGAATGGTGGTACCTTGCATTTAATTGGTTCACTCAAGCTAGGGTTTTATCAAACCATCTTTTCATTCACTCGAACCAAAGGGTTTGCTCAAACCCCAAAAACCAATGTTTTTTGCATCGGGTTATTTTTTGCAACTTTTCCTTCCTCACTCGAATTGTAAACCATTTTTGTGGGTTTACCAATATCAATTTGTATTTACTTCATCATTTTTTCTTTACTTCTTCATTTTCTTTGATGATCTCCTTAATTTGATAGGAATCCTTCTTTCTATGTTGATCCCAAATTGTGTATTAGATGATAGATCAATGACGATTCATGATACAATATTTCCCCCAGCGTTGTGAAGGTATTAAAAATACCTAATCTTTTTCCTTGATAATGTATCCTTTGATCAATAACCTTGAGTATGACTTGTTGTGAACACATGCTATTACTATGGGTTCCTATTGTTTTGGAATATTAACTATTTTCTATGATTCTATGACATCTTTATCTGTTGATACTAATTCAAAATATGTTGATGTTTATAAAGAAGATGTTTATGATGCACAATCATTATAAGAATAAATAATATCAACCATTGCTTGCTTTTGTGCAGTAATATCAAGAGTGGTAGAATCTTGTTTTGGATGAAGAACATCTATATTCCCATAAAAAAGAAACATATTAGGTGTGATATCTGGGATATGTTTGGAGTTTAAAATGGTTTAAATGGTGTCCATCATCTCTTGATAAAATTTTGGGGAAGTGATCTCTTAATCTTGACTTAGGGTAGACCAACTACCACTTATGGGTTGGAAGATATTTATGAAAATCATAGCAATGTTGTGGGGGTAAGGGTTCATGATCTTGAATTGATTTAGAGAAATTTTTGTTATCCTCAAGATCCTCCTCTTAACATGATCCTTGGATAGATGATACATCATCAATGAAAGATATTTCTTGCTCCTTTAGAACTTCTTCAATATACCCAATCATGCACTCATATGAGAGAGGGATATCATAATCTAATACATACTTGATGCCATTATGATATGAACTATTGCTAGACACTGTTAATTGGTGTGTAATTTTTTTAAAAATAGTATCTTGATGTATTCTTGATTCTTCATGTTGTGATGAATGAAAGACATG
>VDFB02109042.1:58942951-58975742 GCA_007258455.2 Sequoia sempervirens
CTCAAGAATTTATTCCAAAGCATGATCAAAATCTTTCACCAAAGTCTAGCAATGGTCCTTTTCAAAACATGTTGATCCCCTTTGACCGCATGGTTACAGATACTGAAAGAACCCTGAACTCGACACCTGAGGATATTGAACCACTTACCATGTACAATGATGACATCCAAGAACCATTTATAAGTAGTCCATCCTTTGAAACTGATCCATATCAAGAACTTGATCCAAAGCATGTCGAAAGCAACTCTGAAATCATCCAAGATCAAGAATTTGTATCTTCAAGATACTACAATAATCTGATGAACACTCTCTTATCCATGCAAGATGATCATATCCATGTAGCACATACTCCTCCATCTACCCATGAGATGCTTTTTACAGATGGGCATGTAGATGATCTTCAGCTAGAACAAGATTGTGTTACACAAAAAAAGCAGATTCTTAACTCCTACAATCAAATGGAGTTGTCAACATCAGGATCAAATACATCCCAAATTCAGATTGAGGACATCATGAATACAGATATCGAACATTATCCACTCAAGGAAGCAAATCAGGTAGAACAAGATATTTCAGAGTCAGTAGAGCATCCAATCGAAATAACATCATCTACAGTGGTCATTTGTCAGAGCATGTTTATTGAACAAGATATCTCAAAACAAGCAGAATCAAGGAATGAAGGTGCTACTACCACCATACTGGGGGCAACCTCGTCTCAAGCAAACATCAACATAGGGAGCACGAAGAATCTTTATGGTGAAACCATTGCCAATACTACAACCAGCCATGCCATGAATCTTCATCCACCCATCACCCCATCCATGAATGGGGACCAACTTCGAAGGAAAAATTTGAATCAAAGTACGAAGAACATTATCAAAGCAAAAGAAGCTAAGAACAATGATGGACAAATCAAATACAAATGGATACCAAAAAATATAAAGAAAGATCATCCCTATCAAACTCCATCAGTCAAAGAAACTGTGGAGAAAAATAAAAGAGGGAAAAGTATCCATCGAAGAAGTCCACAAAAGAAAAAGCAGGCTTTTCAAGCGACGTACAAAGTGTATCAACTAGTTGGTCCTAATTCCATGCACACTTCCATATCCACCAATCATTGCTCAACTTCCCAAGTTTGGAGAGTCAAAGGTTCCAAACTGTCAACCAATCCATCTCTTATCCCTAAACACACTCCACCCACGCCTCCACACATAATATCCAGTTCTTACATTGATCGTGTATTGGCAACGACCCTTCATCATAAGGATTCAGAAGGCAATTTATCGCGATGTGTGCACCAAGATAGAGTTAACTTCGGTATTGGTGAAGCAGATCAAGAATCTCAAAAGTTGCATTCAAGTGCACGTATCTTAGCAAAGCAGCTTCTTCAAAAAGGACATCGATGGCACGTTATGATAGGGGTATCTACGTCAACACCACCAGGTAGTTCAGCATAAATCTTTCGAAAAAATACAAAAAAAATCAAAAAATATGAAAATCCAAAAAAATTAGAAAAAGGATTGAAAATAGTAAAGATAAAAATCGTCCTCTAGTGAAAACCGCATGGGCGGCGCTTTGGGCAAGACCATGATGAAAACCTGGCAAATAGTCATGTGTAGACTCAAGCATCTACGTGTGCCACTTCAGGTGAAAGCATCTCATCCCATCCATAATAAATTGAGCATTCCATGCATCTTATCCATAATAAATCCAATCCATTTTCATCCATCTTCATGATCCATAGTCCAAGTTATATTGATCTTGATGAAATTTTGGGGCACACTTTACGCTTGCTTATGGAAAACATCTTGACATGGGTCATTTTCATTGATCCTATGCTATCTAGCATTATCTGAGCCATGAAAGCATTATCGAAATGAGCATTCGTTATCCAAATACCTTATCTTATCGCAAGATAATCCATATCCATCCATCCATACACTTATCCGAACATCCATCCATGGCATTCCATACATTGCTAGACATTGGGGGCAGATATTTGCATCTTGCTTCAAGAATAAATCTTGATCTATATCCTTCGCCTTATATGGTGATCCGAACATTTGGAAAACGTAAAATCAAATTGGTCAAAGTAGTTGTGATCCGAAATCCAAGTCACTAGCCCATGGCATATTTTGACGAGAAGACATTCCTTATCAGTCTTCATCTTTCATCGAACATCAATTGATATTAGTCGCATCTAAGTTGCACTTCAACGCCACATCAAATCATTTGAAACAACTTTTGTTCCAAAACCAAGCTCATCAATCATGATCAATCAAAATCCAATCAAGAAATCATCAGGATATCATTGTGTTGCTTAACACTATCCTTGCATTGTTGTGCATCCTCAACAATGTTATCATCGTCAATCCTGATCAATCAAATCCTTGCATTGTTGTACATCCTCAACAATGTTACCATCATCAATCTTGATCAATCAATCCTTGCATTGTTGTGTATCCTCAACAATGTTATCATCATCATCAATCCATCAATTCGATCAATCAACCTTAGCTTGGTCTTGAACAAAATCTCAAACAAAGCACTGATATCATCATTCATATCCATATCCAAATCATCCAAATCATGCAAAAATCCAAAAACATCCAAGTCACATCAAAATCCAAAAACATTCGAAAAACATTAAACACCAAAAACAGCCTCAAAACATTTCAAAACGTCAAAAACATCCAAAAATTTGAAAAAAAATCCATACATCTCATCTCGCTTGCACCCGCAATAATTAGTCATCCATAATAAACTGATCGTCACCTTCATCCTTTGACAACACAAACAGAAACAAGCGCAACAGTCAGCAAAAGCAAACTTCAATCGTAAAATCAAAATCGAAGCAACAAATCTTTAAAACAAAATCAAAGTCTTAATCATTTTCAAACATGTCAGTCAACCTTATATCAACAGCCTATCAATCAACTTATCAAACCATCATCATCCTATACAAAGCATGTCCTAGGATCCATTCCGACAATGGGCACTTTTATCAAACCAACCACTTTGGGTAAACAAAACGACGTGTCATTAACATGTCCTAGGATCCGTTCCGACAATGGACATTATCTTTTGGCAATAAGTTTTGGCTCCCATCTTTGAAACACATCCCTCTAGTGGGTATGAAGAACATTGGCTTGTTTGTGTACTTGATCTTTTCTTTTGATTTATCTTATTGCGCTCATTCCAAGGACCTCTCGACGATATCCGAACGAAGGATTTAGAGAGATAGGAATGGGGCAACGATCATTATCTTTTGTCTGCTATGCTTGTTGGACGTTCTTGTAAAATAACTTGGCAAATACTTGCTTTGGTAGGTACATCCTAGCAAGGTTTCCGTATGTCAAGTGTGAACAAGAATACTCCTATCTGCCTGTCGAGTCAAAGTCCATCGCACTAGGTACAATGCCATCTTAGTTCTTTATACCCTGATGCATCATGCCTACGTGTATTATCAAACATAAGGAAATTCACCCTTTGAAAATCCCAACTCCTTGGAAAGTAATCATCATCATCATCATCATCTCATGTCTTGTTGGAATCTCTTGTTTTCTTCTATCTCTTGTTTTTCACGCTAACATGGTACCATGACAGTTAATCATAAATCATCACCATTGCTCCATCTTGCATCCACAAACCATCAACATATTGTATAATGCATATAATACCATATCAAAAACATTAATCATACCACATGCATTCATCCCCATCATTGCATAACATAGATTGGTTATTCTAAACATCTCATAAACCATACATTTAATATCTATCTGCATAATCATAAAAGCATCATCATATCAAATCATGTGCATCCATCATATCATCCATGCATCATCATATCATCCATTACATATAAACATCATAATCATATCATCATCAATAATGTCAATGTCATGGTACGAATCAAGATCAAGTGTGTGTAATATATCAAAATAGGCATGAGACTACCCATGGTTGATGACTGTTTACATCATAAAATCTATCTACATCAAATATTTGAGTTGAACTGATCTTGAACCTCTTTTTCGAGAGATCGACCCTCAAATCAAACCTCTTCGCCCGATCTCTCGAGGGGGCAATATATCAGCGTAATTCTTCATTCGCTGGGGCAATAGTGGGGCATCCAAAAAAATTAGAGAAATTTTGACTTTTGATCATGGCAAGATTATTCTTTGAATCAATGCAACAAGTGCATCGCTTCAAAGAGGGGCAAAATGTAGACATAAAAAATATACAGATTGATATCACACTCTGATCTACTAACATCGTTTCTTCCTAAATCATCCCTCGATCTAACTGTTTAATCAAATTCCCCTATCTGATTAAATTCATCAATATTCGTCTCTTAATTAAATAAATTATTTTGTCTAATTAAGTCACTTTCCCTTGTTAATTCAATCAATTCATCTAATCTAATTATCCCTATTTAATTAAATAAATCAATTTATTTGATTAAATCTCTAAAGTCTATCTGTTAAATTAAATAAATTAAAACCTTATTTGATTTAATCTTAACACCATCCCTTTTAATTAAATAAATCAAAATCTTTATTTAATTAGCCTCTTATCATATTCCTCTCTTTTTATTTTAAATTAATCCAAAAATCTAAATCAAATTGTCAAATCAGCTAAATATCCCCTTAAATTAATCAAATCCTGATTAATTTAATCCTAATCATTCAAATCCTCTAGATTTTACAACTTGCACAATTAAATCATTTATTTGATTTAATAATTCCCTATTTTCATTCAAAAAAAGGCATCTAAGATGGAATATTCCTCAAATTTGAAATCTCCCCCAAAAGGACTTGTCCATCCAACAAAGCATTTAAAGCTCTTACATTGTCTCTTACATGTCTCCCACTTGGCATTTAACTCATTTTTCATCCCCCCTAAACATGTCATCTCATCAAATTCAAATTTCAAACTTGCACATGGATCAAAACTTGCTCAACCTTCATCCTCTCACATGTTGACAAGTGGCATCATATCATTGGTTGAATCTTTGTCCCACATTGATCAAATTTGGACATCTCTTCAACTTATCAATCTATAAATAAAGAGCTTATATCCTTATTTCATCATCCACATCTCAAGCAAAGTTACCATGCTAAAATACTTAGCAATTCTCATTCATCTCATTGAATCATAGCTAGGTTTTTTGCAGATTTTAGCTTGGAGCATACATTCAAAGTCTTCATCAAGTGGATCAATCATCTTCAATCAACATTTGCATTCAAGGAGTTGGGAAAGGGAAAATCTCCACACACCTATTTGCACCAACTCCCTCAAGAGATCAAGAGTTTGCTTGCATTAGATAGGATTTAATTGTTTCATTTGTGTTCTTCATTTTCATTTCTTATCTTTTGCAAATTTTGAATGGATTTCTTGAGGAATCATTGGTTTCTAATCTTGTGTTTGATCTAATTGTTTGCATGTTTATTGTGTTTGTGCAAGGTCTAGATTCAAATGGTTCACAAAAACAATGTCGTAAACTTGGGAAAAATTGGATCTTACAAGCCAAACTCTTCCAAATTAAACCAAGATCTTACACTTTTAAAGTGACTTATCATCAAACATAACTCTTGATTATTAAGTTAAGTTTCATTATCAGGATCAGTCATCCTACAATCATGAAATGAAACGGTATAAAAAAAAGGGAAAAAATATAACTTTGTCTCATCAATAGAATTTATCATTCTATTTGACTTAGTTATTATCTTTGGCACTATTTCACAATAAGATCAAAGTTTAGTGAAAACCATAACACTTGTATGGCCATTTTAACAAGGTTACAAAGACAAAAACTCATAGAAAAAGAGATTGAATCTCTAAATATCAGGGCTGAAGAAAATCCATTTCATAGATTCCATCGATCTGAACCTAAGGAAATAACTAAAGAGGAGGACATCCAAACTGCACAACAAGATCCTAAATTCACCAATTCATGGAATTTTTTTTGGAAAAGGATGGAGAAAAATACCTTTTAATGTTGGTTGAACTAGGTGCAAAACTTCCAAAAGACTTTGACGTTAATCGACTAAAAGAAGCACCTATAATAGATGAAACTGCACCACAAAACACAAATCAAGTGATTGCCCTAACACATCAAATGCAAAAATTGCAACAACTTCAAGATATGCAAAAAGGGACCACAAGAAGGTACTCATTACAGGACATTTGTCCCTATCCTTTTGATCCAAGTGTGGACATGATACCATTTCCTAGACATTGCGAATTCCCAAAATATGACAAATACAATGGTAGAACTGACCCAATAGATCATGTGAGGGAATTTAGAACCATGAGTTTAGAATTTACACAAGAGGAAACTTATTTGATAAGGTTGTTTCCAAGAAGCTTAGGAGGTCAATGTATGGAATAGTTCTCTAAACTACAACCAAGAATTCGATCTTTTGAGGAACTAGTCAACAAGTTTATCTCACAATACTCCTATAATATTCAACATGAGATAACAATAAAGGATCTTTACAATACAAAAAAAAAAAAAGGTGGAACATTCCTCTCATTTCTACAATGATGGAAAAGGTTGTTTGCTAGGTATCCTCATCCCATACTTGAAGAGGAAAAGATGGAACTATTCATTGACAACCTAACTGATGAGATGAGCTACAGGCTTGAACTACAATGCCCACCTACATTTGAGAAAGTGATTGAAAATGGGCTCAATATCGAAGAAGCCTTGGTCAAGAGAGGGGTAATAAAAATCTACAATGAAGGATCAAATAATACAAACTCCTTGAATCACTATAATAACAATGATAAACCAAAGTTTTGGAAAAAGAATATAAATACTGGTAACAATGATGCTGCAAATGAAACAAAAAATGCAAAATTGGTATTTAATTTGACAATAACTACTACAAATACCAATCAAAACAATGACCAAAACATCAATCAAAACAACAATCAAAACAATGGTGAATCTAAACCACAATCATATCAAAAACCTTCAAATCGAAGAAGATTCACACCATTGGGACAAACACTATAATCAACAATGAGAGAACTTATTACACATAGACTTATCACATTACCTAAGGAAAGAAATTGGGAACCAAGAGTAAATCCATCTTGGTAGAATGATGCATACTACTATGAATTTCATAAAAACAAAGGACACAAAACAAACAATTGTATCCAATTGAAGCATCTAGTACAAGATTTGATTGAGAACAAGACAATATTTGTAGGAAATCAAACGAACAATGATCATAGTGCATTTAAAAATCCTTTACCAAATTATGAAAAGAGAGAATCTTCTTCTACAAACAGTAAAGGTAAAAATGTAAACTACATTTATGACGACGTTATTTATTGTATTTTTGCAGTTGAGAATAATGGTGTCACTGATAATCAAACTAATAACATTGGAATCAATGACATCATACCAATAAATCTGATCCCAAACATGGTCGCATCAACAATTAGATTAATGTCATAAAAATCAGGGAAAAGCAAGATTACCAACCAGTCAACGTGACAACAAGGGGGAAATCCAAAGTAATATTGAAAGGAGTTACATCTAAAACCATTGTTGCCCCTTCAAATCAGTACAACATAGTTGATCAACTGTAGAAAATACTAGCCCAAATATCAATATTAGAACTCCTTAAAATCTCACCATCTCATAAGGAGGTTTTGGAACAAGCTCTTGTGGCCACCACAGTACCCAATAATCTAGAAGTTTGCCAATTCCAGGCTATGGTGGGACACTTAACCACGCCTCACTTCCTATCATTTTCTGAACAAGTTGATGTATCACTTACTCATCCGCACAATGTTTCCCTTCACATTGAAGTCTTAATTCAAAAAAATCATGTTAAACGCGTCCTAATAGATGGTGGAGTTGGTTTAAACATTTGCACTTTAAAATTGATCTCTACACTAGGATATTCTAATAATGCTATTGATGCAAGAAGGAAGATCACAATAAAATCCTATGATGAAGAAGAGAGATCCTCCAAGGGATTGATCATGTTTCCTATTCAATAGGACCAATTGTGAAGAATATAGTTTGCCAAGTGTTAGACAAAGAGCTAACATATAATATACTCTTCGGTTATCCTTGGATTCACAAAATGCAAGCAGTGCCTTCAACTTATCATCAGTGCTTAAAGTTTCCTATCAATGGAAAGAGGTCACTATTTCAAGTGACTACAACAATCCCCAATATTGTAACACACTTAAAACAGATCAAGACACTTTTGTGCCCCATAATAGGAAAGCAAACACTTCTAGTTCATCCAATAGTGAAAGGCAACTAAATGTTGTATCTAAATGGGTTGAGAAAAAGGACCAGTCAAAAGATACAAGCGTTGTTGACTCCATTCCATAAAAAAATGAAGGTCAACTAGATGCTCTATCACAACGATTCAAAGAAAAGATCCAGTTAAAAGGCAAAGGCATGTGAGAGTATTCCATTGAACAATATTTATGTCTTTCACAACTACTGCCATCTCCAAGATCATATGGGCACCTGTCAACATTAACACAACAATCATCACAACCTACCATAGTTTTGGATGATAGATTTGTAAAGGCAGGTACTTTAGAAGACCAATCTGAAGATAAGGCCATCCTCAATTGGCTCTACAAAGATGAGGAAGCATCTACATTGACAACTATCAACATAAAGACAAATCAATATGGAAATGGAAAAACAATATTAGAGAAAATGGGACCATATGAAGGACAAGGAACTATTGGAAAAATAAAAGAGGGCATTGTAGAATCCATTCAATCTCTCACACTTCATTCAAAGGACAAAACAGGACTGGGTTATATAGAGGAAACAAAAGAAGAAATCACTCATAAAGTTGTTGAAAAAATCATTCAAATGCAAGATAGTTTTGAAATAGATTCCAATATGTATGAGTGGGATTCTTTATTTGAAGCATCATACAAGGACATACAAATTGATTTCATAAAAGAGTATGCACCCACATGTGAGGAGGGACAAAGCTCAGGAACTAGACCCCTTGTATTTGGATCACATAATATCGATGACTCAAGTGAGGATGGACAGATATCGAGTGAGATAGATGACTTGGAGGAGAGTAATATCATAGACCTTGACATCGCTATTGACAACCTTGACAACATGGCTATCAGATCCCTCACTGTCATTGACCTTAGCCAATCTGATGACCTTTTACCCTTAATACATCTTGAACTTATCGACTGGGAGCCAACTGAACCTATCAATGTACCTATCTTTGCGAATGACTATGCTATCATTAATTTCCTATGTTGTGACAAACCTGACACAATTTCTAATAATAAATCTCATAATGATGCATTGAGTCAGAAGGGTGTCAAATCTTCTAGTTGCAAAATTGAAAACAGGAATAATAGATCTAATGGTGAAAACCATTTAACGACAACATTAGATCTCAAAAAAGTAAAAATAAAGAATGCATTTGATAGTGAAAACCTCTCTAAGGAACTAAAAGATGGGAGATTTGACACCCTTCCAAAACAATCATGAAAGATCATCAGTATTGGCGGAGCCTACACAATCTATCAATCTTGGCACAACAAAAAAAGCAAAAACTCTACATCTGGAAGCATCTATGACTAAATAAGAAAAGCCTGAATTCACCAAGTTCTTTGAGGACAAACACATTAACTTTTCTTGGTCTTACTCTGATATTCCAGGTTTAGACCCAGATCTTCTAATGCATCATTTATCTCTACCATCTAGAATAAAACCTGTGAAGCAAAAACTAAGGAAAATGCATCTGCATATCACCTTGTTGGTAAAAGTAGAACTGAAGAAGTTGTTAGATGCCAGATTCATTAGATCTATTGATTATGTTGAGTGAATTTCTAATATTGTACCTATTTCTAAACCAGATGGTAGTATCAGAATATGTACTGACTTCAGAGATCTCAACAAGGCATGCCCAAAGGACGATTTTCCTTTGCCAAACATTGACATTATTGTAGACTTAATAGTAGGAAATGCCATGTTATCACTAATGGATAGTTTCTCAGGTTACAACCAAATCAAAATAGCACCAAAAGATCAGGAGAAAACAATATTCACATGTCCATGGGGAACATTTTGTTGGAACATCATGCCCTTTGGGTTGAAAAACATAGGGGCTACATATCAATGAGCAATGACCACCATTTTCCATGACATGATGCATACCTTTATGGAGGATTACGTGGATGATATATTAGAAAAGTCATATACTAGAGAAGGACATCTAGAGATCCTAGACAAAATCTTTACCAGATTAGAGAAGTTCAATGTTAGATTAAATCCTAAGAAATGCATAGTCGGTGTTACATCAATGAAGCTTCTAGGATACATAGTTTTAGAAAAGGGTATTGAAGTGGATTCTACCAAGGTCAAGGCAATAATGGAAATGTCACCACCAAAGAATATCAGTATACTATGATCTCTATAGGGCAGGCTACTATCAATCAGGAGGTTTATCTCCCAATTAGCAGACAAAAGTTATCCCTTCAATCATTTACTACATAAGAATGTCTTTTTCAAATGGGATCAAGAATGTGAAAAAAATTTCAATCAACTAAAGAAATATCTGATGTCACCACCCATACTAATGCCACATACAGAAGAGAGACCATGATTACTATACATTGCAACAACTGAGATTTCTTTGGGTGCTCTATTGGCACAGGAAGATCCTCTGGGAAAGGAACAAGATATCTATTATATCAGTAGGACTTTAAATGGTTATGAGATAAATTACACCTTCATCAAGAAAGCTTGTTTGGTGATGGTATTTTCTACTCAGTAGTTGGAGCATTACGTGTTAACCCACATAGTCAAACTCATAGCAAAGATTGATCCATTAAAGTATTTACTTAACAAGGCTTCCCTAACAGGAAGACTAGCCAAGTGGGTCATGATCTTGAGTGAATTTAATATCCAGTATGTAGATCAAAGAGCCATCAAGGGTTAGGTGATAGCCGATTAGTTAGCCGAAGCTCCATTACCAGATGATCATCCAATGAGCATTGATTTTCCTGATGCAGACATTCTTACTATGATAACACAATGATGGATCCTTTATTTTGATGGGTCCTACACACAATGTGGGTTAGGTGCGGGAATTCTATTTGTTACACCTCAAGGACATACCATCCCAAAGTCCTACAAACTCATGTTTCCATGTACAAATAACGTAGCTGAATACAAGACATTAATCATTGGCATCAAAGTGGCAGTTGAATGGAAGATCATAGAGCTACAAGTATATGGAGATTCACAACTAGTCATTCATCAGGTAAATGATGAATATCAAACAAAAGATGAGAAGTTGATGTCGTATAAGAAAATGGTGGATGATTTCAAAAAGTACTTTGTGGATATCAAATTTGAACAAATTCCAAGGGTAAAAAACAAAGTTGCTGATGCTATGGTGACAATTGCTTCTCTCTTATAGATACCAGAAAAGCGAGGTCGTTATGAGTTTATGGTGGAACAAGTGTCTAATTCTGCTTATGATAATCCTAAATCTCAAACCATATGCCATTTAGTTGACATTGATTCTTCAATTTATGGAAAGACCTACACTTACCTAAAAGACAATATCCTTCCTCTTGATCTTTCGAGAAACTAGAAGTGTAACTTAATCTGCCAAACCACACGACATACCTTAATTGCCGACATACTTTACCATCAAGGTCTGGATGGTACTAATCTTCGGTGTCTAGAACATAATGAGTCCGAGATAGCCTTACATGAGGTTCATGAAGGTATTTTTGGAACTCATTCAAGCAGACTAACCCTAGCAAATAAACTCCTCTGTTTGGGGTATTATTGGCCAAATATGGAGGAGTCTTTTCAGTTTGTTAAGAAGTGACAAAATTTTCAAATCCATGATAACCTAATCCATGCACCAGCATAAGAATTGCAACCGTTCACTTCAACATGGCCTTTTTGTCAGTGGGGACATGACCTGGTAGGAAAGATTAATCCATCTTCATCCAATGGACACAAATTTATAATCACAACCATGGAGTACTTTACAAAGTGGATAGAAGTTGTTCCCTTGACAACAATCACTGGAAAATAGATTTCTTCTTTCATACTGAATTACCTCATTTGTTGATATGGCATTCCTCAGTCCATTGTCACAAACAATGGTCAACCTTTTAAGAATCAAGATGTCTAGGAACTATGAGATTTCATATCCAACATCATTTTTCAACCCCATACTATCCTCAAAGAAATGACCAAGCAGAGGCCTCAAACAAAACTATTCTGAAAATCCTAAAGAAAATAGTCAATGATGTTGGATGTGATTGGCACACTCAACTAAACCCTGCTCTGTGGGCATACCAAACCAGCATCAAAACACCTACATGAGTGACACCATATGCCTTGGTATATAGATCAGAGACCATCCTACGTATTGAGGTTGAGATACCATCACTCTATTTGTCACTAAAGGGAATTATTTCAGAGGAGGATTATAGAGTGTCTAGACTTCAAGAGTTGGAACTGTTGGATGAACATCATCAACAAGCTGTGGACCATTTGAAGGTATATCAAAAGAGAATGTCCAAAAGCTACAATCACAGAGTAAAACCTAGAGCATTTCAAGTTGGTGACTTAGTCTTAAAGGAAAACCCTAAAAATCAACAAGACAGAGAAAAGAAAGTAAAGTTTGAACCTAACTGGCTAGGTCCCTTTGTTGTCATATCAGTCTATGGATCTAGAGCCTATCAGTTGTCTATGCATGAAGGGGATTTGTTCGATGAACCTATCAATAGTCTCCATCTTAGGAAATTCTACACCTAAATCATCTAGTGCATGGTTAAAGTCCTAGGAAAATGGTCACCTTGATGAAAACCTAGCAAATAGGCATCTTGATGACAAAAAAAGAAGAGAAAAATAGAAAAAAATAAATAAATCATAAAATCTAAAAAGGTGCAATAAAAACACAGTGAAAACCCAGAAATAGGTGTTATTGGTGATTTAAACTAGTTTTTTCATCTATTAGATGCATGTATTGGTCGTTCACTTTCACCATCTTTCCGCCTATCATTGAAAAGAAAACCTCATGTACATATCCTGGCAATTGTGGTCGTGTCTCACCCTAACTTGGGGACAAAATTCTGAACTCATTGGGGGAAATAAACTTTGAGCTTAATCAATTGGACAAACAACAGTATGACAATGAAGCAAACACAATGATCATAGGGAAAATCAACATTGAACATACATCAAACATCAAAACATTTCAGAAAATCAACCATCCATATCAAACAACTAAAACCAAATCAATCAAAACAACTTTAGATGGATGATATTCTTTTGAATCATGATTTTATCGCTTTATCTTGAATGTTCAAATGTTGTACTTTGATTTTTGTTATCATTTCTTTGGATCAACTTGATGATGTATTGAACTAGAGAAGCTAGGAAGGAGAATGGTATTTTCTTTGTCTATTGTCTGTGAGTTGATCATTATTATTGTGTGAATTGTCGTGAGACATGCTCTACAAAGTATCACTGATGACATTCAGAATTCACATAGAAAAATGATTGATTCTTGTTTTTTTACGTAAGAAATGCTCAAGACATCTCAATTTAATTATACCTAGATGCTTGTGTTAACTTGCAATATCAAAAATCATGAAAGTAGTACTTAGGTCATCATTGGTCTAAATTATACCATTGATGCTTGTACTCACTTTCAACATTTTAAAGGCTCAATGATGATAAAAAGCATGATAAATAGATTGTTAAGGTGAAAACTTTGGCATATGTGGATTTGCATGGTTAAATTATATTGCATTTATGATTAGCTTTTCATTTACATAGTAGTTTATTCCAAAGGCTAGTGGAGAATTCAAAAACGATGTTATCTTTTATCATTAATGGATTGAGCATACTTGAGATTAACAAAAACATTATCATTCTCATGTAGTTACATAATCATTTGCAATACATACATTGGAAGGAATTATTATATCATTTAATCATTCATACATTCAATCATATATTTGCATTTATCATATCATATTTTGCATTTATTATTATAAAGAGGAAACAAAAGAAGAAATCACATCATATAGTTGCATAAGAAAAATATAAAAAAAAATCATCTACATAGTTGCATTTTCATTAACGTTATCATATCATACATCATACATTAGAAGTATCATCATATTTTATCATTCATTCATCCATTCATTACATCATATATTTGCATTTGAAATACCAAAAATAAAGTGCATTGTATCCCATTTGCATCATTATGTCATATATCATAGAAACATCATATCCAAAACCATACATATAGTTGCATTATCATATCATTCATATATATATATTATCATACGTCTATCGGTCCATGTAAATACTATGGAAACCATACATCCATACATCATCATTATAAGCAAAATCACATTTAACATCATAAAATCATAGCATATTATCATGATCATAAATTGCATCCATAACATCATCATATAAAACATCACATGGCATATAGAACAAGAAATTAAATACATCCATCATAGGCATTCATCATAGGCATCCATCATAAGAACCATATAGAACACATTAGATCGATAAATCCACCACATATCATATAAATATCAAAAAATCATAATGTCAAGTATACAATGATGTTTGGAATGTAAAGAGATACAACATCAAAATGATCATGAATCAAAAATTAGAGTATACATCATGTCTCAAAATACATCACAGAATCCAATCATGGAGCTATGTGCTACTAGCCCCAAATGGTGTTAGCATCTGTAGACCAGTGCCTCCCCCACCAGATGTACCAGGATCTCTCAGATCTTTCGGAAGAGGCTGTGTCACACCTCTGCTGGTAGTCCTGGAATGAGTCCTGCTAGATCGAGACTAAGCATAACTAATTCTTTGCTCTGCAGGAACTGCATCATGGTATTGGCCTCTATCATACTCAGCCTCTCAACCCACATGGGTAACCTCTCTCATGTAATCAGCTACGAGAGTGCCCTTGACTAATCTCTGCAGTCTATTAGCTAATCCTTGTGCCTCCTCTATAGTCTGTCTAGTTGCATCTCTCTCTGTTGTCAAAGAGGCTATATGTGCCTATGCAACTTTCAACTGTTCCTGTACCTGTGAGAGAGCCTATGCATGAGCCTATGCCTATGTCTGTACTAGTAACCCTTGGGCTTGTGCTAGCTAACCTTATAGTGTCTACACTTGAACCTGTAGGCTAGCAATCTGGGTCTAAAATTGTTGGGAGGGTACTCCAATTTGCACATGTTGTTCTATTGTAGCTACCAGTGGTTGCCTCTTATGAGGCACCATGAAGTCTCTAGCCTCAAACACCGGGCCTCCTCCACCCTCATCTCCTCCATCATCCCCATCTCCATCTCCCTCATCATCACTACTCTCCACATCCTCCTCCTCCTCCTCATCTCCCTCATCTCTCCTCCACCGACGCCTATGTGCAACTGCCATATCCTCACCTAGTATCGACACTGGCTCATATAGGATGGAGATCCATGAGAATGGATGTAAAATGAGGTACTGTGCATACTCCTTAGTAATCAGAGCCTCGATGATCTCATGATGAATCTCCCAAATAATGGCCTATAGACCCTGGTACTCCTGCACTGCAGCATCATATGATAAGTAGGGTCCCCACTCGGTGGCATCTATCTGACATCATGCATAATGTACAACACCCTGGGGCATGCCCTACACTCTGCCATACTATCTAAGCACCCTCCTCAACAAAATTCTCTCAATGATGAAATGTGTCCTACCAATCAGGTATATGGACTGGCATAAGTATGGCATCTCTATATCCTCCTTCAGCTAGCTCTCACAATCAAGATAGGGCTGCCATGTAACTGCCTCTACATCATCAAGGAATCTCCTCCAATGCTCCAGTTTTTCCAATCTAGGCTAAGCAACTAGACCTGCATATGGATGAATGCATGGCCTTATGGTGGGTCATTGTCTATCTACAATTGGACGAGTGACCGCTATATGCTCCCACGCCCACACCTGAAGTAATGTAACTCCTGAAGACAAACTAGCCCCTTGAAGGTAGACCACTTGATGCAAATCATGGTATAGATGGGAAAGTGTGCACATACCCCATGCATATCTAGTACCATGGATGCTCATTCTTTCCAAAATCTAACTCCACCCAATTGAAAGTCCCTTTGACCTACGATTAGGACAAAGGAACCCTCCAATGAAACCAACAAGTATTGATGGCAAGGTAGCATAGGCATCAACCATCTCTTACCATGGAATATAGTATCGACAAATCATATCATCCTTAAAAACTTGGCATAGTGCATTAGTCCCACCCTGCTCAGCAGAATCATAAACTACCAGCTCCCCAACAATAGGTATCTGCAAGATCCACCATACATCCTCTGGAGTCACTATCATCTTTCCAGTAGAAAGGTGGAATGTATTGTGCTCACCATCCCATCTCTTCACTAAGGCTGTCAATAGTCCTTGATTAATCCTAATCTAGGGCATATCTAGAAGAGAAGAAAAACCACATCGTGTGATAATTGTTGTGTCAGGCTACACTAGCTATAGTATCAAATCAAATTTCCTAGGAAACCACTCTCGAATATGTAAGTTCATCAAAGGCTCCTATCATCGTAGAATATTGAAAGTCAATAATCTTTGTCAATTAATCCAACATCAATTAGCCTATCAAATCTAATCAACTCTGGTAAGACTTTAATCAAATCTCATGAGCAACTATCATTGAGCCTCACCTATCATGAGGTCAATCATCAACTATCATTAAACCTCACCTATCATAAGGTCAATCATCAATCTATCATTCAACCTCACCTATCATGAGGTTTATCAATCAATCTATCAATGAACCTCGCCTATCATGAGGTCAATCAATCAGTTTATCATTGATCCTCACCTATCATGAGGTCAATTATCATCAATCAATTATTGCATCTCACCAATCATGAGATCAATAAAAATCTAACCTATTAGGATCATCAATCAACATCAGCTCAAAGGCTGATGTAATAAAAAATCATCAAAATCAAGGAGTTAATTGACAAATTCTATCATTCTGACTTGGATGTGCCAAAACAAAATTTCTATGCGTTGGAAAAATTAATCTATGCATTGTTACCGTCTTTCAATGCGCTAAAACGGTAAATGTACCATTGAATTTCATCAAAGCACTATAACAAAATTTTAATGCGTTGATTCAATGAATGTGCTAAAGCCCTTTATCTATGCGCTAAACCCCTCTGTCGACAGGCTAAAAAGTTATATGTGCCAAATCATCATGTCAATGCGCTAAAGCCCTTTATCTATTCGCTAAAATTTTGATGCACTAATCTATTTATCCTATGCGCTAATTCTTTCAATGCGCTATAACAGACATCCTATGCGCTAAGGCAATGTGTGCGTGCGCTAAAATGGAAAAACCGAATTGAAAATGTGCAAAAATCTGCAAAAATTGAAATGCATAAATCATGAGGAGGTTTATTGGAGTACGTACCAGAGGTCCATACACTTTTGGGCTGTTGTGACGATGCACACGCTCGAATCGGTGAGTGTGGTAGGGGATCACCATTTTGCTAAAAAAATCACTCTCACTCTCAAATTTCAAAATCACAAATGCACAAATGAAGTTCTAATCCATGTTTTTAGATTTTAATAGAGTGATTAAGAGAGATTTTGGTGGGATTTATTTATTTTATTTTCCAGGGGGCTTATTCATCAATTTCACATATGGCAGAGGAAACATCATTTTTCAGGAGATAAATTGATTTTGCATCATTGAAATTGAAAATCTTTATCAAATTGTCAAAAAATCATAAGAATTTGAAAAATTCCAAAAAAATCCAAAAAATAAAAAATTCATCGATTTATCTCCCAAGGGGGCATATATCCATCATCACCTGAAAATCAACGTCTAGGGCATATCGATTTTTTTTTTTTGTCAATACTATCAACAACAGTAAAATTTTCTTTGAAGCAATGTGTAAACACATCACTTCAAAGAGGGGAAAAATGTATACACCTAAAAATGGTCTGGATAATTTAATTAATTAAATATGATTTATTTGATTAATTGATTCCTTTAATTCATCTACTTATAAATAAATAAAAAATATTTATTTATATAGTTCACTTCTAATTCTTCTATCTTTATCATATTATTTCATCTTAATTAAATAAACAAATTCAAATACCTTTTTTTATTTAATTATCTATTTTCTTTCATCTAAATTAAATAAGCAAGTTCACATACTTTGTTTTATTTGATTACCATATTTCTTCCATGTTTATTTAATAAATTTTTTTCTATAGTTTGTTTTATTAAATTAAGTATCCTCTTTTACTAAATTGAATAAACCCAATAATTCAATTAAAGCATATTTCTACAGTTATTTCCTCTTTTCACTCATCATATCCACCAACAAAATTAGATATTTTATATCTAATTAATTCAACTTGAGCTTCACGGACAAATTTGAGACAAATTACAGGAAAAATTCTTCATCTTCTTCCATTGATCATTCCTATCCTCTAGCTGAATGTTTTTGTGGGGAGGAACAATCTCCATAATTTTCTCAGGCTTCTTCATCTTTCACCATTAATTCTTTCAAATCAAATCCAAACCTTTGCTTTGCTGCCACATCACAAATATGTTGTTGGGAATCTATAAATACAACTTCTTTCTACGGGAAAAGGATCCCAACTTTGTGCAATCTTACTTTGTGGAAATAGCATTAGAGAAATTAAGCATTTGAGCATTGAGCAAATAGCAAATAGTAATTAACAATCATATAGCAATCATAATCATGGCTTTTCATTTAGCTGCATCTTAGTTTACAGTAGTTTGTTTTTATCATTTTCATGTCATTTTAGGATACAGTATCATCATCATATCATTTAGCAATCATTACATAGGATTAGATTCTTGCATTTTACAATATCTCATTCTCTAGATTATCATTTTAATGCTTACACAATTTGAGGGCCACAGTGATTTAATAAATCTTTGGAGATAGAAAGCAATAGGATGCTTTCAATAGATTCATGGCTTTTAGTAGCTTAATTGTTGTTTAAATCTATTGATATAATCTCTTATTAGGTGTGTTTGTCATTCATTTATATATATTTTACTCACACAAAGATAAATGTGCTACTTTTGTTAATTTATCTACAACCACCATAATGGAATCATGTCGATGAGCAGTGAGTGGTAAGCCTACAATAAACTCCATAGAAATCACATCCCATTTCCACTCTAGAATCACATGTGGGTACAATAAACTTGTTGGATGTTGATGTTCTACTTTTACTCTTTGACATTCTAAACAATGAGCAACAAAATCTACAATACCCTTCTACATTCCTATCCAGAAATACAACTTTCGAAGATTTGTATGTATTTTCTTAACATCAGGATGAGTGGCTAATGGTGCTCGATGTGCCTTATTCATGATCAAACCTCTAAGATCTCCAAATGAAGGGACATACACACGCCTGTGATGTCAATGTAATCCATCAACTTCTGCATAATATCCTTTGAACTTTCCTTTCAGAGGACTCTGGAACTGAACAATCTCACAGTTCAAAGCATCCTGAGGTAATAGCCTTAAAATACATTCTTTGTGATCTATGTTAATAGCTAGGACTAACAAATCATGATGTCACCTATTGAGGGCATCATCTACAACATTCTCTTTCCCTTTAATACATTGGATCTCAAAATTGTATTCACACAAAAATTCCATCTACCTACATTTTCTAGCATTCAAATTAGGCTGAGAAAAGATATACTGCAAACTTTTATGATCCGAATGCAACTCAAATCTATGCCCAAGCAGGAAATGTCACCATTTGGTCAAAGCATGAACCACTATTGCCAGTTCCAAATCATGTGTTGGATAATTAAGTTCATGATTCCTCAATTTGTGAGACTCAAAAGCTATGGAACGTCCCTCCTACATGAGAACAACTCTGATACCTTCAATAGATGCATCTGTACAAACTACAAAGTCACAAGTAGGATATGGAATAACTAAGATGGGTGCACTAGTAAGCTTTTCCTTCAAAATTTGAAATGCTCTTTCAAACTGCTCAGAACAAACAAATTTCTTGCCTTGACGTTGGAGAGAAGTAATTGGATGTGCAATTCTAGAAAACCCTTCTACAAATCTTCTATAATATCTAGCTAAGCCCATGAAACTCCTGACCTCAACTACATTAGTGGGAGTAGGCCATTCTATAATAGCCGGAATCTTGGAAGGGTCTACGAAAATACCATCACATGAAATAACAGGGTTTGTACAAGATCATGGGGGTCCAAAAAGTGGTGATGTGAAAAAAAGGCTTTTTAACATGTCCAAAAATGCGAAATTTACACCTTTGACTTTTTGCAGGCCCAAGTACAATATTCATTTTGGTTTGGTAATACTGAACCAAAATGGATATTCGTTATGAACGAATATCTATTCCAAAATGGATATCTGATATGAAACAGATATTCGTTTTGTTTAAAGCAGTCTTTATAATTATGTCGGGTCTGGCCCAACCAATTATTATATTTTATATAATGGATATCTATTTTTTGTGTTATAATTAAAAAAAAACCTGAGAGGTCATATTATAAATGTATTATTATATATTACAATATAATACATATAATATAATATAATATAATATTATAATATAATATAATATAAGATAATATTATATTGATATTATATTATATTATAAATAATATATATTATATTATACATAAAATATATATTATATTATTTATAATATTTATATTATATTAAAATTAATATAATATATTATATTAAATATTAAATATTTCAAAAAAATATGCGTAGTTAAATATGGTCAAGTCTCGAACCCAACCATTTTATTAAAAAGTCTATAAATCATAAAATGGATATCCATTATGCAACATATATCCATTCTTTGTGTTATAATTTAGAAAAACTCCGAGAGGTCATATTATATAATATAATATAATATGATATTATATTATATTATAATATTATATTATATTGTATTATAATATAATATAATATTATATTATACTATAATATAATATAATATTATACTATACTATATTATAATATAATATAATATTATACTATACTATATTATAGTATAATATAATATTATACTATAATATAATATAATATTATACTATAATATAATATAATATTATACTATAATATAATATAATATTATAATATAATATAATATAATATTATACTATAATATACTATAATATAATATAATATAATATAATATAATATAATATAATATAATATAATATTATACTATAATATACTATAATATAATATAATATAATATAATATTATACTATAATATACTATAATATAATATAATATAATATAATATAATATAATATAATATAATATAATATAATATAATATAATATAATATAATATAATATAATATATGTATTATTATATATTATAATATAATATAATATATGTATTATTATATATTATAATATTATATTATATTATATTGATATTATACTAATATATATAATATTATATTATAAATAATATAATATATATTATATTAAATATTAGATATTTCAAAAAAGTCATGCACGGTTAAATATGGTTGGGTCCTGGACCCGAACATTTAATTAAAAAGGTTGTAAAATAGGAAACAAATATCTCTTATAAACGGATATCTAATTCCTACGTTATAAACAGACTTAAAAAAACCCGAGAGCTATATTTTCACTGTGTGTGCGCATTGGTTTGAATAGTGCGACTCAGATATTCATTTGGGAGAGGTCAAATTACCAAAAAAAAATCAAATTTGTAAGGTATGTTTGATTTTTTAAATTTTTATTCATTTTGCTTTTTTTTTTGAATTTTAGTCAGAAATAGGGTATATTTGATTAATTTTTTGGGTATGTGCAGGATCATGGTGCGCCAAAAAGTGGCAATATTTGTAGGGTATGTGGCTGACGACTTTTTTTTCACCCAAAATTAATGAAACGAAAAGGATTTTTAGAGGAGATTCTCAGCTTTCCAAAAATATAAATTATGATTTAATTTGAATTTAATAAATAATTATTATTCATTTTCTATTAGAATTATGACTAAAGTCTGATCGATAGGCTGATTGAAAAACATCTATAACTTTCAAAGCGGTATCATATTTTTGAATCGAAACATAATCACATTCTATGCTTCACATACTATAGGATTAAAAAATAAAAATTAAATTTCATGAAGTTTTGACCAAGTTAAGGTGGTTAGACAGATGAGTTTTTATATTTTCTAAAAGTTGTAATAAAAAATTCATAATTAATTATTTACTTGGAAAAAAATTACAAAAAAATATGCATCACATCCAAACATGAGTCCTCTACTTATATATAAAATCTTACAAAAAAATATTATCATTTTATTATGGTTAGGGTGGTCAGACAAATGCCTACTTCTTATTTTTTCCCTGAAATTTAAGTACTACTACATTGAAATTTCAAATTTTCACCAAATAGATTTTATTTATTTTAAAATAAACCAGTATTTTAGAAACTACATTCAGTTTTCTACAAATTCTATTCTTACATATTTTTGAAATAATATAGATAGCTTATTCAAATATTTACGTCAAGTTGCCTAACATTGATTTTTCTGAATTTTTTGCCACTTAAGGGCCTATTTTTTGCATGATGATCCTGCACATACCCTTTTATTAGATTAAAACCATTGTTAATTTTTTTTTTTTTTTATCAATTAATAGGTTTAAAATGGATCAAAATGAAAACCCTAACCCCACACAATGAAAACACTAATCTTGCAGAAAATGAATACCTTCCAAATCCTCCATCGCAACCATTGTTTCTAAATGAAAATGTGCCAACAATACACGAGTCTATTAATAAAAATTTAAATCAATTAAGAAAAGTATGTCAAATCTATGAGACACTCAATGAACTATCAAATATGAAAAAACACTTTGGAAACAATCATTGTAAATGTTCAAACTTTGGCAACTCAACATAATAGATTTGCATAGTGGCGAGAGGAACAAAGACAATTTTATGCTGATGAGTTATCGTATGATGAGGTGAAGGCTCTTGATATTGAAAAATCACAATTAGCCTAGTTATTCATAGATCAGAGAACTAGACATCCTGTTAATGTGCGAAAACCAAAATTTTCAGTTAAATGGTGCACCCATAGAGGCATATTAGATAATTTTTGGAGATGTTGGTGGATGGTTTTTGATAAACCACCCAACAAAAATCTTGATGTCCCTCAATATTTTCTCCAAAAATTATATGTTGAGTTTGTGTTAGGGAAACATGTCAATTACTTTGACATGCGAGATTTCCAGGGTGTTGGTAGAGGGATGCCACGAGATAGACCTAGGGAATGCCGAGTCACCCCAGTTCGTCCCCCTCCACCTATTACTGCTCTGAATCCACTACCTTACCCTGAGATTGTTGTAGATGCGGGGACTTTGAGCATTTATGCATTACATTAGTTGAGTGATCATTTGGTGGGAAAAGCCATCATGTTGCATAACCATTTGACAATGCATCCCATCATGGTGGTGGTGCACCTAATACATCCTAGCATGATGGTGGTGCACCTGTTGTAGTAGCTCCCACTGGTACACAACCATCAACTCCCACTTGTACACTATCCTCTTTGGGACATATTTGTGTGTCTCATCGTTTCATGATGTGCAACAATTTATGTTTCAGTCCTCTCCGATGGTGCACCAAGGCTCCCATAAAAACATCCGACTTTGAGGTTCATGATATGTCGAATGTAGGAGTTGATAGAGCATGTAGTGGAGCATTTGCAGGAGAGACATCGACTGCCAGGTATGATATGGGAGGACCAATAAGTCTTAAAGCAATGTTATAGTGTGTTTTATGTAAATTCTTTTATATTTTATGAAGGATATTTGTACTAATATATGTTTATGTGCTAGAATCTTTAATAGTTGTTGACAAAGGAGTAGTTGTCGAAAGTGCACCAGGCTATGCATACTGCCATTTCATTTTCCTTAGAAAATCAGTACACGGTAAATAATTTAAATTGTTATTTTAGATGTTAATCTTTGAAATATATTATGTTTAAATACATGTACTACATATATTGATAGTCTAATGTAATCTTGTCTTTTTATGCAACAACCTAGTTCTTATACAACCTTGTTGACCGAGTCTGCCCATTGGATGAAGTTGCACAACAAGTATATATATTTTTTATTGTTGACATTATAATTATATGTGCATGTGCATTTACATTCTTGTCATTTTTTATATAGGAAACCATCTTAGCTGATCCATCCACTATGAGCCCATCTAGTGTCATAGCATCACAACAGGTATGTGTTTATTTTATATTGCAGATCATTAACGTTTAGATAGGAGTAGATATGTGATTAGTAGATATGATTATTTTTCAACAATTATATGTTAATTTGTATCATTTTTATTTGTTCTGCTATAGTCCTCTATTCGACTCAGCATTGTGACAAGTGAGACCATTACTTTATACGAGGACTCTTGATCGTCCTAAGGGACAACATATGTAGAACGTCTTGTAGAAAAGAGAGCAAGATTTGAGGTAAACAAGAATTGCATTATTGATATAATATAGTACATGTATACTGATTTTGATGTTAAATTTGTAATTTATAAATGATGGTATATAAGTTTCTATTTACTAGTCTATCTTGTCAACCTTTCACATAATCTAATTTGTGGTTTGAAATTTTATTGTGCAAGAAAATTTAGAGCATCTAACTTCTTTGAGGAGGCTCAATTTTGATGGTCCAACACATGATTAGGATATGATATAGATTGACATTTACTTAGGGTTTGATAGATCTTGAGATGGCATATATGCCACAATTTGTAAAACTTGTTCTGAGTAGGCATATGCCTAATTTGCATATGCACAAACACAATTATTCTATAGTTTGATATATAAGAATTGATATTTGATGTAATTTTTTCCTCGTGTGCATGTCTTTCTACTTTGAATTTTCAAAATGGAATGTATAATTATCTTAGAATTGTTTAAAGTTATGATTGATAATGTATGTTATAGATTAACGAAATAAAATTTTAATAGAACTTATGAATTACAATTGGTAATCCATCTATTTCTTTGAGGAGATTTTTCAAACAATGAATTTCCTTTTCTATTGTACCACATTTTTCATACATGTCTACCAATACATTTTTATCAAACACTCATTTTGAGAATACCCATGATTTCAAGCTCTATTGAATGAATTTACATTTGACATTATTTTGTTTTTTAAACTCATATAATGAAGTGTGCAGTTTATTTTTATTTCAAAAGAAGTTTTAAAATTAATGAAAAGTGGATACAACTTAATGAAAAGCATTTCATGTTACAGTGTTCATTCGAAAGTAATATAGTCATCTAGATAAAAATCAATGTCACTTAATGTCCATTGAAGAATAGTAACATGTAAAACGTATAAAATCATCTTGAGTAAGAATCAATATCTTCACAAAATCAACTCAAACCCACAAAGCAAAAGGTTGTGAGAGACACCCATTACCATTCTCTTTAGCATATCTCAAAACTTAATGTGCTTTTTTTGGAACAACCCCACTGAAATTGAACTATTATGCTGAACAAGGCTCCAATTAGCCCAAATTTGCAAAAAAACTCCTCTTTAAAACTGCTTCCCCTCCAAGATTCCTTTGCAAAGTATCTAACCAGGCTATAAACATCCAAATTCCATCTAAGTCACTCAATCATGTAACCCTCATTTTACCTAGATTATAAGGGGGTTAATTAAAAGTATGCATTTCCACACTTATCTCACTCAAACAACACCTCAACCACATTTATAGAAGTCTGCATATGCTTAATACACCTTTAGAAATTGCTGCCCCAAAAAATTTCAATCACTAACACCCTTCAACCTTCCAATTTCACTCAAAAACCACACTTTTCGCATCTAGGGCATCATACCCAAACCTCGATTGACCTCCCTTGCTCTCCCAAACCCTTCTAACATCTAATTCCTACCTAATTGGGCCATGACCAAACAAATTTCAACTATTTTCCAATGAACTACAATAAGATGACTCTTGAACTTCCATCATTTGTCAATAAGTTACAATTTTGACAAGCAGTGTAAAGTTGCAAAGTGGTACAAATTTCGTTTTGCAACTCGTAGGACCAAACAGACTGTTCCAACACATCTAGATGGGTATATTTACGCTAGGGATGGTCCTCTTTTGCACCCAAATATTCTGAATCACTCCGAGCTACATTGGATCGGTGATTTCCCTTAAGAGTCCAAAGTGCTAAAAGACAACAATCTTTGAAGGGCTATTTATCAGAAACCATGATGCCTATAGACTCTCCATCTAAGGCTATTGGATTATGTTGAGACCCTCTACAATAACCTCTCTTGGTTTTTGCTATCTTGAAGGTGTTTTCCAGTAGTGACGAGTTTTTAGTTGAGGAAAAAGTTGTCAGATGCAAGCAGTGTAAAGTTGCAAAGTGGTGCAATTTTTGTTATGCAACTCGTAGGACCAAACGAACTATTCTAACACATCTGTATCTATATGTTTATGCTAGGGATGGTCCTCCTTACACCTAAGTACACCGAATCACTCTGAGCTACATTGGATTGGCGATTTCCTTTAAGAGTTCAAAGTGCTAAAAGGCAACAATCTTTGAATCTTTATTTCTCAGAAACCGTGATGCCTACAGGCTCTCTGTCTGAGGCTATGGGATCATGTTGAGACCCTCTACAATAACCTCTCTTGGTTTTTGCTATCTCAGAGGTATTTTTCTGCGGTGACGAGTTTTCAATTGAGGAAAAAGTTGTCAGATGCAAGCAATGTAAAGTTGCAAAGTGGTGCAACTTTCGTTCTGCAACTCGTAGTACCAAACAGACTGTTCCAACACATCCGGATGGGTACGTTTACACTAGGGATGGTCCTCTTTTGCACCCAAATGCGCTGAATCACTTCGAGCTATATTGGACCGACAATTTTCCTTAAGAGTCCAAAGTGCTAAAAGACAATAATATTTGAATCTCTATTTCTCAAAAACCGTGACACCTACAGACTCTTTGTCTAAGGATATGGGATTGTGTTGAGACCCTCTACAATAAACTCTCTCAATTTTTGCTATGTCAGAGGCATTTTCCCTTAGTGACGAGTTTTTAGTTGAGGAAAAAGTTGTTAGATGGAAGCAATGTAAAGTTGCAAAGTGGTGCAATTTTCATTCCGCAACTCGTAGGACCAAACAGACTATTCCAACACATCCAGATGGGTACATTTACTCTAGGGATGGTCCTCTTTTACACCCAAATATGTCAAATCGCTCTGAGCTACATTGGACTGGTGATTTCTCTTAAGAGTCCAAAGTGCTAAAAGGAAACAATATTTGAATCTCTATTTCTCAGAAACTGTGTTGCCTACAGATTCTCTATCTGAGGTTATGGGATCATATTGGGATCCTCTACAATAACCTCTCAGTTTTTGCTATCTTGGATGCATTTTCCCGTGGTGATGAGTTTTCAGTTGATGGAAAAAGGGTCAGATGGATGCAATGTAAAGGTGCAAAGGGGTTTAGGGTTTTTTTTGTTCTTGTTAGTAAGTGAAAAAGTGATTCATTTACTCAAATACACTTAATTCGTTAACTACACACATGAATAGAAAGTATACACTTTAAAACATCTAAGTCATAAAGTATGCATTGCAATACTCAAAAGTGACAAAGTATACACATAAGTTGTAAAGTGTACACAATATGCATGTTATTATTATTCAATAATTGCTATCAAATATAGGATTTACAAAATTCCATGTAGGCATACAACAAATGACCCTAATACATAGTCATTTCCCAGTAGGGGAAGGAAATAGAGCTCGAATTGTCTTCGTGGTCGACACAATCTTCCACAAGAGCAACATGTTGACATTCTGGAGTGAACCACCTATACAAACCATTAAGGTAGAAATCAAACTATGTACAATAGAAAAGATGCTTAGAATAACAAATCTATATTATTCTAAATGACCTAATTGATGATGAAATGGTAATGCAAATTATAAAAGATGTTTAGAATAACCAAACTATATTATTATAATCTCTCGCATATCTCTCCCAAAGGATCAAAGTTGGCTATTGTCACAAAAAATACATGATCTATCATGATAGGAACATTGCAATATACTTCAAATGAGAAATCTAAATTGTCACAATAGAAAAGATGCTTAGACTAACAAATCTATGTTATTCTAAATAGCCTGAATGATGATGAAATGGTAATGCAAACTATAAAAGATGCTTAGAATAACAAATCTATACTATTCTAATATGTCACATACCTCTCCCAAACGATCAGAGTTGGCTATTGTTGCAACATGTCCATGATCTATAGTGCTAGGAACATCACAATATACTTTAAATGAGATATCTATATCGCCACAATAGAAAAGATGCTTAGACTAACAAATCTATATTATTCTAAACAACCTGAATGATGATGAATTGGTAATGCAAACTATAAAAGATGCTTAGAATAACCAATCAATATTATTCTAAACAACCAAAATAATGAACCTTAGTAGATAAACAATATCAAAATGTGATGAATAATATCATACTTGTCCCATACAACAAATGATCTGCTACTCAAGTGTCCCTGCAAGGTCATCTCTTAGCTTCAAAGTTTCCAATAATGTTTCATGATCAACACCTAATTGTCCATAGTTTTTTAATTTTTGGTCTAGCATGATGTCTCAATAACTTAACATTTGTTGCTATAACAAGGTGCAAATACATTAGAATGGTTTTGTGTTTCTCATAGTTTTCAAATGCAGGTACACCATTCTTTCTAATCATATATGTTTGCAACCAAGTTTCAAAAACAACAAATGAATTTGTGTGATCATAATTTTTTTATCAACATCTAAATATACTTAGAATAACAAATCTATATTATTGTAACCAACCTAAACAATGGTGAAATGGTAATGCAACCAAGTTTGAGAAATAAAAACTAAACTTGTAGGATACATGAAGCCATCATCATCTATCATTGGTTGTGTTAGATTTTTTTTCCCTATACACATCGTTCCAACCAATAGTCTGATCCCTCTTCATTCCCCTATGGTGCTACAATTGCATAACATGTCCTAGTTGTACAAGATATGAAAGATTATCGTAGTCAAGTGAACTTTCCATTACATCTTGTAATGAGGATTGTGCTACAGATAAAGGGGTTAGGTACTGTGGAATCCATGTATCTACCCATTCACTTGACTCGCACTAGTCCCAATCACATTGAATACAATTCTGACAAAAACAAGCCATCTCTCGTGTCCATATGGTCCATGTACTTGCATCTGAGCTTCGAATTGAATGCATCTTTAAAGAATCTCTAATTGTTTGACATTCCATTCTGTCTCCCACTGTGCCCTCCTCAACCAACCAAAAGAACCTACTGACTTGTGAATCAAGTGTCCCTCCTCATGATAGTGCATAGGTACACCAATCCACAATAGAACATGCATCATTGAATGTTGCATTACCTTTAATCTTCATTTTTTCCTTAACCAAAGCTCTCTTCACACATGCACCTACACCATCATACTCACCTTTTCCATGCCCAGCTTTGAAAAAACTCCAAATATGTGGTACACCCCTCTCTATAGGCATCCTACTCAACCAATAAAACATGCAAGCATTCTTGAATTTCCTTGTGCAGTTTTCTAACCAAATCAAATGTTGACCCATTGCAATTCCTTTTTCCTACAAGAAATCAAAAAAGTTTTCAAAACAATGTTGTACAAACTCACATGAATGAGATCTATCATCTGTTAGGGTTAGAGATGGCAGATATCTAACAATTAAATGCAGATTTAAATAATAAACAGAGAAAATAAAACATACACAGAATAAATCATAACACAGAGAATTTAACGTGGTTCACCCAATCTGGGCTACATCCACCAAACCGTAGCCATCCAATACTTTTATTATCCAGTGCAAAACCTATTACAATCTCGCGAATAATTGTGTTTTCTCCATGCTGTAACCCCCATCCCAACCCCTTTTAACAAGCTTTTAGAAGCTTCTAGAATTAGGGTTTTACAATGTCAGTTTTCTTTCTTTTTCAGAGATTTTTCCTTTTTCGCTGACGACGCGAAAAAAATAGCAAAAATTTTTTTCTCGGGGGCTGCCGCCCCTGAACCCCGGCCCGGCCCCGAACCCCGGCGAGGGCGGGGGGCCAGGGTGTACAGTATACCATGGGCTATACAGTATAGCATGATCAGTCGCCACATACCAACAATCTCCCACTTGGAGACTGATCCTGAACAACACTGCTGCACTTACAGCTCCCACTGGAAATAAGGACTTTGGACCTTGCTACTATGTTATACTTGAAATCAACCTTGAAGCCCAACCGAAGTTGAAGAGAGGCTCAGCTTCTCCCTTGGCACCGCCTTCGTAAACATATCCGCTGGATTGACATCTGTATGTATCTTGTCTAGCTTGACCTGCCCATTCTTTGCAAGATGTATAGCACTTTGACTGTCTGTAAATAAATAATTTCGATCCTGTTGTTTCCCCAACTCAGCCATGAAAAATTGCAGCCATATCATCTCCTTGTCTGCCTCTATTGCAACAACATACTCTGCCTCTGTGGTAGATAAAGCAACCACCTTTTGCAATCGAGAAATCCAACTCACTGCTGTCCCACCAACTGTAAATACATAACCTGTAGTACTCCGCCTGGTATCGATATCCCCTGCCAAATCTGAGTCAACATAGCCTTTTAAATCAATATTAGAGCCCCCAAAACATAAACATTTATTGGATGTACCTCTCAAATACCCGAGAATCCATTTTACTGCATTTCAATGCTCAACTCCAGGATGACTCAAATACCTGCTAACAACTCCTACGGCATGTGCAATATCTGGTCTAGTACATACCATGGCGTACATTAAACTGCCTACAGCTGAAGCATATGGTACCTTAGACATTTTTTCCTCCTCCTCTTGTGTCTTTGGACACATATCCTTAGTCAATTTAACATGACTAGGCAAAGGTGTGCTAACAAATTTTGCATTCTCCATATGAAATCGTTGCAACACCTTTTCAACATAATTAGCCTGAGATAAAAACAATTTTCTATTTTTCCTATCTCTACAAATTTTCATGCCAAGGATTTGCTTTGCTGCACCCAAATCCTTCATAGCAAAAGATTTTGCTAACTGTTGTTTTAGCTCACTTATGTGATCCATGTTAGACCAGCTACAAGCATGTCATCAACATATAAACATAAAATAATGTAGTTGTCATTATCCAACCTCTTAAAATAAACACAATGGTCGTAATTACACCTTGAGCCTTGCTCAACCATAAAACTATCAAATTTCAAGTACCATTGTCGAGGTGCTTGCTTCAAGCCATATAAACTTTTCTTCAATCTGCACACTAGTTTCTCCTTACCTTTGACCTCAAATCCTTGTGGGCATTTCCATATATTTCCTCTTCTAAATAACCATAGAGAAAGGACATTTTAACATCTAGTTGTTCCAAATGCAAATCTTCGGTAGCCACAATACTTAAAACAACACATATAGAAGTCATTTTAACAACTGGAGAAGAAATACCATCAAAATCAATACCCTTTTTCTATGCAATTCCCTTTACACGCTAATCGGCTTTAAATCTTTTCTTACCCTCCATCCTCCTCTTTGACCTATAAATCCATTTGTTTGGTAAAGCCTTTTTACCTGCAGGCAACTTGCATAAATCCCAAGTCTGATTTTCTAGTAAGGAGTCCATTTCTTCTTTCATTCCATGCTCCCACTGAACCTTGGTATCCACCTGCATAGCTTCATCATAATATTCTGGTTCACCAGCATCAGTTAACAGAATAGTATACAAAGAGGGAGAGAATCTTTCTGGAGGTCTACTTACCCTTGAAGATCGTCTAACAGGAGTTTGTGGTATTTGTTGTTGCTGTTGTTGCCTAGCATGAGGAACTACTGAAACATCATTGTTGGGAATATCATCCAACACTACATAATCTTTTTCTTTCTTCTCATGCTGAAGCAACAGATCTTTGTACAACACTTTCTCATTGAATATGACATCCCTGCTTCTCACAATTTTCTGATTTTCAAAATCCCAAAGCTTATAACCAAATTCATCAATGCCATATCCAACAAATACACATTTCTTTGATTTTGCATCAAGCTTGGTTCTATTTTCAGAATCTACATGTGTAAATGCTTCACAACCGAAGGTTTTGAGAAAAGAATAACTCACCTTCTTACCTTTCCATGCTTCCTCTGGAATACCACAACCCAGAGGATTAGAAGGACCTCTGTTGATTAAATAAACAGCAGTGTTTACAGTCTCTGCCCACATTTTTAAGGGCAGCCCAGCATGCAATCTCATAGTCTGTGCACACTCCATTATTGTTCTATTCATGTGCTTGGCCACTCCATTTTCCTGTGGAGTCCTTGGAACCATTTTCTGCCACCACAAATACCATGGGAGGGAACAATGATCTTCTAAGAACTCTTTGCTGTATTACTCACCACCATTATCCGGATCACGAGAAATTTTATCTTTTTTACCGTCTCATTTCTCAATAAAGCTTTTCCATTTTTTGAAAGTTTCAAATACATCAGATTTCTGCCTAAGGAAGATAAATCCATACCTTTCTGGATTGCATCATCCA
>VDFB02109042.1:58983688-59015129 GCA_007258455.2 Sequoia sempervirens
GAATATAATATAGTTTTACAAAATGGATATCCATTTCTTTGAGGACTTTATAACGTGAATTCTTCCTCATTTTCACAAACCAGTCCTCATTTTGGCGACATAGCAGTCGAGCAGCGACCTCCAACAACCTCCATGTATGTTGTTTTTGCATTTTTTCAATTTTTTTGCTAATTAGTGATAAATTTTTTAAAAAATTACATTCTTTGTAGAATTTTTGAATTTTTTCATTTCTATTTAAAGTTAAAAAAAAAATTGAAACCCTAGTTAGTGGAAACAAAAAAAAAAAAAACATCAAACAAAAAAATGAAACCTTTATTACTAGAAAAAAAATATAAAATTGAACCTAGCATACTAAACAAACATAAAATAGAACTTTCATTACCTCCTTTCTCCATTTTCTAAAACTGTTTTACATTCTTGTCTATTTTTCATTATTCTTTATCACTTATTTTAACGTTTCTTAAATTCTTGCTTTGTTTCTTATTTATAAATTAGTATTTCTTTGCTAAAAAAATTGGTTTTTTATTAATTTTTTAATTGTTTTGACTCTCCTCATCTCTCAAAATAGAAAAGATCCTTGTTGGAAGTGCTCTAAATTTCCAATTCTTGGTGAATTTGGATCCATTGTAAGTACTGACCAGACAAAACTTGTCCCTGCAACCATAGGGAAATGGGAAAAGTGAATGGGTAATAATCGATGTGCTATGCAGGAGGCTATTATATTGAATCATATACAAATGATAGCCTCTCACACAACCCATCGATTATTACCCATTAACTTTTCCCATTTCCCTATGGCTGCAGGGACAAGTTTTGTTTAACCATTACTAACTATGTATATAGATTCACTTAGCATTGGCAATTTGGAGAGTAACACTTCCACCTTTGTTGAATCAATTTGGAGCTTAACACTTCCACATTGCAGCGAGGTAAAAGTTTAATGCATTTTTAAATGAGATTTCACATAACTTTAAAAATTATTTGTTTTCCATTTACATGCCTTAGACATAAATGAGCTTTACACATTTTTTCATTTGTATTCAATTAAGTCATTTATATTGAATGGTTTGAGGGGATTTTTAAAATGTATCTTACATTTTTCAATTACAAATTTAATGTAGGTTCACTCATATCTAAATCATGGATCCACGCCCTCTAGCTCCAACCACTCCACCTCGAAACCCCCCACCTCCACCACCTGCACTTGATGGTGCTCACTTTCGAGAACAAGTCGATGTGAATGTTAGAACCATTCAGGATCAAGTTAACGCTATTCAAAATGAAGAATGTGTTCACCCATTATTGAGGCATTTTGCATCAAAAATGCAAACTGTTGTTGATGTGTGTAGATCCATGGAAGTGGACTTAGACGAGCATCAACAATGGCTAGAGGAAAGGAGACAGTCCCAATGTAAAGAGGAAAACACAAAGAAATGAATAGAAGCAATTGAGAGCCATAAAACTTTATTAAGACAATGATCTTATATTTATAAAAAAATTTATCTTGAATGGATATTTTTAGTGTTGAATTTATGAATATTTAATAGTATAATGATGAGACAAATATTTAGTAATAAATATTAAATAATCTATTAATTTAGTGTTTGTTAATGTATATAGTGTGTATATATAGTGTTTATTCATGCATCATGGTTGAGTAATGACTTATTTGTTGATCATAATCATTGTATAGATTTCACATGATCAATCTAATTAACATGTATCTTGATGTCTTCTAAGGATTTTTTTTGAAAGTTGTATAATGTTCTTGTTTATGTACCATGATTGGAAGATAGTGACTCTTATTCATGATGATTTTATGGTATTTTACATGAATGATCTAATGACATGTTATTAAACTTGAAGGTTTTAATGGCATGAATGTTGAATTGAGTTGTAATGGTTTTGTTTGATGGTTGTATCACTTCTTATTCTAGAGCCCGTCCCAACATGGGAAAACACTCTACCTCTCAACTCTCTCCCTCTCCCTCTCTCTCAACTCTCTCCCTCTCCCTCTCTCCCCCTCTCTCCCCCTCTCTTGTCTCTCCGTCCCTCTCTTTGTCTCAACTCTTTTTCTATCTCTCCCTCTCACTCAGGTTCCTCCCACCCCTCTCTCTCTCTCAAGTCTCTCAGAGCTTCCTCTCTCCCTCCCTTTCTCCCTCCCAAGTCTATGTCTCTCCCTAGATCAACTCTCTCAACTCTCTCTCTCTCTCTCTCTCTCTCTCTCTCTCTCTCTCAGGCCCCCCTTTGTCTCTCTTAGGTCTCTCTCTTGGACTCTCTCCCTCCCTTTCTCCCTCTCTTTCTCTCTCCCCCCATCTCAAGACACTCTCTCTCCCTCTCTCCCTCCCTCTCTCCCTCTCCCTCTCAAGACTCTCACCCTCTCTCCCTCTCAAGTCTTTCTCTATCGCTCTCTCTCTCCCTCACTCCCTCTCTCCCTCCAAACTATATATATATCTCTCTCCTTCCCTCTATACCTCCCTCTCTCCCCCCTCTCTCTCTCTCCCTCATAGCTCTCTCTCCCCATCCCTCTTAGGTCTTTCACTCCCACTTCTAATGTCTTTCTCTCTCCCTTTCTCTCTTTCTTGTGAATTGGCTACACATCAATAATTTGTTAGCGGCGGTACATTTTCCTTGGTGTTATTAATATTTAGCTACTTTAAGTTTTCTTTACAACTCATCTTCCTTGGTGGGAAAAATGATGGAAACCCTATCATTATTAATATTTAGCTGCTTTTAATTTTTCTATAAGAATTTATAAGGCCATACGAGTTATATTTCAAATCTTTCCATTATTGCAAGTGATGGGAAATCTATCTAATAATAATGTTACCTGATATAGGATATGATTGATGTGACAACCTTTTTCTAATTCTACTTAGAAAAAGCCAACCTCATTTTCAAAGGGAGACAATGTATTAAATATATAATATATATTACATAATATATATTAAATATATTATATATTATATAATATAAAATATATTATACCTCCCTCTCCCCCCCTCTCTCCCTCTCTCTCAAGTCCCCTCGATTCCCTCTCTCCCTCTGTCTCTCTCTTTCTTGTGAATTGCCTCCACATCAATAAATATATAATATATACTATGTATTAAATATATTATATAACATATATAATATATATTACATAATATTAATATAATACATAGTATACTATACAGAAAATATGTACTATATAGTATAATATAATAATATAATAATATAATAATATAATATATATTAATATATATAACATAATATTATATGTTATAATAATATAATATAATATTATATTATATAATATAATATAATATTATATAATATAATAATATATATTATATATTATATTATTATATAATATATAATATATTATAATATTATATATAATAATATATAATATAATAATATACTATATAATATATTATATATAATACATAATATATAATATACTATATAATATAATAATACTATATAGTATAATTACTTATGTGGGAAAAAATTATAAAAAAAAATCTAGCACATCCAGACATATGTTCTTTACTTATATTTAAAAATTTAGGAAAAAACATTATGTTTTTCTTGTACTTAGGGTGGTCAAACACACACCTGCTTCTTATCTTTTTCCTAAAAATTTAGTACCACTGCATTGAAATTTCAAATTTTCTCAAAACAAATTTACTTTTTTCCAAAAAAGGACTAGTAGCCTAGAAACTACATTCAATTTTCTACAACTTTTGTTCTTACATATTTTTCAAATTATGTTAATAACCTATTCAAATTTTTATGTCAAGTTGCCTAACTTTGATTTTCTGAATTTTCATCGCCATGTAGAGGCCTAGTTTAGGACCCCATGATCCTGTACATACCCCACATGCCCTAGATACTGGATTTCTGTTTGGAAAAAATCACATTTAACAATATTTGCATACAATTGATTTTCCCGTAGATGCTAAAAAAACCTATCGCAAGTGCTCCTTATGCTCCTCCACAGTGCGAGAATAGATCAGTATATCATCAAGAAAAATGATCACAAATTGGTCCAAGAAGGTTCAAAAGACACCATTCATTAAACTCATAAAAACTGTCAGTGCATTAGTCAACCCAAAAGGTACTACAGTAAACTCATAATTACCATACCTTGTGCAAAATGTTGTTTTATGTATATCAGCCTTAGCTGTTCTTAATTGATGATATCCAAACTTAAGGTCTATCTTAGAGAAAATCTTCGCTCCCTGAATCTAATCAAATAGGTCATCTATCCTTGGAAAATGGTAACAGTTTTTTATAGTGAGCTTGTTAAGCTGTCTATAATCTATCCAAAGCCAAAGAGTTCCATCCTTCTTTTTAACAAAAATCACAGATGCACCCCACAAAGACACAGTAGGATGAATGTGACCTTTCTCTAACAATTCCTCTAGCTATAATTTAAGTTCTTGTAATTCTTGTGTGGTCATTTTATAGGGTGCCTTAGAAATTGGTTGTGCTCTAGGAACCAAGACTATGTGGAAATCATCTCCCTTTTAGGTGGCATACTAGAAATTTGAGGAGGAAACACATCAAAAAATTCATGAAGGATGGGGTGATCATCTACAAAAGTGTTTGATTTTTCCTCTAATCGATCACTGATGGAAATAGCGAAGAATTGACATCCTTTTTTCATACATCGCTTGAGCTACATTGTTAAAATCATCCTCAATGATACTGGTTTCTAAATTCCAGTAACAACCACCTTATTACCTAGATCGTCTAAACACTCAATAGACTTGTGTTAGAAATATAGTTTCACTTCATGTTCATTCATCCAATCCATGCCTAAAATCATGTCGTAAGACCCCAAAGGTAACACCTTAAAATCTGCATTGGTGGAAAGAGAACTAAGTTCTAACTGACATCCTCTAACTCTAGAAGCTAACTCCACATCCCAATTCACATTTTGCTTAGTAACCATAAGCCCACACTTCTCCACTACTGATGGGGAAATAGAAGAATTTGTTGCTTTTGAATCAAAAATGACAAAAATAGTAACCTTACCAATTTTTTCAGGAACCTCTATGACCAAAGCTTGATGATCAACTTGCTAGTTTTCAATTGCTGCAAAAACTTGATGAGATTTTCCAACATCACCCATTGTCAGTTTTGAAGTTGTTGACTGTTGAACTCTTGAAACTATTTTGTTTTATGTACAATCTTCTGCAAAGTGTCCCTTACCACCGCAATTGTAACAAGTGCAGCTCATATTAGAGTGAAAGACTAATCTACCAATGCTAGCTTGATTCCCTAGAGTATTTTGCTGAGATTGGGTTGCTTCATTGTATTGTAACTAATTTCTCTGATCCCCTCTTTGAGTGGGGTTTTTCCATGATCTAACTAAAACTTCTGGTGGGGACCTAGCTTTCTGATTTCATTGTGGCTAAGTTGGTCTAGAAGAATAAGAAGCCGATCTATTTCCATTCCTAAGAGAATGAGACTAGGTGTATTTATGATGTTGAAATGAACTTTGTTGTTGATCCTGATGTCTTAGCTGGATTTCTTTTGCAATAAGTACTTTCTCTACTGCATGTTTCATAGTGGTGGGATCAGACAACCGAACTGGTCCCACTATATTGTGATTTAGTCCTCTAATGAAATAGCTTACCATTAGCTGCCCATCTTGAATGTAGTCCACATACTGCAACAACTGAAAGAATTTATTCTCATATTGTGCTACAATCATTCCTCTTTGTTGGAGATCATGAAATTCATCAATGTTTCATTGCCAAAAATGATCTAAAATGTATCTCTTTCTAAAGACCTCTAAGAATGTTTCCCAAGTGACATTTTCAGGGGTTAAATGTCTTTTCCTCTCCTCCTGTGGCCACTAGGTATCTACACTACCCTTAAGTAGATGAATTTCCAATCTGGCCTTAAGATTGCTTTCATAGGTCTTCAACGTAAAGTTCTTTTCAAGACTTATAAACCATGATTCAACCTCTAATCCATTAATAGACCCAGAAAATTATTGTGGCTGCAACCGAAGAATTTTTTTTATAATCTTGTAAATATCCATAGCATTCCCCCTAACTGGTTGGGTGTTATGAGGAGGTGGAGGGTAATTTCCTAACTCTCCTTCCTCAACATGTTCTGCTCCATTTTGGTAGGGACTTCTACATCTTTCTCGAGGCACAAATTATTGATCTTCATTATGATGCTAATTTGGCATCGATAATCTTTCTTGTATCACATTTACTAGATTTTGTAAAACTTGAAGTATTTGTGGCCCCTGATCCATTGGTTCTCTAGGTGGATTTGCAAACATGTTCTTCCTTTTCTACACAACAAAATGAGTTGTTTTAGGAAATTTTTCTTTTCCCCAAAGCTCCTAGTGTCAAAACCTAGTGCTCTAATACCTATGTGATGCCTACTAATAAAGTTTCTTAATAAACAAGATAAATATCTGCATAATAACACACTCACATCAACTTTTAAGGAAACGAAGGGAAAATTCCAAGAGATGGAACCTTTGTAGGACTCCACATTCCAAATGTTGTATATTTTGAAAGAAACATTAACTATTAGTTTTAAATAGCACTGTTAGTTTTAATGGCCTTACATTTACTTTCCAAACACACACACACACACACACACATATATATATAACATAATTAAGTCAATAGATAGATGAACTAATGAATTCATATTTTATTTCACTATTTCCTCAAGAAGGACCGCAATATAGCTAACTTTCTAGTTTGGAGGAATTTGAGTTCCTAAAACACAACTGAGTTTCAAATAGATATTATTTCCTGTTATAGTGAAGATAATTCTGAATCAAGTTCACAAAAGATAATGTGATCTCCACCTTGAGAGCAACAACTTTCTATCCTATTCAATTTTCCACTTCCTTATCTTAAAAAAAACAATATTCAAAACCTTCATCAACAAAAGGGGACTTTTATTCACAGTGAAAATAAAATGCAATCAGTTGATCTACAATAATATTCACTTGATAAACAATTGCTTGAGTCCTTTTTTGAAAGAAATTTCTCTTAAATGTATTTAGAAAGAAAAACTAAGCACATGTAATTATTTATGCAAACTATGAACATTCAATGAATTGTGATGCATGGCATTATACACTAGTATCACTTATCAACAATATTTACCTAGAAATCTCGTATTTGAGATTTATTTCATGAAAGAAGAACAAAACTGTCAACAACGAGTTCTTCATGGATATTCTGAAGCCTTAGAATACCAACTTCAGTAATTGAAGCTATAGCAGGACCTTAGACATGTCAAAACTCTCAAATTCAACATGGGAAAGAATTCCATTAAGTTAATTCTATTCATATGAAATTTTTCATTCACGTTTTATGTCATAAGTAATGAAATAAGTTCGTAGGCTAACATTCAACACTCAATAAACTAGTAAACTAACTGTCTATTGTGCACCTACTCGCATATAGGAGAGTAAAATCGAGTTCTACCAATTCTTTACCCTTTAAGGAAAATATCGAATGCTTATAAAATAAATTTGGGTCATTGCACTTCCTAAAATAAAATGAGATTTACAACGCTTAGTTTCTTCTTTCAGTGGAAACTCAACCCTAACCAACTGAGGTTCGCTACCAGCAAATTCAACATAATGTCAAATGGTTTTCGAATGTAATATGTAATACTAACCAATTGATGTTATTACACTTTTTCCTTAGCAACACAAGAGGTCATCATTTTCTTCATTCAAGTCATGTTAGTTCCTATCAAGAATACTAAGCACCTATAACAAAATAATTCATCTCCTTAGACAAAACCCTTTTTTTGAGTTCTCAACAGACATTGCAATTATATAAATGAAAACGAACTAACCCTAGTGCATTACTAGTTCGGTCAAGAATTTATGGACTGATGCCAATAGAGTATACAAAGAAGTTACTTGTTGAAAATGTCTATGATTTCATTTATCCCCATATCCTATTTTATAAAGACCTACAAAATCAAACTTATCAATGCTCCAATACATGCACAAGTATTTAGATAGTTGCTCAATTAATATTTTTTATTTGAAACAGAGGTTATGCCAAACTTATTACTCTATTTTACCTCTGATATCAATCAAACATGTCTAAGGGATCCTTTTTCTGCATGCAACTCAAAACATCAGAAATTCAATAGCAAAGATTAACAGTATGTGTTCTTTTAAAAAATACTGTAATAAAACAAATATTTCTTATTGATCTCCACCCAGCCACCCCCAAGCATAATTCTAGCTCACACAAAGGTGAAATTGTAACTATAAGCTCACATAGAGCAAGTTTTGTCTTTGGTTCACATAGAGTAGTATTGGTGTTGGCTCACACGGAGCAGTCAATGGCTCACACAGAGTAAGAAGTAGCATCCATATTAAATCGCAATCAATTTCATGATAGTCTAAAAAAAAAACATTAACATAGTAAAAAAAAAATTCTTACCATATTTCCTTTCTCTCCATTCTAATTCCCTCTTCTACTCCCTCTTACCTCTAGCTCCCCTTCATCGTTCCAAGAATTTTTTTTTTTTTTCATTCACTACTGGTCCCCTTCTCATTTCTTTTCCAACTTTTTCATTTTTTATATTTCTTGAAAACAAAAACCAAAAAAAAAAATCATTTCATTTCCACTTCATAACCGCTAAAGATTATTTACATTACTTCCCTTATCACTCTAATTAACAAACTACTTTATAATTCAAAAAAACCTTATTACATAATCCATACTTCATGCTTAACAACATCCCTTAAGCTAAAAGTAGAACCAATATTAAATGTTTAATGTCCATCTTCTAATCATTTATATTGTCAAGTAAACATCCCAATGAAAAAAATTTGTTATGACCCCTACATGAAGGAAATGGCCAAATGCATCTCTCAAACCTAGAATCCATCATGCTCTTCTATTGGCATCGATATTCAATCATGGCATAAGGCTAGATCAAATCTGTAAATGAGCTTGAAAACTTGCAAATTCAAATGTATGTGGCAGAATGTAATGATCTCTTGCTTCTCTTTTCTTCTCTTATTCCTTTCTAGCTGCAAATGGTAAAAATACTAGTTATTTATAGGCATTTCTCTAATCTCTAAAAAATTAGCTTCTAATAGCTGATATTTACAATTTGAATTTTGAATGTTAAAATGTTGACACTGAAATATCCAAAATTGGTCCTTGATAGACTAGGGGGACCCATATTCCCTAGGGTGAATGGGTCCTAGCCCCATTTTCCAGGACATTAAGTGTCAGGGGAAAAATATCAATTGGATGCATTTGTTTAATACTTGCAATTTTTTGAGAAATGATAAAATAGGCCCTCAAAATGCATAATTTAGGAGATTAGAGCCTAGTTAGGAGGTGCTGAAAATGCATAAATACAAGGGTCACTAAAATAGGTCCAAACTAAGCATTAAATTGTACTATTACCTACAAGGGAGTACAATTTTTTGCATTACATTTAGCCCCCAATTTAGCGGCCATATGACACTACGTGCATATGCAAGCTAAAGTACTAAAAGTAAATCATGTTGTATAAAAAGGATACTCATATATGGATATTATGAATCATTCATGAACAGGAGAATGAAGCCCCCAGTGTAGTCATCTACAAAATGACAATGTTAGGAACTTCATCCTATAAAATTTATTTCTTAGGTATTCAAAAATCATCTTTCACAAACATGTCAACTTCACTAGAGAACCAAATTGGAGGGTAGATGTATGCCCCTCTTGATTCCACTTTCTTTATGGAGGTGGAATCAAGGTAGAAATATAACCACATTGAATTAGTTTGGTGATGAAAATTCTTGTGATAGGGTCATGAGATCACAACACCAACTATCAACAAACATTGAATATGATTGGGGATGGAACTATGAATCCAACACAACAGACGACATCAAAATCGAAGTTTGCTAGCCCCCACTATGGTGAATTGAATGAGATATGTTAGTACTAAATTTGACTATATGCTAGTGCAAAATAATCTTTTTGACCATCGTTTTTACTTTTATTTTTTGAATGTTTAGAGAGAGATACCATTGCATTGAGGAGTGAGGATGCCAAGCCAATGACCATACCTACCCCCAAGGCTCGAGGTCCTACAAGCAGACACTACACGAGGCATAGTGGCACCAAAAGTGAGTTGCTTGTTCCTTTTCCTTATCATTTATTTCATTATTTTTTGTATTTTGTGGTTGTTTTGATGATATGTGGTTTTCATTGATGTCAACAATATTAGCATAAATTTATTTGAAGTTGTATATGTCGAGGATATTGAGAAAATTGTAATAAATGAGTTTCAGATTGTTAGTGGTGAAGTGAAGTTCAGTATGGTGGCTTTTTTTTACGTTGTTTATCAAAGGTTATGGACTAAATGGTTTGTTGTTGAGTGTATCTAGTTTATCCACATCGAGTTTCAAAGATTTGCATGAAGGTTTGATCGAGTTATGAAGATTTCCATTCAGACAGTTTTTATGTTTCTTCAGTTGGTATTCCTGATTGAAGATGATGTTGTTTCAGTTAGTTCAGTTGTTACGGATGCTTCTCTTGTGATTCAGGATGCTTGTGGATGTTTCTAGATCATGCTCTATCTTTGTTGCACGTCTACATTGATCGTTGTGCTCATGGTTGGCAATTTTCTCTTGCGTGTTCATGTTTTTCTTGTTCTTGGCTGACATAATGTTTGTAGCGTGTTGTGAATCTTTGAGGATAAATTAATTGAAGTGTCTTCATGTTGGATATGTTGATTTGGGTCCTCACTAAGTTGTGGCTGACCTTGGTTGATTCGCATTGATAATCTTTAATGTTTTGGGCCGACAGTTTATATTCATTTTATTATTTCTTTATAGTCGACTTGTAGCGATGAAATTTCATGTTGCGGATATATAAGAGCGATTGTCTATTTGAATTTAAGTGTGAAAAAGTTGCGCTTCTATGTGTGTGCTTGAATAATGTTATAAATCATTCAAAGGTAGAGCAGAATGAAGAAGTGTGAAGAAGAGTGAAGAATAGTGAAGAAGTGTTCATGTGCTTAATTGGAACTATAATCAGGCATTAGCAGATGCTATTTTCTCAGTTCAAAATCCGGATGGCTTTAATCTGAATCTCTTTGTAAGACAGTGTGTCTTCCTTTTTAATTGAGTAGTGAACTCTAGGTAGTGTTCTTGAATGCATGTGCATTCCCCATATTTCATTTTCATTATAATTTTCACAAGGTATAATCTTGTGGACTGACCTCCACCATGGTTTTTCCCCTACAAAGGTTTCTCATAAAAAATCTTGGTGTTATGTGTGTTTCTGATGTGTTGATGATTTATGCTTTCATGGTTAATAATCAAATTAGAGAATAAGGTTAATAAGTTGAATAAGTTTTGGATTTCTGTGACAACTGATTCACCCCCCCTCTTAGTTGTTTTCCCTTGTATTGCCAACAATTGGTATCAGAGTTGGTTCCTTGGAAGAATTCTAACAACTTAAGGTGATCTGGGATGGAAAGTTACAAGAAGGATAGTTTGAGATTTGATTGAAAAAATTATTCTTTGTGGAAGACTCAAATGGAGTGCCATCTGAGATGCATTGGTGAACCCTACTGGGGCATTACAAGTAATATGTATACTATTCCACATAATGGTCCTACTACTTGTACTGAGTATAATGTCTAGGCTAAGGAAGCTTTGTTGAGTGCTTTAACTGATTATGAGATGACAAATGTTATGGATTTGAAGATTGCTTATGAGATCTAGAAAAAGTTGGAAACCTTGTATGAAGGTGATGCTAATGTGAAGATTGCTAAGTTGCAGAGTTTGAGAGGGAAATATGAAAGGTTGAGAATGGGTGATGATGAGAACATTAATATTTTCATGCAAAGAGTGAATGAACTTGTGTGTGGTATTAGATGTGCTGGTGGAAAGATAGATGAATCTAAGATTGTTGCTAAAGTGCTTAGATCCCTTCTTGATTCTAACAAAGTCAAAGCTAGTGTTATTGAAGAGCTCCAGACTATAACAAACATAACTAGAGATACATTGGTTGGTAAGCTGACTACTTTTGAGTTGAGAAAATTTGGTGATGCCCTTCCTAAGGTTGAACCTACATTTAAGGCTACTACTTCCAGAAGAGATAGACAGAGATATGATCCGGGTGAGAGTTCATCTAGAAAGACATTCAAGTATGAGGATGAAATTAGACAGATTAAAGAAGAAGAAAGAGAGCTAGAAGAGCTGGAAGCACTTATTGTCAAAAGAGTACCAAGAGGAAAAGGTAAGTATGAAGGAAAATTACCTCTTAAATGATTTTCCTGCAATAAGGTAGGTCATTTTGCATCAAGGTGTCCAGAAAGAGTTGCTAAACCAAGAAATAACAAGCCTAGATTTTAGAAGAAGTGTTACTATGATGCTAATGAAGGCGTGGCAGGTGATGAATTTGATAAAGGAAATAGAAGTGATGATGAATGGGTATTTATTGCTATCAAGGAAAATAATCCTATATCTACTGAATCTACTGGTTGTAAAAATGTGGAGAAAGCCCTAGCTGCTCGAGTTGAAGAGAAAGATGAATGGGTAATTGACAGTGGATGTTCACATCACATGACAAGAGACAAAAGTAAGTTTGTAAGTTTGGAAAAGTATGATGGTGGTGTTGTGATATTTGGTGATAATACAATTGGTGTGATCTATGGAAGAGGTTGCATTTCTCTTCATGGTAAGCATAATACTGATGTTGTTTTGTATGTGGAAGGCTTGAAGCATAATCTTTTGAGTGTTGGTCAAATGGTTGATAAGAGATACAATATTTAGTTCAAGGATGCAAAGTGCAAAGTATTGAGTTCTGGAAATGAAATTGCATCAGGTACAAAAACAAAAGGTAATATCTTTCACTTGAGTGATGCTAGTAAAAGTTGTTTGATTGCTCAAGTTGATGAAAGTTTGTTATGGCATAGGAGGTTTTGTCATGTTAACTTTGATAATATTTTCAAGATAAGTTCTACTAAGGCTATGAGAGATCTACCTAAGTTGGTGAAACCTACCAATGCAATATGCAAGGAATGTTAATTGGGAAAGCAAACTAGGATTTCATTTCAAAGTAAAAAGAATTGTTCAAATGAATTGTTAGAGCTTGTGCATACTGATATGTGTGGTCCCTCTAAGGTTAGAAGTTTACAAGGTTACATGTATTTCATGTTACTCATTGATGATTATTCTAGAATGGTATGGGTTACTTTCTTAAGGGAGAAATTTGAAGCACTGGAAAAGTTCAAGATATTTAAAGCTATGGTTGAGACAGAGACAGGTTTGAAGATTAAATGTCTAAGATTAGATAGAGGTGGTGAATTCACTTCTGATGAATTTAATACTTTTTGTGAAGAACATGGAATAAAGAGACAATTATCTGCACCGCGGATCCCTCAACAAAATGGAGTTGTGGAAAGGAAGAACATAACAATTGAAGATGTTGCTAGAACTATGATGCTGGAAGGAAATGTTCCTCATATCTACTAGAGAGAAGTCATGAGTACTGTTGTATACACACTCAATTGGGTACAAATCAAAGGTGATACTGGTAAGACCCCTTTTGAGCTATGGAATGGTCAAAAGCCTACTATTAAATACTTCAATATTTTGGAAGCAAATTTTATATTAAGAGAGATGAAGACATAGGAATGTTTGATGCTAGGAGTGATGAAGGTATCTTTTTGGGTTATGCTACTAAAAGTAAGGCCTACCGGTGTTACAATAAAAGATTGAAGAAAATGGTTGAAAGTGCAAATGTTAAGGTTGATGAAGACTTTGGTACACTATCCAAAACCTGTGGATATGACTATGATGATCAATGACAGTACAGACAAAGGAAAGAAAGTTCAGACTATAAATCAAGTGCAAATCAATCTAGTAAATCAAGAAAATGAAGAAGAAGGAGAAACCGATGAAAGAGAAGAAGAAAGATCAGAAGAGTCTGAAGTTGAAGATAATCCTAAGAAGACTCTGAGGTATGTAAGATTGAATCATTCAGAAGATTAGATTATAGGTGATAAGAACAAAGGTGTCCAGACTAGGAGAAAGATTGCAAAAGAGTATTGCTTGATTTCAAAGACTGAGCCTACTAGTGTGAATGAAGCATGTAAAGATGAGCATAGTATTAATGCAATGAAAGAAGAGTTAAATAGATTGAAAAGAATGATACATGGATTCTTGTTTCTAGACCTAAGGATAAGAATTCCATTGGAACCAAATGGGTCTTTAGAAACAAACTGAATGAGCAAGGTGAAGTGGTTAGAAACAAAGCAAGACTGGTATGTAAAGGATATTCACAAATGGAAGGAATTGATTTTGAAGAGGCCTTTGCCCCTATTGCTAGAATTGAAGTTGGAAGATTATTTCTTGCCTATGTTGCTCACAAGAACTACAAAGTATATTAGATGGATGTAAAATAAACTTTTCTAAATGGTGAATTGGAAGAAGTGTATGTTGAGCAACCTGATGGATTCCAATTGACTGATAAAGAAGATATGGTGTGTCGGTTGTGTTGTGCAATTTTGCACACACGCCCCACTTGAAGTAGGGACCCTCTTTTTGATTTTGGATGTCTCTTGGACCTTTGGTTTTTATTAGATTTATCCTCTTGAGATCTTGGGATGTTGTTCTTGCTTTCCTTGGTCTTTCCCTGAGGGTTAAATTGATCAAACTTGGTTTTTAATGGAAGTCTAGGTTTTGCTCTGGGTCCAAAATTTTTTGGTTCACCCGGATTCTCTCGGTTCCTTGTCTATCATCTGGTCACTGTCAGAATTTTTGAAGTTCGGGTTTTTGGATGGATCCGAGATTTTTTGGGTAATCTGGATTTTCCCGGACTGTGTTAGAATCCTGAAGGATGCGTTATCCACAAAATTTGTGCTCACCCGGATGGTCCGTCTGGTTTGGTTTTTTCTGAAATTTCATTTTGGGCTCAGGTTTCCAGATTTCCTCGTTATGTCTTTTCATTCATTAATGCTCTAAGTACATCTTCTTTGGCATGAGTGTGGGTGGATTTAAGGCTTTTTGGCACTCTTTCGATTTCATTATTCATTTACTATTTGCTCTGGCGCCTGAGTTTATTCTTCTTGAGCTTTGGTTCTTGGATTCGAGTTGCCTGCGTGTGGATTGCTTGAGCACTTGTGTTGAGTAGTTTCATCGCTAGGGCACCTTGTTTTGCAGTGAATTCCTCGGGCTTGAGCTTCATTCAAAGTTGATCCATGGTAAGTCATTACTGACTTCTCCTTTTCTTTGCACTTTGATCGAATCTTTCGAGTTGTTGAAAGGTGGTTTTTTAGGTTGGCCCTTGCTTGTTTCATGATTATGTATTTATCGAATTAGGGTTTAACCTACCTTTTCACGGGTTTTATCACCCACATTGTGCATCCCTTCAATTATCAATTGAATGTCGGGTATACTCTTGTGGCTAGGTGTTTCTGTTAGGGCTTTGCCTTGTTGGCGCGTAGTCTGCTATATTTTATGAAGGTTAGGGTTTTGGTATATTTGCCCAGATTTGTTGAGTTTGGTGGAGTTGTCGCAACTTTCATGTCTTGCGTTTATCTCAACCCTGTTCGTAGCTTGTGAGATCCCGATGTGCTTTAGCTTGATCGTTTTGAGGGATAGTATTTGAAACTTCAACCTTTCCCTAACTTTCATGGCAGAGGTCTGGTTATTGAATTTAGGGCATCATTATTTCGTCATGGGGATCAGTCATTTGAGAGTTTTGGGAATTTAAATTCAGGTACAATCAAAATCCAGTTTATTGGGATTGATTTTATGTCCATTGGAATCCGAATAGGGAGGTTTTTATGATCATTCGGTCAGTCGTTTGTGTGTTAAATGATTGTCGGGTTTCTGAGGTGTCTGCAGAATTTCTGCGCACCCGGATTTTCTCGAATTCTGCCATTTCCTCAGAGTATGATGAGTTCTAGAATTTTGAGCTGCCCATGAAAATCTAACCTCTCCGAATTTTTTCAATTTTTTGCTTGGTTCCACTTCTTTTGATTTTCGAAATTTGGGTAATGAATTAAATGTTAAATGGTGATTTCTTGTTGCTAAATGAATGAATCTTATAATAATCACGCATCTATTTTGTTCATATTAATGATTTATTTGATGAATGATGTCTTGACTGCAGAAGTCTGTTTGGGTCAGATTTCTCTGAATTCCGCCCCGACTAGATTTTCCCAGATTGTTTCATTTTCCCTGTTTTCAAGATTAATGATTAATGATTGATCTTAATTGTTTCATGTGATTTAAAGGCTAACCTTTGATTGAAATGTAGATAATGATGAGATTTTCATGAGGTCCTTTTGTGAATGCAGGCTGAATCAAGCAAAGCAGCAGCAGGAAAGGTCAAAGGTGATACAGAGGGGTCCTTAATTACAAATGCAGAAAGGTTGAGGCTGGATACAAAGAGTCAGTTGTCGGACAGTAAGATAGCTTCAGTTTGGTCTAAGGTCTCTGACACCAATGCAGGAGCATGGAGATATGAAGAATTCAAGGAAAGGACAACTCAAAAAGATCTATCAACCTTGACCAAGGGAATGATGAAGTCTGGACTGGTCCATGTAGCAGGATTCCCTTCTACAGTTCAGTGCTATGAATTGATATTGGAGTTTGCCCGACAATATGACTTTGATACGCAGAGGGTTGTTAGCACTGAGGGAAGAGTCTTGGAAAACTTCAATCCAGTTTCTATTGCCTAGGAATTTGATATGTCGGACTTACCATGTGTATGTGCCCTAGATATGGATTTGGCCAGAACTCACTATGAGGATGAGCCTACCAAGGCCCAGCAGATGGTCAATTCCTAGTTGGAGAAGCCGAAGTCTCATTTTTCCAAGTGGCCCAAGCAGTTACACAAGATCAAGTTCAGACAAGATATATATGATGCAATCACACTGTTGAGCAGGGTGGCTGGCTTAAAGAGTGCTGAGTAATTGGAAAATTGGATGGTGCACATTATTAATAGGATTGAGCAAGGTATTAATTACCACTGGGCAGGGCTTATTAGTGCAATGATTGACAGGCAGCTAAGAGATGTGTTGGAGACAAAGAAATTTACCATGTCATCTTATGTGATATATATGTTGGCAAGATTTTATCCATACAGGGGTTTGAATCCAAAAGGGACATTTGGACAGGATATCATCAATGAGATATACCCTGAATTGTACCTAGGAAATCATAATTATAAAAGAGAAAATGATGCATTCACAATGCATATTACTAGATTGCTCCAGAAAGCAGAGCATGTGAGAATATCTGATGGAGCCAAGGAGCTGATAAAAAAATATGGAGCCTAGTTTATACAATTCCCCACCTTCTCTTATATCAGAATTGACGGATGTCAAACTGCTCCATACAGATTGCCAAGATATCCTATTGACCACATTGTGCTATTGGAGGTTAACAGGCAGATATGTGACTTTGATGCTATTGTTAAAAAGGCAAAGCATAAGATAGGGTTTGGTGGAGATTTCCCTCTAAGAATTGGTATAAGTGAGGTTTGCCCTTCAATCCAATCAGCTCATGCATCAGGAGAAGAGTTAAGTGCTTTTGGCTTCTCTTTCCATTCTAAGAGGACAAATTTTGACATTACTGGAGAAGTGCAGAAGAAGGCAACTGAAGAATATCACCACAAGGATGATCTAGAGGATTACTGGGCAAACATCAAGGATGACTTTGAGGTAAGAAAAAAAAGGTACTTTAGGCTTCCTGTTGATGTAATTAGAATGTACAATGTCAAATTGATCCCTGATCAGTTAGAGGATGATGGGAATCTGGTCTAAGATCATGCATATGCATCAGTCAAGGACAGATCCATTGGGGAGATAAATTGGTCAGAAAACATGAGATTACTGAGCTAGAAGAATTAATGGCTCCTGTTATGAAATTTACTAAGTCTTGGTTGAAGCACAAAGTATGGGAATTGGAAAGCAAGAAGGTACCTTGTACCTTTAATTTAATGGGAGATCTGAATGCACATTCCACCTCAGAGGAATCCAGTGAGGATGATTCCAAAATAAAAACTAAGGTAAGCTCACCTTTTAAGATCAAAATCAGAGGCCCTAAGGAAAGTGAGCCAAAACAGAAAAGGAAACCTAAGGGAAAGAAGAGAAGTCAAACTTTGAAAATAGGTAAGTGTACAGAAGAGGAGGAACTTGAGAAAGCAGAGAAAGAAGATACTCCTCCAGAGCCAAAAAGGACGAGGATAACTAGGGCTTCAAAGAGGAAAGATCAAGAAACTTCTAAGGATGAGGCAAACCCTCCAGTGGTTGATGTGGAAAGCTCAAGAGAGAAAACCAGGGTTTATTCAAGCAAATCAATGACTCCATCTCCCAAGGAGACCATGCAAAAAATAGGTCCTCTTCCAGTGGCATCCACTGTAGAACAACATAAGGCTACCTCCCCTTCATTGAGTATACCTGAGCAGAAAATTCATGAAGAGCATGAGACTAGCAGGGAGGCAGAACCATTCAAAGAAGGAGAACTCTTTAGTGTAGCAGCTGAGCTTGAGGTCGAAGATGTGGAAATGCACCCTTTTCCATTAGTACAGTATGAGGATTCTCCTGCAAGCAGCAAAGATAACAAATCCCATGAGAAGGAGGATGTCCCTATTAAGACCTCATCACCCCTGCAAGAAGAAGAACCCGAGTTGGGGAATCGAGGTGATCATTCTCCTAAAAATAAAAAGGATGAGATAGTGGAACAGCATGAAGACGTCAAGAAAGATGAAGTCCAGGTGGATCCTGCTGTTCCGGATTGATTAGATAAAGAAATCAGGAGGAAGCAGGTCATTGTTGAGGACACACCTCTCAACTGGGATGAAAGGTTGGCTAAGATTGGAAAGGTAAAGAAGAATAAGGCAGCCAAGGTGGTTTTAAAGATCGAAAGGGATGAGGATAGTAACAGGGTTATTCATATTGCTACCCCTGCTGCTGATAAAAGTAAAGACGAGGTCACCGGGAAAGATTACAATGTACAGACCATCAATCTTGGGCCTGCCTCCATGGAGCAATATATTGAAGAATATGAGGGGTCTAGTGTGGTGATAATCAGAAGATTATGGAAGGAGACATAGTCCAAGCATGAGCTAAAGAAGGAGAATGAAAGGCTAAGGAAATGTTTAGAAGATTTAATGAAGCCTTTCCAATCTTTTCACCCATCTTCTTTTGTTGATGCTGGTTTCTTGCCCAAGGAAACCATCTCATGAAAGCCTCTACCATGGCTACAATAGATTGGCTAAAGGAGGTACAGACTAAAGGAGATGATGCAATAAAGGAAATCCTTTCAACAGGAAAAGATGCAATAGGAGCTAAGGATTTATTAGAGCATGTTTTATCTCAAAACAAGGAGGATATTGACCTCCTATTGCAGATAGCTAAAGTGATCATGGAGTATGGTAAGGATCAGTTGGTTGTAGAGGGAATCCTTTCTTCATCTGGAGTTAATGAGCCTTGGGAATGGTTTGAAGCCCTTCAAGTCCGACAGAAGGTCATTAGAAAGATCTACAAGCAAAAGAAGCAAATAGATGGTAGATTAACCACTACTTATGATGGATGTATAACATTCTTTGAAATAATGACCGGCAGGAGGAAGATGGCTCTTAAATATCTGAGTTTGGAGCAATTAAGGGAATGGTGGCATGATGTCTATGCCCCTGATGTTGAAAAATTTGTGACAGGGCACCAATTGGATGATGCAGCTACTTACTTAGTTGTGATGGACAAGTACCAAGCACATAGGGGTGAGTGGGATAAAATTGTTAAGCAGTCAAAGGAAGAAATTGGCTCCATTGAATGTTGGCTCAAAATCCTACCCTTGCCACCTGTTGCCAAGTTGGATAGGGTGTTTTTGAAGGTTCATGAATCGTTGGATCAAAACAAGGATAAGGGAGGTAGTAGTTAATGCCAACTTTGAGATTTGTGCTTCACTATTATTATAGGGCGTGTGTTGATCCAAGCTGCATTGAGGAAAGTGTTTGGGGTGACCTTGATGATGTATCGGCATTTAATGTGTACCTTATTTTAAAATTCCTGAGGCCGACTTATTTTGACTATTTTATTTTGTAAATGTTTGGCTGGGCCGACATGTTTGAGGATTCTCTATAAAGGGCATTTTTGCCTCATTTGAAAAGGGTGAGTCAGACAGATAATAGAGACAATCTAGATTGAGAAAGAGCTAGAGCATTTTGTAGTAGAGATAGTAGTTAGTTCTTTGGAGCAAATGCTATACATAGAACAGTGGAATTGTTGCTACATTTTGGTGATCTAATACAATTGAAGGCATTGTGGTTTTCTGGTGAATTCTTTTGTGTTAGTTTATCTTGCATGGTTCCTGTTGTTCCATCTTTTTAAATTTCTTAAAGATATAAGATTTGAAGTTAGATTTAGAATTAAATTAATTTGGTGAATGATGTTCATGGTTTTATGCTTGGAATGTTTGTAGCGATCTCTGGTCTATACTCCCAATAACTATTTGATTGTAGTAGGCTGGTGAATTCGACCTGGACAATATATCTACTTGTGCCTAGTTCGATTGTAGATGAGTGTCTATGATTTGAAAATTTGTATGGCTTAGAAGATTGCACCTTTCTTGTGATATTGCATTGTGGGTTGAGCAAGAATTAGGTTATTTGAGATTGGTCCATTCCAGGAATCTATCATTTGCATTGTTCATCTTAGAAATAGTTTAGATTTCATTACTTCTCTTGCACCCTCATCCTTTGTTGTTTCTTTATTATTCGATTAGATTTTGGATTTAAGATCAAAATATTGCAAAATCTGATAAGTTGGAAAGATACAGTTCGCTTGTAGTAAGGTTCGATTGTGATTACCAGCATTTTCACATATTATCTGAGTTGTTTATGCATGGTCAAGACCTGACACCCGAGAGACTTTGGGGTGATTTTCAATAACTTCTTGTTGAAAATTACCTTTCAAGAGAGATAGAATATTGCATTCTGTCTGAGTTGTTGCTGTGCAGAAAACACCATCAACAGGTTGAAGAAAGCATTGTATGGACTCAAGAAAGCCCCTAGAGCATGATATGCAAGATTGGACAAATATTTACTGAAGCTTGGATTTAACAAAGGTATTGCTGATCGTAATCTATATTTCAAGAATGATGATAAAGATTTGATTGTTGAAGTCTTTGTTGATGATATTATTTTTGGAGGAGATGATGCTTTGTGCATGAAGTTTGCTAATGAGATTCATAATGAATTTGAGATGTCTATGATTGGTGAGATGAAATTCTTTTTGGGATTGCAAATTACTTAATTAGATAAACGGATTTTTATATCTTAGTCCAAGTATGTGAAGGAATTGTTGAAGAAGTTTGGTATGGAAGATTCAAAGCCAGTTGGTACACCCATGGTGATTGGATGCAAGTTGACAACAAAAGATGATTCTTTGAAAGCAAATTAGACAAGATACAGATCAATGATTGGTGGATTGTTGTACCTAACTCAAACTAGGTCTGATATCATGAATGTTGTATGTATTGTTGCAAGATTTCAAGCTAATCTGAAAGAATCTCATGTGACTGTTGTGAAGAGAATTTTTAGATACTTGAAGGGAACTGTTGATCTTGGCCTATGGTATCCTAAAGATGATGATCTTACTTTGAGTTCCTTTACTGATGCTGACTGGGCAAGAGATGTGAAGGATAGAAAAAGTACTAGTGGTGGAGCATTTTTCTTGGGTAAGAAGCTAATTTCATGGATGAGTAAGAAGCATAATGCAATTTCCTTATCTACTACAGAGGTCGAATACATTGTTGCTGCTAGAAATTGTACTCAAGTATTGTGGATGGAGCAGATGTTGAAGGATATCAAAGTTGTGTATGATGAGCCTATTGCTATATTCTGTGATAACTCAAGTGCTATTAACATGTCCAAGAATCTGATGTTGCATTAAAAAACAAAGCATATATCTATCAAGTTTCACTTTTTGAGGGAGAAGGTAAGTGAAAAGGAAGTCAGATTGGAGTATGTGCCTACTAAGGACCAAATTGTAGACATCTTTACCAAGCCATTACCTAAGGATACTTTTGAGTATCTTAGAGGGTAGTTAGGGGTGATTACCCCTCCTAATCAGAACTAAGGATGCATTACATTGCATCATTTTGTGCATTGCATAGTCATATCTTGTCTCAAATTGATGTTGTGGTGGCTGCTACTTAGGGGAGTAGTCAGATGTTCAAAAATTTAGATATGTGGTTTGGAGCTTAGAGAGCTTTGTCATTGATGTCAAAGGAGGAGAAGAGTCATGTGAAAAACTGGTGATTATCTGAAGAGAAGAGCCTTATGGGGAGAAATATTATGTGAAAGTGTTGAGGAGAAAATGAGTTAAAACCTAAGCAGGAGTTAGTTGCGTTGATGGTATTTTTCACATCATGTATTGCCATCAATGCCAAAGGGGGAGATTGTTGGATTTTGTGGTTGTGTTGATGATATGTGGTTGTCATTGATGCCAACACTATTAGAATATATGTAATTGAAGTTGTATATGTCAAGGATATTGAGAAAATTATAATAAATGAGTTCCAGGTTGTCAGTGGTGAAGTGAAGTTCAGTATGGTGGTTATTTCTGTACATTGTGGATTAGAGGTTTTTGACTAAAGAGTTTTTTGTTGAGTGTATCTAGTTTATCCACATCGAGTTTCAGAGATCCGCATGAAGATTTGATCGAGTTATGAATATTTCCATTTAGACAATTTTTTTGTTTCTTCAGTTGGTGTTCCTGATTGAAGATGATGGTATTTCAGTTAGTTCAATTGTTGTAGATGCTTCTCTTGTGATTTGGGATGCTTGTGGATGTTTCTAGATCATGCTCTATCTTTGTTGCATGTCTGCATTGATCGTTGTGATCATGGTTGGCAATTTTCTCTTGCGTGTTCATGTTTTTCTTATTCTTGGCCGACATAGTGTTTGTAGTGTGTTGTGGATCTTCGAGGAGAAATTAATTGAAGTGTCTTCATGCTGGAGATGTTGATTTGGGTCCTCACTAAGTTGTGGCCAAACTTGGTTGATTCGCATTGATAATCTTTAATGTTTTGGGCTGACAGTTTATATTCATTTTATTATTTCTTTGTTGCTGACTTGTAGCAATGAAATTTGATGTTGCGGATATATAAGAGTGATTGTCTATTCAAATTTAAGTGTGAAAAAGGTGTGCTTTTGTGTGTGCACGCAAATAATGTTCTAAATGATTCAAAGGTAGAGTAGAGTGTGAAGAATTGTGAAGAAGAGTGAAGAAGCGTGAAGAAGTGTTCATGTGCTTAATTGGAACTGTAATCAGGCATTAGCAAATGCTATTTTCTCAGTTCAAAATCCAGATGGATTTAATCTGAATCTCTTTGTAAGACAGTGTGTCTTCCTTTGTAATTGAGCAGTGAGCTCTAGGCAATGTGCCTGAATGCATGTGCATTCCCCATATTTCATTTTCATAATACTTTTAACAGGGTATAATCTTAATTGGAACTGTAATCAGGCATTAGCAGATGCTATTTTCTCAGTTCATTAGCAAATGTGCTTAATTGGAACTGTAATCAGGTATTAGCATATGCTATTTTCTCAGTTCAAAATCCAGATGGATTTAATCTGAATCTCTTTGTAAGGTAGTGTGTCTTCCTTTGTAATTGAGCAGTGAGCTCTAGGCAATGTGCTTGAATGCATATGGGTGAAGCCACATAAGTGGTTTACACTTTTGTGGAAGAAGGAAATTTCAAAATTTCCACACTCTTCATAGCAAAGTGGTTCGACCGAACCATATGGCTCGACCGAACCATTTGACTGGTTCAGCCGAACCAGTCACCAAGCCTAATAAAAAAGTCATATTTAAGGTGGTTCGGCCGAACCCCTTGAATATGAAAAAACCAAAAAAAGTGCTTTCACTTTCACACTTTCACTGTGAATTACCAGTCACTGTCCCTGCGCACGGCGAACAGAATCCGAACGACGACCCAACAAAATTTCTCACCGGCGAAAGCAAATTTTGGGTCCTCTCTTCAAACTCCATCATTCCAATTCACATATCGACCACTATTGAGCATGAGGTATTTAAAATTCCATTTTTTTTTAGTTCAAAATGCATGTATTTGTTTAATTTTGAAACCCTATATGCAAATTTTTTTAAATTTATTGAATTCATATTGCACTTGTTTGATTGTTTGAAAGTTTTTAAAGCATTTTTAATATAGTATTTTGCTTCCCCGTTTTGCATAATCCAAGGGTTTGAGTAAGGAAAAACGAGTTTCCTCCGAAAGTTAGTGCAAAAAAACATTATAATAGCTCTCAACATAGTCTAAAAAATGGAGATAAATACATTCCTAAAGACTAGAAATGTAGGGTTAAGCTCACAAAATAATTTTAAAACTACAAATTTAGGGTCAAACTTGTAGATGAAAATGCAAATTTCATACATGTAGGAGTGAACCGTGAAAGTCATAGCTTGATTTGTTAAGGTGTTATAATATTAAATCTTATAAAAAATCAAGAATCATATCATTGATTACGTACATTACAATAAAATATCTCCATATAACAAATGAAGCTAGTTCAATATCTTCATGTAGTGTGTACAAATTGAAATATAATTGACTAAAACTATAAGTTACTCTTATTGAACAATTTCCTCATGTAGTGTGTATAAATGGAACCATTGATTGAAAATATAAATCAAACCATCAAGAACAAAGACTTGATTGTGTCTTCATGCCCTCAATTAATATCATTTACAAAGTTTGGTCTTGGAAACCATAAAATTAACAATTACATTCTCTACCCTATTATTTGATGTATTATAATGCAATTTTCTATACTCCCAAGCAAATTCAATGGTCACAAGTTTGTAGAGACACTCTAGAAAAAGGTCTATCATGTGTTTAAAATACTATTCATATTGTAACACTAGAGATTCTAAGTAATATGAGAATGCCTGCATAATTTTATATAATGTATTTTCAACATCACTAACTATAGTAGACTAGTTTCTATCACTATTCAATTCATCTTCTTTCATTAGTCCATCATGACTTGATTATTCATCCTCCTTTATATTTAGAGAATAAGAACAATATATAGAACCACTACAAAATCTTCACACATATCACTAAAAGTTTATGTTTGGTATAAATGTATCCACATGCAAACAAGAGCCACCTTTGGACATTACTATTATCAAAAGGACAAACCTTATTAGAGCGGGTGCAAAAAGATGTGGGGCCAAAAAGTGGCCACCCCACCTTTTGGCCCCATCATATTAAGTATCAAGCATTAATGTTGAGGTACGCTATTCGAGGAAACTTGAATGATGAGTAAGTGAAGAGAGAGTGGGACTTTATTGTTCACAAAGTGGGAAGAAATAAAGGCAAAGGAAGTGGAAATGGGAAACATGTAGAGAATATGGCAAAAATGGTGGAAATCAAGGAAAGATAAAAGGAAAAGAAAGAGGGAAAAGGGGAGGATAGAGGCAAAAGGAGGAAGAAGGTAGTGCAAATTATACATTTTTGAAGCTTGTGAAATTCGAGTATGTAAACCTTATTGTTTTTACTTGGTGGTAATGAGGTATGATTTTTTATGAAGGTTCTTTTTAGTATTTTTATATGTAATGTAAGAGAAAAAGCTATTGTTGTATGAAATTCTAGAAATCCTGTTAAAAAGCATTAGCTTGCAATTTCTACTATGTGAATGGAAATCTATTGCTCTACCTAGGACATTTAGAAGCTTGTGTTGCATTCATGAAGCCAAACATAGTAGATATTTTTTTTACTTTATGTGTGTTATTGGAGATAGGGTTTTAGTATATAGAACCATACAATAAAACGGGGTAATTCCTTGTTTGAACTAAAAACCCTACTATTTTTTAGTGAAGGGATAGCTAGCTATAACATTTTGGCTTTCACTTGTGAGTCTAAACACCCATATGGGTTATTGTTGCTTTGTCTTATGGATTATGGTAGTAAATTCTTAAGATGTATGTAAATCTAGAAGACCAATGTTGAATCTTTATTTGTTGATAGGCTAAATAGAGTTAGAACTAGTATGGGTTCATTACATGTATGCCATTCAACATTCATGTACATCATATATATGTGAGAGAGATAGTTATAAAGAGAGATAGAGATAAAGGTAATATAGATAGATAGAATAAGCACAAACCATTTGCTATGAATATGCACAAAATATTTATATATTGATCTTGATAAGGTCATGAAGACATACATAATACATCATGAAAATATCATATACAGTGACATGAGGCCAACATTGTCTCTTAGACTACAAAATATCACCAATATATATTCATGAAAATAGTTATGAATGTGTCATAAAGATATAAAAGTATTTATGTATGTGTAGCAAATGCTATTAATGAAACATTATGCCTCTCTTTGCTTGACTAGAAACTGAACTTCGATCCCTTGAATTAGTTATTATCTTGCATTGTGTTGATTGTGTGTGACCCTAACAATTATGCAACTCAACCTACACACACAAACATATTATAAAATTAGTGATTATACCAAAATTTATAAATAAATAAAATATTGTTTTAAAATGATATTAAAATAATAAACACACTTACAACAAACTAATACTCAACATCATCAACAAAGGGTTGTCCTCAAAAGAGGATGCTTACAAAACAAAATCAAAATGTGTGTGTATCCATATATACATATATATACATGTATGCATACACATATACATATACATACATGTATATACGTATACATAAATATACATACACACATACATACATACATACATATGTGTGTGTATTTATGTATACGTATATATGTATACATATATATACATATAGAAAATAAGTGTATGTATATACATATATGCATGCATATATACATATGTATGTATACATGAATGTGTCTACATATCTACATATACATATATACATATATACATATTTAGATATGTGCATGTGTATGTATACATATGTAGATATATTCACATATACATGAATATGTATGTATAGTACATGAGTAATTTTTTTAATGAAAACCATGTTTAGGAATGAAAATATCCAATCCCTTATGCTTCTAAACTAAAGTTTGCAATGCTTATGGTTCTTTTGGCCTTATAGATTCTTGAATCATTTTATAATATAAAACCTACATATAACCTACTTTGGCTCTAATAATTGTAAACCCTTTAGGAATTCTAAATTTTTGCATCTTGTCTTGATTTTCCCACCATTGTTATTCCTTTTGAAATTTTTACAAATTAGGCAAAGAATCCTTGCACTTATATAGAGGATCCTTATGTATGTTCTTAAAATTATTTAAGGTTAAATGACTTAATTTAAAATAAAGGTATATACGGATCTCTTGCAATTTTAACCTCTTTACTAGTGTTCAAACATATTTGATACCTTAATGGCATGACATAGATGATGTTGCTTGATATTGCTTTATCCATGGATACCCAAATAAAATATGAGATACATCTAAAGAAGAAAGAATATGACATAGAATAAGAACTTCCCTCATCTTTTAGACCAAAAAATTAGGGTAAAATAATGTATCCTATAGTTTCAATCAACATATCATTAGTCAATTTTAAATTAAGCCCTCAAATATGCATATGCTTGTTGATAAAATGAGTGATAAAACAAAAAATTATTCAATGCATACATTTATTGGTGAGAATTAAGATCAATAAACACACTTGCCCTTACATGGTTTCCATGATCCACACAAAACCAAATGACCATTATAATTATTTGGTAATATCTCACAATGTGAAAAAGGTGTCAAAAAAATTAGCATACCTAAATCGTAAATTGACTTGTCATAAAGTGGGTGGGTAGCTTAGTGGTGGAGATTTGCATCCTAACTAGTTCATGGAAATTTCAACATGAGGAGAATTAATAGTAAAATAATAATATCTTTTGACAACATAGGCATCCAAGTACTCATTCCAAGATTGTTGAAGATACAACATTAATACATTAGGATTTCAATTAAATATCACACTTTCCTATAAAAAAATCCCAATTGATCTATCTTTTGGTAGTGCATTTAGTTTGATATATTTTTCTTCCCCATACTTACAAGATTCCTTTATTATCGAAGCTTATTTACTCTAGTATGTTATCCTTGGTTCTCATATGAACTATATATATATATATAATTCAATCAAGATCCTCTTATCATTACAAATTTAAACTTAGCTTATTTTTTCTCCCAATTTCTTCTTAATGAACATATGGTCTTTCTTCCTCTATTAGCCTACTCATGCACCATCACCAACCATGAATGAATCTCCATGAAGCTAAATACCCATTTGTACTTGGTTGGTGTAAGTTGGGATTAGTGTTCCATTCACTTAAAATCTTATCTTTAATGTTGTTTTTTTCTAAATTCTTTCTAAAGGGCATAAATTATAGTCTAGAGCTTTGATTTTAATATTTTCTTAAAATTAAAAATATTAATGAGCTTGATGCATTAAGCTAAAAAATATCAATTTGGACACCATTAAAACCCTCGAGAGACTCTCGTAAAGTGAAAATGAGCTCCAAAATTTTATAGTGTGATATGTGAGAAAAATGAAAAGGTAAGCAATGGGCTCAAGATATTATTATAATAAAATTAAATAAGGAGATCGTGATGATTATTGTACTAGGAGTTACATTGGGAAGAGTGGAGCATCTTTTCATAATAGATGAGACTTGTTGTAGTTGACATCTTCATCATAAAGCACTAGTATTGGGAGTGGTTACTATCAAGGTTATGGGATTTAAGGTCCTATATCATTAGTACGTTTATATTTTGTGTACATGTTCCAATGCATAGTGGGGCATGGGTTCTTTTCTTGTGGACCATGATTTTTTTCCACTCATTACATAAATTAATTGATCATTTCTTGTTTCCCTTGCTCTATATATAATTTAATGTATGACATAAGTTTTAAATAGTGTTATGTAGAAATAGCCAAAACATTAGACTAAAGAAGATTGAGTGGATTGGATTGTTATAATCTTGTTATGAATATTAATAAAAGTTTCGTATCTCTTTAGTAGTGGGATTTTTTGAAAGGGTTTCTCCATATTATAATTCTAGTGTTTATGAGGTTTGAATATTTATTTATTTTCTCCACTATTTCATTAATATTATTTGGTATATTGTATGTTTGATTAGACTTAAAGTGCCCCACCATTAGTTGATACTCCTACTATATATATTTACCTTGTTTGCAATAGTTTAGTCCATGTCAATAGTTGATTTGCACCCTTAATAACTTGGTGGGAATATCAAGTATTTTTTATTAAATATAATCAATAATCATTGTAAAAGAAATTTTAAATCAACTATTAGTCTAGAATGATTATTTGAGTGCTAGATAAACCTTTTAAATTTAACCTTCATAATATTACTCTAAATATGTAGTTTTACCAACAAAATGAATGATATTTATGTCTATTACATGACAATTACAAAATCATGACTATAATTCTTTAAATTATACTCATAATCTAATTTAATACTCATAAGATAGTAAATCATTGTTTTTCTCAAGAGACGTGTAATTAAATATCAAGAATATTCTTTAGTTTATTAGTCCACAAAATAATTTTAATATAGTCCATAACATTCAATTTTAAAATTCATAGAGTTGTTGGGATATTATCATATCACTAGCTATGGAAAATTTAGGAAAGGGTGGGATATTACACTGCCCCCTATATTTGTGTGTTTTAGAGAAAATTAGCATGGAAGGTTTGCATTTCTCACAAATAAGAAAAAATCCTGAGAATAATGTACAATATTCTACTATATATTTTCATATTGTTGAGTTATGCCTTACAAATTAAATGTGTATCTTTTCCTCTACAACAGTCCATTTATACATAGAACTATGGATTAATGGTTTTATTATATTATGATTGAATTATGCCTCATGTTGGAAATTCCTCTATCTCTTCTTTGCTAAAATACTTTGGAATTAATAGGATTCAATTGTGTTTTATGACATAGGTCTATATTACCACAATGATGTATGTATAGGTGTACATTTTAACTTGGTTAGCTTTTCTAGCAAGTTCTTCATTACAACAATCACTCCACCTTATCACTCAATCAAGCCCACTAGAACATATATTGGAATTTAACCTCTTTCATGCTAAAAGAAAAAGTAATCAATAATTATATTTAATTTACCATATAATTTGATATAAGTAATTCATTTTATAAGATCTAATTGGTGTATTTACAAAAACTATTTTGTGTTTTGGGCATAGGTGGTCGTAGAAAATATGCATAAATAATAAGATAGACTATGGATTATCTTTTAAATATTGTTCACATTTTTTCATGTCATATTTTTATAGGAGGTCCTCATAATTGGTATTCTTGTATGGTATTAGAGCCAAGCTAGGTGCATTTGACACCTATGTTAAGCTCAAAGGGAGTGTATTTGGAGAGAAATGATACACACCTAAGCCACTCGAACTCATCCTGGTGTGAGCCATTAGCTCAATAGTAGAGAACATCCTAACACCAAATAAGGAGGTCCTAAGTTTAGGTACTAAGTTTGATCCATAGAAATTTCTATAAAGTCAATTAGTACATAAGAGAAGAATAGAACGCATATAAATTTTTGTGTACCTTGGTGTCATGTTTCTCCATGCATAGGTGAATCAATGATTTCAAGCTTTCGTCAACTTGTAATATGTAATACCTCAATCTGTGACCTCATATAAAACTAGAATTTATTTAGTGTAAAATATTTAAATTTTCATTAGGAGGAACAATTGAAGGATTGACCCCCAATATTAGCTTAAAGTCAACCTAATTTTTTTTTATGAATCAGTCATAATCAATTATTCCTTAATCCCATAAAATGTTGAGTATAATTACAATTAATCTACAATTTAATAACAAAATTATTTCTCATTATATCTTTTGGGAATAACTTTAGATTTATCTAATGGCCTAATAGGAGGAAGTGTAATCATGCAAGCACTAAGTAAATTTTGAAGCACATTTTACAAAGGAAAAATTTGGAGGCTTTAGAGTCATAATTATATTAGAAAAATTTATAATGTATAGTTTGTACAATGGTCATTTCAATTATTTTTTACTATCCTTTTGGAAATAATTTTTCTTTTCAAATTTACAAGGGTAGGATGATGTAGATGAAGCATTAGAAGATCCATAATTAAGTGTGGTAGCCTCTAACAACTTTAGTTCTTAACATTCATCTCACTTGCACATGCAAATGTTAATAATGTATATACTTTGTCGATCCTTGCTTACAGTCAAAAAATCTAAAATAATAAACTTCAATCTAACATTCCCAATATTTGCATTGGCCAATTTCAATATTAAAAAATAGACCCAAATGGAAGATAATACTATTAAATTTCATGGGAAGAAATTAGCCAATAACTTATCATCATACACAAAATC
>VDFB02109042.1:59015229-59037145 GCA_007258455.2 Sequoia sempervirens
CAATTTCTACCAGTGGCAAGTTACAGTTTATTCCTAGTTATACATGCAACAAACGGAATTTAACCTTTATGGAAAGCTCCAGTTTCTGTTTTTAATGATATCAGTTATGAGAAAGGATCCAGCTTGGCTGTGGCTTGCCTTTGCTTTAACTTCACTCCTTGATTTATTCTTTCTGAGGTTTTTCTTTTGAATGAGTTATCATGCCAAGATCCTTCTTAATTCAATTTTGTTGCAGCTTTGCAGATCAATTTAGAGGTTAAATTTATCTAAATGAAACAAACCAGAGAGATTCAAAAGCTGCTAAACATGACGTCCAAGCATTTTAGAAAATGCTACAAATCATGGAAGTCGAAACACTAATGTCGGTTACCAAAAGTTAATCTAATTATATTTTTATGTTGGCGAATAAATTGAAACTACTTTAATAACCGATACACAACTTTGGTGTGTGCACACATAGTTTGAAACTTATGGTGTCAAAAAACTCAGCAGCCCAAAGTTTAGTAGACAGGTCTTAAGCAAAAGACACTACAAAACTTTAGCAAATTAAAAAATATAAATAAATTCATAGAATAAATTTAAGTAACATGCAAAATACTGTTAAAAAGCCTTAAAAGGTTAATTTGAAAAATGGCTCAAATCCATGGCAAGGAAAAAAATTGAAAAAAATAGAAAATTTAGAAAAACACTTTCTGCTGGCTGACAAGTTTTTGAAACTCACTAGTACTCACCAAAAACTTGGCAAGAAAGGAAAAAGTCTGCGAGTACTTCCTAGAAACTTAGCAAAAGGCAATATTCTGCGAGTACTCGCCAGAAGGTTGCCTGCAGTGCTTCTGGTGAGTTACTCTGCGATCTCATCCTCCTTGGGAGTATTCGCAAGTTCTGCAAGTTCCCGGGGGTATTGGAATCATGGGTGCACTCTTAAGCTAAGAATACCTTCAGCTCAGAAGCTGAAACTGTGAAGTTCGAATTTAACAGAGAGCATGCCCAGCAGTATTTGAGATTGGGTTGTCATTATGTTCCAACTTAACAGTAGGACATGGCCTGCTGAAAAAAAAAGTTAATATAATAATGTAATGGTTACTTTAGGCAGGTAGTTCGTCAAATAAGAGCTAGTATTGTTTCACTTCGAACCCTCTTACGGTCTCTGTCATCAATAATTTCTTACCATTTCATATCTCCATGCTTTAGTTTTCTGACCTGTTTTTCTTGTAAAATACTTTACATCAACATATTCTGCCAAGCAAACGTGCTAAGAAAAAATAATATGCTGTTGGCATGGACTGAACAAAAATCAATTGTTTCAATGACTTTCTCTACCAAAAAACTTTTTTCCAAATAGGCATGCAGTGTTGAAAATAAGAAACAGACAACAGAACAGGGCATGACAAATCTACAAATTAGAAAATAATCTGCCGTTGGAATTGATTGAAAAGAAATAATGCACTGCTGAGGGGCTACAGAGGGGCTGTTTGAAATTATCATTTTTTTAAGTCCATAAGCACCTTTGAAACATAAAGATGATGCTTGAGAACCCAACTCTCCAAAGGCTGGGCTGCACATAACATAAATGCAATCCTATCAAGCTAAAAGAAATAAAAAGAATGGGAACTTGCCCATCAGAAGCATGTGATTATTCCCCCCTTGAGAAGGCATTGGCAGGGGAATGTCCTGGAGATGCCTCCGCTAACTCTTGAAGCGGATGGTTTCATCAAATTGGCCCTCAACTGTTATATCCCCAACAGGAGCCCACACCAAGTACTCTTTTCGCCTTGACACCTGACACATTCTTAAGCTTCTTGTCTTCCACATATGCCTTCACTTCTTCATCAAAGCTCACCAGCCTGCCTGCTCGTTTGAAATAGTGTTGGGTTTTCTTTCTTTTGTTTGATCCACACCAGCCCTGTGCTCTTATCGAATCCGCATTCCTTAATGTCCTTGAGGGGCAGCAGCCCACCCGGCAATCAAAGGGACTCTAATAGGTCCGCTGATCTAGGTATGCACACTTCGTCCCTGACATTACCACAGGCCCTTCTACATGTTCTTGCATCAGCCCGTCAAAAATGCTGAAACAAGAAGACAGATTTGCCATGGGCTCCAAATAACTATCTTCTAGTAGTGCTGAAACAAAGGCTTTTACTGTAGTCTGGATACTGGAAGCGAACTCGAAAACTAGAGCAAGCCTAAAATTTTCCACTCTCTATAGGTGTACTTGGTATCCTGGATCCAAATTGACCATTATATCAAGAAAAGGACCATCGACATATTACAAAGCCTTCTCAACACGCCACGAAATAAGGCCAAATAAGCCTAGAATCGAAGAAATGGTTCACTTCCCTCGCAAACAAGGCAAGATTCCAGAATGGTCTCGATGCCTGGTGTGTAATGTACTCTACAAGAGATACGTTGGCATTCACGTTTCCTTCTATTGCAAGAAAGAGAGAAATACAGAATGGGTAGATGAGTAGTTGTGTTGAGTAAGACATGCACATTACGGTTATTAAAAGGCGGAAAAGGAGAAGCAGGGAGCATGTGGACGGTGCGTCATGCATTTGTGACGGCCGCAGCACTTTACACAGTTGGGCAGACGTGTTTACTTGGATTCTTTGAAAATGTTTTTTTATTCCAAAACTATCCAAGTAAAATGACCTCTTGATAGAGAGTTCTATTAGGATTCTAAGGTTATGGTCATAACTATAGGTAAAATTGGTTATCATTAATTTTTATTAAAATTAAAATTTTATTTGATCTAATAAAATGTAAATAGAAATTAATATAAGCTATTAAATTATTATATTTAAGTTGAGTTGGATTTAAATTTGAATAGAAGGAGCACTCATCAAGTCCACAACCTTCATTAGAGGTATGTTAGCTCTTGTTTTTGCAACAATGAAGTTGGGGAGCACGAAGTAGATATTCCATTACTACCTCCACAAGGACATTTCTTTAATTCTCCTCCACCCCATAGCCATTGATTGATTATTGAACTCTCTTCTTTACGGATTAACAACCTATCCATCCCCAATCCCCTTGAAATTCTTGTGAGCAACACCTAGATGCAATGAGTGCTAGGTAGACTAGTCATTCTTATAAGAGATGAGTTTTTGTGAATCAATACCCATAAAATATAGATCAATGAGTTTGACTCAAAAACTACACAGATGAATCTTGATATTAATATCATAACTTAACACACTATGATAAATATCTCATATTTATCAATTAAACATCTCATTTTTAAAACAAGATATTTTAAATTAAATATATTTAATTATAATTTTTGACAATTTATATAAAACCTTCTTTCCACCTAGTATGATCTTCCTCAATTATTAATTATATTTTAAAACAAAAATCTTTAAATACGACCATAGAACTGAGCCGAAATTCGGCCCCTCCTAGACTATGACTTTATTTTTTTATTTTTTATGAAGTCCTCCCGATTTTCAAAACAAAAAATACCGAGAATGGGGAGAAATCTTAGCTTTAACATGTCACATCCCCGTGCTTCTACTTTAGTTGTGAATTTTTAGTCGTACATAATGTTCGTGTTTCACATTTTCTAGCCACTCTTCGTGGAGACACTTTATTATAAGAATATACCTCTTATTATTGTAAGGAAAACGAATTTACTTTGAAAATGACCATGTTTTTTTCCTTTTTTAAATTGGAAAAAAACAAATTCAAAAAGAGTACCACACTCATAGACGTGCATAGATAAAATACAAATGTTAGAACCACTAGAAGCATAAGGTGATTGAATGATCAAAGTTATAAAGCAATAAAGCAATAGTCAAAATAACATAATTAAAGTTACTTAAGAGTTTGTAGTAGATTTAATTAAAAATATATATGTGTTTCACTTTTCTTTATTTTTTTAATGTTTTTTATTTAATATTTATTTATTTTTATGTACGTGTATCTTTAGTTTAAAAAGGAAAATATTAGAAGATCTTTAAAGGAATTCTTTCAAATTTTCTTTTCACTATTTTTTTTTGGCAGACTTATGTAGCATGGTTGGGACATCAACTTGTATGACACAAAAGCCTCACTCAAGACTTTCTAACGCATAACTTTCTCCCTACAAAACATGGGTCAATGAGTTTGACTCATGAAAACTACCCATAATGTGGTTGGGACACCACTACTCATGAAACATGGGTTAATGATTTTGACTTGAAAACTACATGGTTGAATCCTGATAGCAATATCACAATTTGACACACTATGGAAAATACCTCCTACTTATCAATTGATGAGCTAAAGGGGCTCTATAATGAATGGTTCATAAGGCACAACACTTGCTGAAGATTTTGCAAATGGGGTTGCAAGCTAAGTGGGCTTAGCCTTGGGGAAAAACTCCTTGGTTAAGCACACTTGAGCTGGAGTAGTACTGGGATGAGTGACCTCTCGAGAAGGCACAGTGCTTCACCCTGTGAGCATCACCTAGATGCAATGAGTGCTAAGTGGACCATTCATTATCATGAGAGATAAGTTCTTGTGAACCACTACTCGTGAAACATGGGTCAATGAGTTTTACTCGAAAACTACACAATTGAATCTTGATAGCAATATCACAATTTGACACGTTGTGGAAAATACCTTCTACTTATCAAAAATTTTGTTCATGATCATTCTCTTTCCCATTTTTCCTACAACCATTTTACTTGTATTTTGTCTTTTACACACTAAACATTTAAATTTCTCCTTGGAACATCTCTAATAGGTGCAAGGTGTTTGAAATCATGGTTGAGCTAGAATAACCCTCTACACGGCATTTGAAATCAAATGGGGGATTTGTGACACTATGTTATAGTGCCAAATCTCAATGGGGGACATTTTTCTATTCATTGGTCATTTCTAACTTACTTGGCACTCTAAAATTATTCAAAACACCATTAAAATGATGCCTAGGCATTAAAAAACATGTCAATCATTTTTTTACCATAGGAAATTAAACATGTTGAGCACACCATCAAAATTGATGTTGGGGTGAAGGAAATGACTATGGGGATCATGTTCAATTGTGTAGGAGTAATTTGTTGGCAGTGGTTGTCATTGATGTCAACACTGATTGTTGGTTGTCAAAACTTGGTGAGATCAATGCAGTGATTATTTCTTGGCATTGGTTGTCATTGTCAAGACAACATTATGTTTGGCTAACAATGGTGTATGGTGGTGTTGTTGAAGTTCATGGTTGAATGTCACGCCTTGTCTGGTGATAATCAAAGAAGTATTAAGTATTATTGTTGTCAACAAAATTGGTTTCATGATGATATATTAAGATGAGGATTAGAAGTGTTTTTGATGGTCTACAGTGTATTGTATGCTATATCTTGTTGTTCCTAATCAAGTGTATTTTGTTGAAAGAAAGTTTTGGCCTCTGCAAGTTGATTGAGTGTTTTTGGTTTAGGAAGTTGTGTTGAAAACTATTTGGGAGAATACTCTACATTCCTCCATTGATGAACATATGGTCCTATGGTTTGGGATTCAAAGTTTGTGTTTTGCAAATGTTACACTCCTATCTTTTCTAGTCACTAATGTTTTCTAGGAGATTTTTGTAAGTTGTGAAAGGTTGGCAATGTTGTTGGTTGTCTGAATTGATCCAAAAAATTCTCTGCATTGATGTCTTTGCTCCTGTGGCTTGGTGAATATTTTTTCAATGTCTATGCAGTATCTCAGTTCTAATTTCATGTATTAAAGTGGTCTGCAAGTTGTTTTGTTAATGTAATATCTGATGACTATGCATTATGTGTCTTTGGAATGAAGTATTTGTTAGAAAAAATGGTAGAGGAATAGCCATAATGGAAGCTTTAACATAATACTATAAACCATATGGAGATTTAAACAACTATAACAATGAAATGCAAGAACAAAAAGCACAACACATAACATAGTTTTTACGTGGAGAAACCCTTTTAGGAAAAAACTCCACCAAGGAAGAAGTGAATAGTTGTATTAACAACAATGGTGTTTCACAATACAATCACTCTAACTCCTCTTCAATCTGACAGTGTCTATGTACCTATAAAACATCGCATAGTGTCTTCATCTCAACCCCTCAATATATAGACTCATGGGGGCTCACAATACCACCATAAAACATTACCATGGGTCAAAACAAGGTTCAGAAATACCATGGTTAAAATCCATTCAACCCCTTACATGCTAAACATGGTCTCTTACATGACATTACACCTTACAAGATGTCATAAGAATCCCTATAAAATAGGAGATGCTCTTACATGTGTCATAAGCCATCAATAGCTATGCAAAGATTCTCTTATGTGCGTCATACATGATTCTCATGTCCAAAATAATATCCCCCACTTTTAGTCCTTACAATTGTCATAGAATATGTCATAACATCCTTAAAAATAGGCTTTCCCTGTTACACCACTAAGTGGGCATCTTTTGACAACTAATAACATAATTTTCAAGGCATCGACATGTGGCAAAAGTTCCAACTCAAAATCTCACACCCCTTTTGATGGAGCACAAATATTTAATATAAACATAAATAATTTTTATCGATGGGAAAAACTAAAGTAATAATAAATAAACAACTTAGGAATTGCCAAGGTTGAGATACCTTAATTCCCAAAGTATTATGTTCTTGTTTGGCCTATGGTGGTTATTAGTGGCATGATAGTATGAAAGATATGTATAGAAGTGTTGTTTGATGTTCATGGAACATCCCCATGTGATCCACACGTTGTTGGTTGTGCTCCTTGGTGCTACATTATGTCTTGAGTTGGGTTTTTGGGTTCTTTGTGGACATCTGGCCAATAGGGCTTGTTCTCTTGCTTGTGTTAAATGCTTAAGGGTGTGTGCCAACATATGAAGTTGTGATATGATAGATTTGGGTTCTAACCTATCTTGGTTGAGATCGCATTAAGTTAATTCAATTAGAAGTATGTTTTTGGGCTGACTAGTTATGTGCTTCATGTTTCATCTACGCGTTTCCCTATTCTCAACTTAGGTTGATGTGCACTAGCGTTTGAATTATTTTGGATCACATTGGAAGATGCAATAAGATTTTTTTGGTCCTCTCCATCCTCGGGATAGGACTATAGTAGGTTGTCGTGGTTGACTTGGTGAAATCATTGTTTGTATTCTTTCTTGGCCGACCTAATTGAAGTTGTGTAGTATGATGGTGGATATAAATGCAAGATCAATTCAGTTGCAAAAGTATGGAAGTCTGAACAAGAGTGAAGAAGTGTGAGTGTGGAATGTATTGAATATCTAGTAGAGTTAATGTTAAAGTGTGAAGAACAATGATCGGATGTGCTTGAACGCCTTAGTCAACAAGTTCAATTGTTGATAAATATTGTAGTTCTTTATAAACCTTTTGTATCCTACTATGAGATAGTGAATCTCATCAGGTCCTTTGTATCTTGCCTCTGGAGTTGTATTTGCTCTAGCTCTGCAAGTCCATTTATATCTTTCTCTAAGATAGTGTGTCTTAGTTTGCAAGTCCTTTTTGGCAGTGAGCCTTTATATTATGAGTTAACTCTCATCGCGGTTTTTCCCTCGTTGGGTGTAACACCCCTCCATTTTGTATGTTTGGAGCGGCAGTGTTTTCTTTGTAATGCTTTGTTATGTCTATGATGTGACTTTGGAACTTGGTTACTTTTGATCGCAATTGTTAAACGATGTGAATGTTATATTTTGATGTGATGTTATTTTATTCTGATGTTATCTTTATGGCATGTTTTGGATTAACTTATAAGATATTTGATTTAATGATATTTTATGATGTTGATCATATCATTGATGTTAGAATCGTCAGTTAGTAATTGTGTATTGGTGAAGGGGATGGGATTGTATCACTCGCTTGCGAGTGCCCTACGATTCTGAGATTTCCTCTTCACGGTGTGTTTGATCATATTATATATATATATGCATGTTCGATGTACTCTTTATTCGTAGGTTGACAGGTACATGACATCGACTCCATTTGGTTCACGGGTTTGAGCGTGTCCATTGACCAACAGTAATCGATTGGGAGATAGTAGCTAGGTTTTCCATGCCAAGTCGTCACCCTAGTCATAGTGTGTCGTTGGGTTGTTGTCAGGTTAGTTGTTTTAATTTGGTCCATTTCACCTTGAGTATTTATTTAATTTCAAATTATAAAGGTTATTAAATGACGGGTGTAGTTAAAATGATGATTAAATGTATTTAGTTGCAATGTTGAAATGTTATTTATTTTATTGATTAATTTGATTTAATTAATAAAATTAGATTTAGTTTATTGATTAATTAGGTTAATGGTGATAAATTAAATGAAATAGTTGTTTTGGCATTATTGTACATTAAGATTCAAATTTAAAATGAAAATGGAAATCATATTGGATATTTAAAGTTAAATTAAAATAAAAATGGAAATGTGTTTTAAATTTCACTTTTTGAAAATTATAGATAAAATTAATTTTTGCAAACTTGGAAATTCTTGTGTTTTAAATGAAATTTTGAAAAATGCATGAAATATCATTTTGAAAGTAAAATTGTTTTAAAATTTAAAAATGGAAATATCCTCCAAATGTTCAATAAATTTAGTGGGTGGGATATTTTAGGGGTTTGACCAAAATTGGGGAATCTCTATTTGGAGCAATTGCTATTTCATTTTGGTTTTCAATTTGAAAATTGTGGAAGAAAGGAGGAGCAAGGATTTGGCTTTTTGTTCTTGAAATCTTGAAGAAGCAAGGGGATTTCTTGGTGGGCTGGAAGAAGATTTGAAAGCACCATTTGAATCCTTCTATTTGTCGAAAAAAATCAGGTTCCTCCTTTATTTCTGTTTTCATTTTGAAATAAGTTTCAATCTTTGATATGCTATGTGAAAATCTTTAAACTGTTGTTTGGAATTTCAATTAAAAAAAAAAACCCATGTGAAATTGTTTCAAGACTTGCAACTTCTGTTGAAATGATGGGATAGAAAACAAAGCAAGATTCAAACCATGGAAAATTAGAAGTAGCATCAAAGAATTCTGTTATGAACTGGAAATTAAGAAATTTGCAAATTTGTGCTTGGTTGTGTATTTTGTTTTGGAGAAAAAACTTGCATAACTTCACTATTAATCAATGTAAATTTGTATATATATTTTATATATATGTGTTTAGAGTTTCAATATGGAAAATTTGGTTTTTGTTTGCTTTCAAAATTTTACCTAGATGATTATTTTGTTTTGTTTTCTATTGGAGAAAACCCAGAAAACAAAGTTTTTATTTTGTGCTCTATTTTTTTTCTAAGTTATGGGTTTTGATTATTTAAATCAAAATATAGTTTTCTTTTAAAAAAGAAAACGAAATGAAATAAAATTTATATTATAAATTTGTTTTTTTATTGTGTGGAGGTGGGGCGCTGCTGCACAGCCGTCCATAGGGGCGACTGTGAAGGCAGCGCCGCTTCCTTCAAAGGTAGTTGTGCTGCCTTCCCAGCGTCCCTGTGGGAGGCTGTGTGCCTTTCCTTGGGGTTCGGCCCCAATAAAGTTTTTTTGTTAAAAACCTTATTTATTATTATTTTTTTTTATATAATATTTAATATTATATAATATGAGAATTTAAATGGATATTTTATTATTATTATTTAAAATATATATATTGTTTATATAATTTAAATAATAGGGTTTATTTTCAGTTGAAAAATATATATTAAAGGATTATTTTATTATCATAGTTGGAAAATATAAATGTTTTATTTAAGGATTTGATTTTGACAATTACGAATAATCGAAAAATCTTGGGATTTAAAAATGACATTCTAGTGGCATATATTTAAATGGTATTTAAATATTTAAGATAGGAACTTTAAAAAAGATTATTTCATTATTATAGTTGAAATGAAATTGACATTATAATAAATGATTTCATTTAAAAATATTGATTTTAATCATTATGTAGCATTGAGCAAATGAAATTAAATCGTTAGTTTTTAAATCCCTTAATGTTGCCAAGGTGGTTGGTTTACTTAGAGCATGTGCAAATAATGCTATTTATTTAATTAATTTCATGTACTATGTCATTGCTTGGATTGGGTTTAGGAAACCCTAACATTAGATATTGAGTTGTCTGGAATGCTTTTTAAATCATGTTTCGTTCATTCTCGATGTTCAGCAAATGGGGTTAATTGTCTAGTAAGTCTTCCAGAGGAGTTCTCTAGGTTGGGATGTTTCATGTAGTGGTTCGATTTGTGAATCGCCTTGGGAAATGTGTAGAGTTGTATCATATTGTCTCGCCTGGTTTTCACGAACGGGGTTGGTTTGTGCCTCCTTGGGATTAGGAGAGGGTTATGTGGTTTGTGCCTCCTTTGGAAGGAGTGGGTTTTGTGCTTTGTTTCCTCCAGTGTTTGGAGTGGGTTCCCTTTATTCGTTGCCTCCTTGGATTGGAGAGGTCGTCTTATCTAGGTTACCCATTGGATTGTGGTTTTGTACCGTATGTGTTGTCGATAGGAGAGTGGCTCTTTGTGGGGGTCCGACACACAAAGGGGCGCCAGGGTAACTCACATAGGGTTTTAAGTAAGTGATAACATAAAAAAAATTAATGAAAAACTCTCAGACTAATTAAGATAATTAATGTCTCTCTCATAACTCATTCGCTTTTAAGGTTTGAGATGGGACGAGAAGCACAGTTTGTATGAGGGTCTGACGGCTAGTAGAGTTGAGCCAAGATAACCCAAGGTGGGGATTTGGTTGCCTAAGACAGTTGAGCTAGGGTAACTCATAGAAAATGTCGTGTGACACTCTCTCTATGTCAACCAGAGGTCAGTTTTGTTGCACTGTGTAAATGATCATTGTTCTCTGGAAGCATTGTAACCTTTGTGTTAAGTGATATTGTGGTTGTAGTTGTTTTAGTTCAGTTATGTTTTAGCCTGTGTCTAGTGGTAGATGGTCTTGTATAGGAATTCTTGGTTACTATCTCCTAGCATGGGGGATGAGCCTTCGGGTATCACATGGTTGGGTGGAACGTGCCCCTTAATCCGTTGGGTTTTCTTCTTGTTCGTGTGGACGAGATTTCCAGTTGGAGAGCTCGTGGGATCCAGTTTCTTTCCTTGCTTAATTCATTCAGTTGATATTGTATTTTATTACCCCTCATTTGTTATCGAGGTGGATTTTGTAATATGTAATCATGCTTATTGGATTTATCTCATTCGGGGAATGAGTGTTGTAATCATGTTGTAAATTATATTATTGGAATAAAGTGGTATCTCATATTCTTTGATGTAAATTATTATGTATGGAATTTATGTGAACTTAATTGTTAAGTAATTAAATGTTATGGTTTTAATTCATGTTTCTTGTTTGGGTTAAGTAACTCAGTCTCGTAACCTCAGGGGATTGGTTGGCAATGGTTAGTGAACTTGCATGTTAATTGTTCTTAAACAAAAAAAATTAGTTCGTTTGTGTAGTAAATTGCAACTTCCCCTAGGGTTGTGTGGCGGGGCGTTACATTGGGTTTTCCATGTAAATCTGATGTCATCTTATGGATGTATGTTTCTTTTTTTTCTTTCATTGTTGCTATTCTAATTAAGGATAAAATTAGTATATGTTTCATTTTTGAAGGTTTAAACTGTAATATCTTTCTTTGATGCTAATATGTTTAAGGGTTTATATTTGTTTAAGAAATATTATGCTGAAGAGTTCAAGTTCTCAAGGGGTTTAAGTTTTTACAAATACTAATTCACCCCCCTCTCAGTATCTAGTGTGTTCAAAATATTTTTGGTACCATTGGTAGCTTAAAACCATGCCAAACATTTCTCAAAATGGTGCATGTGCATTATACTTGGTTGTATGAAAGTTTTGGAAGGCTAAAACAAAGCTTTCACTACTACAAACATCCACAAATCATGCCTCAAATCCTCAACACATGAGCATCCTCTTCTTTTACATAGTTTGTAAACTATTGCAAGTTAAAACAATGTTAAACAACCCCAACAATACCACTATAATGTAAAAGAATGACAACAACAACTCTAAACCATATCTTACATGTGAATACATTTCTTTTGGAACCCAACACACTACATAGTCAACAAAACATTGACCAATCATATGCTCATTGCAAGCCTTTATCTTATCACAACTTTAACTTATTATGCCCTTTCCAAATAATGATGGAGTGTTATTTTTCCATGTGTACATACTACTAGGCAAGTTCTCTCTCAAATCAATTAAACAATAATATTTGCACATGAAGAAAAAATTTTAAAGTGTCAAATTTTCAAATGAATGATAAAGCTAGTTGTCAAAAGTTTTAAAGTTGAAAAATTAACTTGAACTTTATGAAATGATTGGCAAGGGTTATTTAATATTTTAAAACTATTATTTTTCCCCTCCCAAATATTTAAAATATTTAAAATGTTTTAAATATTCACAATTTTAAAATCATGAATAAACTGACACTTCAATTTCTTTGCAAGCCAAATATTGGAATCAACAAGTTACAAATGCAAACAATGTTTGGAATCCACAAAATTTTTCAAAGAGGATTTATATTTAATTTTGATCTTCATAATATCTTGTATTTTTCATACCATGTCATATTTCAAGACTTCCTTTTTAATTGGGCCTTTTGGCGAGCAATTTAACAAAAATTTGGTTCAAACCCTAAAACTCCTCTAATCATCACAAACGCATAGCTTGGTGAAGATGTATGAGAAACTAGGTTGTTTCTAGAATGGAGAAAATTAAAAAAAATAAAATGGGACCTTACAAATACACTAAAAAATGATGACACGTTAAAATTGTCATCAAAACTCATCTAGAAGCCGCAAAAATGGGCATGCATGCTCCTAATGATTTATCAAAAAATTCTACCAACCATGTTTTCATGATGACCCACAGATTGGGAGATTTTAATGTCAGTGGGTTTGGGCCAGCTTGTTGCCATAGGGACTGAAACTATGCTTTGTCTCCAATTCAAGGATGATTATACATTATAAATTCATCAAATTATAGGTGTCAACACCCCATTCCCTCAAGGATATTATAGTGTAGAAAAATGTACTCCTTTACATTTTCACACTATGTTTGCATCCCCTTAATTAATTGGATTTAATTAAGCTTATAATTTCCTAAGTTATGCATTCCAAAGCCTTATTATTCTCATTTTCTGAAAGGGGAACTTATATTAAACAATTGCCAACATTAATTTAAACACCTTGGAAATTGTGTGTCTTGGGTTTAGGTCCTAGGAACCATTCACCCAAGGGTGAAGAGGTCCTCCTTAAGTGCTGGGACCCACTTTTTAATATGTTTTTGGCCACATTTTAATTATTCAAATTCAAGTTTCAAATGTTGGCTTGTGGAATTTATTTTTTGGAAAATTAGATAAACACCCATAAATACATAGTTATTTTATCAATTCAAATCTAACAATAAGAACACACTTTACGCAAGCATTCTTAGAGAAAATATTATTGTCAAGAGCATTGAAGAGCATATTTATTAGACATCTATAGCAACAATCAAGATCATATCATCATGTCAAAGTTCATGTGAGTTCATATCATGTTTTGGAGCTAACATTGTGATGTAGGTTTCAAGCATTCAAGCATCAAATCAAGTAATCATTCAAGCCAATTCAAGAAAGATCCAATCCTTAGAGAGATGTGTTAGACTTCAGTCCTCTAAGGGTAGCCATTAAGGGTTTGGTGATTTGTGACATAACTTTTTTCATTCATAAATTCCTTCCATTTATCATTATTTTATCAAGGTTTAATTACTAAACTGAGGTTTGACCAAGGAAAACCCCTATTCACCCAAAAAAAGCATTTTCATTCTCTCTTTGCATGTGCAAATTTACAGGTGAAGAAGGATTGAAGATTGATCAAAGGAGCAATTTTGCAAAGTTGTCAAAGTTGTCGACATTTTTGTCAAGCCACAAAAACTTGCCTATAGATTTTATTTTCAACTTTTCAATAGTGAAAGTTGGAGAAATCAGAAGCCTAGATCTAGGATCTAAGGACTATAAAATAAAATTTTGGACCCTTGTACAGAGACCCATTCGCCCTAGGGCGAATCTGTCCTTCAACAGTGTTCAAAACCCACTTTTAGAGCTAGGCACATACCACTTCACCCTTCTCAGATCTTCCTGTAGCTTGTTGTTCCCATTTTTGCTATCATAATAATATGCATTCCAAGTTTTAGGTCACATAATTGAGTTTGTTAATGCATTTAAATTTATCTCCCAAAAACATCCAATTAGTCATATTTGTCATTTTATGTCATATGAAAACAATAGATCCTTCCCAATAGGGTTGACTTACCTCAAGGTTGAAATTCAATTCTATTCTTGGGAGATCTCTTTTTCTAAATGAAATTATGGAAAAGGTGTGGTTGAGGTATCCCCTCTTTGTCAACCCTTTCATTTGGGATCTCCTCACACCCTTCCTTTTTTTGATGTTTCACTTTTGGTGAACCTGGCATTCTTACACTATAAGCTTTCTATTTGGTAGCCTTTCAAACCCTAGATATAATATTTGCATTAGTTTTCATTACATCTCATTTAGGGTTTCAAAATCTCATTAGTTTGCATTTCATATAGGGTTTTAAAATTGCATTTGGCATCATTTAAAATCATAATTTTTTTAAAAAATTGCATAGTTATTGCATTCATTTTACATAGTAGTCAGCATATTAAAGTTTTTCAATCATTTACATCAAAAAATTCAAAAACAATTACATCTAAAAAGTTGTCATTATGCTTGTTTATCATCAAATTGGATTTACATCTAACCATAAAAATTTGGAAATCTATAATTGAAAGTATTTGTTTGCAACCTGAAATAGAGACCTTAAACATTAACTCAGAAACTTAGAAATTAACTTTTCAAAACTATGTGCAAAGACCCATTCGCCCTAGGGCGAATCTGTCCTTGTATAGGTCAATTTCTATATTTTTTGGCATCAATTTATCTCTATCTATTTTATATCTTGTTGTTTGCAGATCTTAGTTTCAACCTCTGAAATTATAGTTTTTTGTAGTTATTTGCATTCAAGCCAATTGGTCAAAACAAGTGCATTGTTCAAAAATCAAATTTGCATTCAAAAGATATCATTTTTAGCTTATTGCATTCAAAAATCAGTAAAACCTTATATATCAGATCTGAAACTTTGTACTTCATTATGGATATGTGTTTTGGATGTCCTTAAAAGCTTTAGTTCATGTTTCAATTTGTATATTTGGAGATGATCCTAATGCAATTGATAACTCTCATGAATCTTCACCTCCCAATGAATGTCCCTGTGAGGTGGAAATCTTAGGTGAAGATGAAGATAACATGCAACAATTCATACAAGACTCCTTACATAACCTTGAGAACAACACATCCTTTTATCCATCCATGCAACAACCAACACCTCCTATCATCCCATCACTTGATATGTTCAATCTTTTATATCTTGAAACTAAAACATGAAGCAAGCCTCAACCATCAATCATGAAAGAACTTGTTAACAAGGACAATGGTGATACTCTTATATCCTATGCTCATCAAGTTACTAACACACCTATCAACTTAGAAGAGAGTTATGGCCAAGGCTTTAAAATCTTAAGCAAAAAAGAGTGTGACATAACTACTGAACATGAAATCCATCAATGGATAGAACAACAACCATCAAAAGATACCAAAGGACTAGAATATCAAGATTTTCCTCCTCCCGCTACCTCTCCTAATTGGAAAGGTATTCTATTTCACAAAAATGTTTCACAACACCATTTAATACCTCATGAGAATGATAGGGTCACCTTGGATCCTCCAGCTCCACCTCAACAAGTTTCCTAATAAAGTAAGAAACCTAAGCCCTATAAACTCAAGAAGTTACCATTCTTACCCACCATAACTAAAACTAAACAAAAAAATGGATCAACTCCTTCATCTAGGATTGATTACATTACCACTTATTCGAGAGAACAAAAAAGGAAAAAGTACAAACATGAATTACTATTCACTTCATAGAACTCTTGGGCATCTTACTAATGAGTGTTGTTCTATACAAAAACATACATAAAAATGATATTATCGATGTAATTGAATAGAATGCACACACTTCGCTCCTTGCCATGTGATAGTTGTAGTTCATCATAGCATACTCACTATTACATGTATTACATTTCATGCAAATCATTTCCATATTGCAAGGGGCACATTCGCATCACCTATCTCAGCTCATCCTTGTCAAGGGGTTAGATAGCCTTGTCCTAGTATAACACTTGTTGTTGCCCCTTTGGCTAGTTATCCACCTTCCATATATGATTAACAAGATTGGGATGCAAACAACTTGCTTTAGGTTGGCTTGCATGTATCATACTAGCTTTATGTTCTTTCATGTTCCTTATGTGATTACATGTGTGTAATGTGATCCCTCATACTATGTTGCTTGGAATGTCTTTATGTTTTTGATCCTACTTTGGACGACCCTTGTCACTCTATTGGTGCAAGGATACAAAGGAAGTGAATCTTTTGTGACATTCTTCTATGTGTATCTTCATTCTTCTATCTTTTGTAAACATTGTTCTTGTCTTGTGTTTCCTTTTGGGGATGATGCAAAGTGTTGAGACATTTGGGTCTCTTTCATGTTGACCCAAAATGACTCTCCTTTGTTTTCACTCTCTATGTGTCATTCTTCCTTTGTGTTCATTCCTCCATGAGTTATTTGGGGAATGATGATGATTCTAAGCTCAATTATATCACTGTAGCAAAGACATGCACTGACCCCAAATATTTGGATCCCTTATGTGTTATCTTAGGATTGCATATGGGGGGAAACCTCCTTTCCATGACACAGCTTCATTAGAAAACATATGTTTGGCATAGGGCTTTCCAAATAATCTCTCATGTCTCTTTTATCAATTAACATTTATCATTTTCTACTTTAAAGTAATTTCTCACAACATGGTATTTAGCAATTTCTTTAAAGTGGGGGGCATTATTCCTCCCGCTTGTTGCTTGCTTGATGAAATAACCTTCATTCAAAGTGTGGTCTTCTTATTTTATGTGATGTGTCTTCTTTCTGGTGACATTGGGTTTGATGTACTTCAAGAGTGTGACCTTTCTTGGCATGAAATTTCCCTTAGTGGTAATGCTATGGCTTACATTCCCTAAGGTGTGAATCTTTTATCTATTGACTAGTCCTCTCTTGATAGTGATATCGAGTGTGATGTTTCCTAAAGTGAGACCTTTCATGAACTTAGCAAAACCCCTTTGACTATCATAGACTAAATTCTTGGCCACCAAGCATAATACAACTTTCTTGTTAGTGGTGCCTTTATTTCATGAGTGTCTAGCATAGTGCAACTTGCTAGCCTTGTGAAACCAGTGACCATTTTGTGCAGAACCTTATCAAATTTATTAGGGAGTATAAGTTTTGGTATGGTTATGGTATTAATTTTGACAAGATATGATGTTGTATCTTGTGTCATTGTTTCATGCGTATATCTCTTTGTGCCTTTGTTGGTTTGTCATGGGATCTTTGAGCCTAGAGGCTTGGTCATCCTCCTTGATCCTAGTCATCTTATCTTTCTAACAATTATACAATTAGACCTCTCTTGACTTATATATGTCTACTTTAGTGTGAATTTGAGTGTGGGCTCATACTCTCACTAAAGTCGGGGCTAAATCTAGTGTAGAAAAATGTACTCTACATTTTCACACTATGTTTGCATCCCCTTAACTAATTAGACTTAGTTAAGCTTCTAATTGCCTAAATTATGCATTCCAAAGCCTTATTATTCCTTTTTTTGAAAGGGAAACTTATATTAAACAATTTCCAACATTAATTTAAACACCTTGGAAATTGTGTCCTTGATAATGGGTCCTCCTTAAGTGCTAGGACCCAATTTTTAATATATTTTTGGAGGCATTTTAATTATTCGAATTCAAGTTTCAAATGTCAGCTAGTGGAATCTAATTTTTAGGAAATTAGATAAACACCTATAAATACATAGTTATTTTATCAATTCAAATCTAACAATAAGAACACACTTTATGCAAGCATTCCTAGAGAAAATATTATTGTCAAGAGCATTGAAGAGTAGATTTATCAGTCATCTACAACAACAATCAAGATCATATCATCATGTCAAAGTTCATGTGTGTTCATATCATGTTTTGGAGCTAGCATTATGATGTAGGTTTCAAGCATTCAAGCATCAAATCAAGCAATCATTCAATTCAATTCAAGAAAGATCCAATCCTTAAAGAGATGTATTAGACTTTAGTCCTCTAAGGGCAACCATTAAGGGTTTGGTGAGTTATGAAATAGCTTTGTTCATTCATCAATTCCTTCCATTTATCATTATTTCATCAAGGTTTAATTATCAAATCAGGGTTTGACCAAGGCAAACCCCTATTCACCCAAAAAAAAAATTATTTTTCTTCTCTCTTTGCATGTGCAAATTTATAGGTGAAGAATTGAAGATTGATAAAAGGAGAAATTTTGTGAAGTTTTCAAAGTTGTCAATATTGTCGTCAAGCCACAGAAACTCACCTACAGATTTTATTTTTGACTTTCTGGAAGTGAAACCTAGAGAAATCAAAAGCCTAGATCCTGGATCTAAGGACTGTAATATTATATTTTGGACCCCTATAAAGAGACCCATTTCCCCTAGAGCGAATTTATCCAGCAGTTTCAAAACCTACTTTTGGTGTCAAGTACATACCACTTTTCCCTTCTCAGGTCTTCCCATAGCTTGTTGTTTTTGTTTTTGCTATCATAATAATTTGCATTTCAAGTTTTAGGTCACATAATTGAGTTTTTTAATGCACTTAAATGTATCTCCCAAAATATCCAATCAATCATACACAAGTCATTTTCTGTCATAAGAAAACAACAAATCCTTCCCAATAGGGTTGACTCACCTCAAGGTTGAAAGTCAATTCTATCCTTGGGAGATCTCTTTTTCTAAATGGAATTAGGGAAAAGGTGTAGTTGAGGTGTGCCCTCTTTGTCAACCCTTTCTTTTTGGATCTCCTCACACCCTTCCTTTTTTTGATGTTTCAAATACAATATTGGATTGGTTTCTATCTCTCTTCATAACCATTCCATTTCATCATTCAGTGATCTCATTAACCATTTCCTTTAACATTTACAAGATAATATTAGCCCCCTCGTCAACTTCACTGACTTAGTTTATTGTAGACAAGGTAGCAATGAAAATGTTACTAATTTCTTCTTTTATTATCAATCCCTCTTCTCACAAATTCCTTATAGGTCTTCCCTAATTCTTATGTGTTGAGGGTTTTCATAGAAAACCTTCAAAATCTAATCAAGGATAAAAATTTATTGATGGGCTAATCTATCATTCACACATCTCTATACAACCTTGTATGACTATCAATATACTATCAACCAATTTGGGGTATCTCCTTCTATTTTATTCGCTCTTGTTACTTCATCAAGGGATTCTACATCATTTTTTTATAAAACTAAAATTTCTTTAAATATACAACATATATTATTATAAATAATACTACTATAACATTTTCCTCTTCTATGGCAATAGCTTTAACAATGGGATCACACAAAAATCATCAATCTATTCCACTTAACAAACCACATCATTGTATCCTTAAGAAAAATTCTCGCAAACAACATGATCTAGCTACTATTTTATTTTCCCTCTTGACACTACCAAACCCCTTCCCCCTTCCTATGACTCAATACTTCTATCAATTCCATGAGGTGCATGGAAATGATACAAAAAAATGTGTATTTTAAGCAAATCATTATAGACCTCATAGATTATAATCAAATGTAGGTCATTGGCATGAATGATAAAGGACATATTTATGTTGTTCCACCTAATTATAACCTATAGAATTATACCAACCTATTCCTATGCCATTCCACCAACTACATTGACCCAATCACTCATCCTACTCCATCAATCTCCCTTACTTCCTTGTCCCTAGTGTTGGATAGCCACTCTTTACATTCTTCTTCACCATTCACTAGTATGGTGAGTATGATGGACCCTCCACCCTAAGCACCTCAAGCTAAACTAGTTCCTAATCCTCCAAGCTCATTCACTTATACCAAAGTGCATGTTAGTATATATGATGGCCCACTTTACATTCCTATTTTGATAAACTAGAAAACTATGTATGGTACTCTAGTTGATCCAAATAGCATGGTGAATGTAGTGTCTAAGGGATTCTTATATGTCAACTAGTTGCACAAAGATGAATACGATTTATCTAAAAACTCTTTGGACTTTTATAATTGAATTTTTGTTCCATCTATGGGTTCCATCAACCTTTCTATCTGGGTGAGACCAAAAATATTAGATACCTCATTCATTGTCATTCCCATATCAAATAATTTTCTCATCCTCTTGGACCAGATCCATGGCTCACAATGATGTGATTCATTACATATATTGTAAATAAATATTTGAATTTTTCCTATAATGGTGCATTATATATTATAGTAAATAGTGGATATCAACCACTCACCCTTCGGAATAACTTCTCTCTTAACTAATTTTTGCCTACCCCTTCTAGCCCACTTTGACCTTGCATTAATATAAATTATTTATAATTTATTAGGAGTATAAGGTGAGACAAATTCCTTCATATACATACGCTCCTTAGTTGTATTTATATCCCCATAGTCGTTTGACCCCTATTAGTTTCTCTTGTTCCTCCCACTCACCCTAGGGAAAAAAGAGGAAAGAAACACATGCTAGTCAACCCTTCCCCTTCTTCCTCTACGCCTAATATGGTCACACAATCTCTAGTGGTTGTTGTAGTTCCACCACTTTTATGTAGGATAGAAAGTGGAAAGAAACCCATATATCATATGATCCCAGGGTAAGTGCACCAAGATGGTTCCCAAAAAGGTGGCTTAAGTGGCCACTTTTTTTCTAAAATCAAGAAATACTGACCTTGGACATGAAATTTAGGATAGTTACACTCAAAATTTTGAGATGGAACAAAAGCAAGGATCGAAGTGCTCCGAGTCTACTTTCTATACTACTAATTTATTTTGAAAATGGTTGAGATTAAGGGGTTCAAAAGAGGGATGTACACAAATTGGTGTTGTTTTTGTTAGAAAAACATAACATAGCAACTCTTGTACGACCCTAGTACGATGAAATTTTTTGTAGTATTTTTAAAATCACTATGGTTAGAAGTTAGCCAACAGTATCTAGTTGATGCACAATTTTTTTGATAATTTTTTAATGAATATTTGATTTTTTACTAATTTTCTAAGTGGGCACTTCAAAATTTTGGTCGTGCTCCCCCTACAAATTTTGGAAAGTAATTGATTTTTTTTATTTTTTAAAAAAAATTGTAGAATGGAGTCTAGTTTCTAAAAATGTAATTTATTTGAAATTTCGATGAACGGTTAATTTATAACGAAAAAAAACACCAAACACTTTTTTTGGCAAAAAAGAGACATACAAACAAAATAAATTATGGATGAAAGGCTTAACATTATCAAAAAGTGAAAAAAATTACATCGTTGGATAGCTAAGGAGAACCTAACATTACCCATGTGTTTGATTTTGTCGATATTGAACCAGGATGCAATCCTGACGGTGAGCAGGATTATGTGAAAAATTGTAGAATTTGCAAAAACATGTCTCTGGTCATTGGGAATTCCCTCCAAGCCTTTGGGTTGGTATTCCAAGGAAAATACCAATGCTAAGGCTCAGGGATTCCCAAATTAAAATATAATGCGAGCACATTATAACATGTTTGTGTTATGTCTTAGTTTTGACATTTTTTTTGCTTATCCGGGATACATGTCAAGCAAGACATAATGTGAGCGCGTTATAATGTGCTCGCGTTATGTCTTCCTTTATGTTAAATGCCACTCTATTGAATGTTTATTGATATATTTGTATGTTTGTATGTACATGTATGTTGGTGTGTCATGTATATATGTATGTATGCTTGTATGTATGTATGTAT
>VDFB02109042.1:59037648-59171740 GCA_007258455.2 Sequoia sempervirens
GGGAGGAAGAGAGTGGGAAAGGTTGGGAGAGTGGGAGAGAGTGGGAGATGGTGGGAGATAGTGGGAGAGTGGGAGAGAGGGTGTGAAAGAGTGGGAGAGAGTATAGACAAAGAGAGAAAATAATTCTATAAAAAAAATTAACTTTATGATAACGCGAGCACGTTTTTAAGAAGTAGAGACATGGCTGTTCTAGCAAGAAATTACGCACTCATGTGATAACACGAGTGCATTATATCTTGCACTAAAAATTGTAAAAAAACACAATATACCCGTGATGTTGACCCACATTTTGCATATTCTCTTGGTTCTACGTGTGCTCTGACAAAAAGTAGCTTTTTGATGATTTAGTGAAGTGTCCATGCATATTTTTAGATTCCACCACCTTTTTCATGATCTTTCCAACACCTTTGCATGAAATAGTAGAGTTTTCATGTTGAAAGGAATATAATATCAATTCAATTTTGAATTCTAGTGATAACTGATATACAATTAAAGTTTGGAGGGGAACAAGCTTTTGAAAAAGTCAAATTGTTGAGGATTTTGAGGAAAGAAGAACCAAAGGCTACATAATTGGGTAGAACTCCTCCATTTGAAACTCTAGTTTTTTAGGTATGTGAAGTATGTACTTTTTCTTCATTCTATTATGGCTTGCTTTCATTTTTGTTGTTTTGTATATTCCATGTTGATCATTGTTTGTTTGTCATGTTACAACCTTAGTTTGTCAATGGAAATTTTAAATTACACAATTATATACACTTTCCAATCACATTTTTAAACCACATCTCTTTGAGGCATTTTGTTATTTAACAATTGACTTACTTTGTGTATGCTTCCAAAGCTTTCATTGAGGTATTTTGTCAAATAGTTATATAAACCAGTTGATTTCCTTGTTTATGCTACCCAATTTTCCATACATGTCTCTAAAAAATTGGAATATACTCCTAATGCAGTATGGGGAGGCCTGCAACACACAAACACACAACTCCAATCTGCAAACACAATTTTCAATTTACAATTTCATCAGGACCTCTTCATTCAACATATTCACATTGTTCCTTGTAGCATATCAAAGTTACTCAATCGGGTATAATTCCACTCACACAACCTTTCAACTCACAACACAACACACATTAGGGACCCATTATAGATCCTTTCAACATATCCAACAATCACCAATGCTTGTTTTGTACCAAACTACACAAATCAGGTTTTCTATGCTTTTAAGGGCCCAAATTAGCCCCTTTTACAAAGGGACCACCTTCAAAACTTGTCCAAATCTTTGGAAACCTTGGGGCTGCACTTTATATCTGTCAAAACTTTAAATTACAATGTTAGATTGTAGAGATTCAATCATTTACCACCCAAACCATAAAACCCTCTCCCTAGGCTTAGAAATCCTAGGTTTTATTGAAAGTAGCACTTGCCAAATACTCCAAAACTTGAAAACTATTCAAACAAGCCTAAAATACCTTGCTTATGCTCAATCTAACATAAAATAATGTTTCCCAATTTAGAAACTCAATTTCACTCACCAAAACCTTATTTTTCTTAAGGAAAACTCAACATTTCCTCATTTGGTTTGACTCCCAATCCAAGGATCATCCTCCATCAAGTTTCTCATGGCCTTTGATAATGTTTCCCTCTTAAAACAAACCACTTCAACTTCCAAAATTAACATTTGAAAGAGGTGACTGTTGGTCTCCCTCTTTAATACACTTTTACAACCCTGGTGCAGGAGCACCTACACCTCATCCTCCTTATTTGATCATTTGATGGTAATTAGGAGGTTAATAGGTAGGTGGATGAGTCTTTGAGCATTTTTTTTTTTTAATAAGGTCAATCAAGACCACTAAGCATTTCTTAGGTTGAGTTTTTGAGTTTAGGTGTTAAAATGTGAAAAATGGTGATCTTGCACTAAAGTATCTTTGTAGCCTTTGAAGGAAAGTTTTTTAATTTACATGTAAAGTGTGCAAGATTATTGTTTTTTGGATGTAATAAGGCTCATTTCAATCCATTGGTGTGGTTTTAGTGAGTTATAGGTGTTAGGGGTGCAAACTTACAATATGAGTAATATTGTTGTTATATCATGTGTAAATGATGTAAACTTGGCCTTCAACGGTCATTAAGGGTTTGAAATTTAGTTGCAAGGTAGTTGGTCAATGGGATGAAAATAATAAGCTTTTAAATGGAATGTAGACACATAATGTAAGTTTGATTTGGAGTTTTTGAGAAGAAAATACATTGAAATCTCAAGTTTAGCAACAATTTTTTGTGTTTTTTGGTTTTTTCCCGACCTATACGGTAATGTATAGTCTTGTATTATGCAAGAATATTTTGGAATAGTGTAGGGGCATGATTATTATGTGATTTCCATCTATTTTGAGGGATTAATAAATAATTTGAAGCTTTCTTTAAGGGTTTTCTTGTGCACAGCCCGAAAATCCTTGTTTTGAGGGTTTTGTGAACAAAACATGATTTAAAGGGCCCTTACATCTTATGTGGCAATTTTAAATCATGTAAGGGACCATATGATGTCTTATTTAAGTGTAGGATGCATGATTTGAATGCTATAAAATAAATAGGAGTAATAAACCTGCTGCTATAGTGAGTTTTGTGAACAAAAATGCATGTGAATGAGGGCTTAGGCCTAGGGTTTGGAAGAATATCTATGGGAGGTCATGATGTTTTGAAATTTTAGGCATGTGTAGGGTTAATTTCCTTTTTTCAAGTTGATTTTAAATTCTGGGAGGTTGTGGAAGTAGCATATTCAATAAACCCTCTTGAATAGTGCATAAAACAAGGGTTTTTAGGTTTGACATGAATTTGTCCATACCAGAGGAACCTAGTTGTGGTTTTGGAGGTTTGGGAACCTAAGAAATGTTGCCCCAAGGTTTCAAGGTCCTGTGATAAGTTTTAGAGTATGTTGCTTTGCAAATTAGGCCTAATCAACCTAATTAGGTCAACCTAGAAGGGGTGTTTTTGGGGATTTGGTCCAAAGGACTTGTACTTTATATTGAGATATGTGTAATAAATCTGAAATGGGTGCCTAAAACCATTTGTCTAGTGTTTTGGATAACATTTGATTTATTGGGAAAAAAATGAGTTTCCACTACTACTAGGCTTCAAGGGGTGAAAATGTGAAATCTAAATTTTGATGATTGTCAAGCTTTGAGGGTTATTTGGTTTGTTCAAATAGGTCATCTTAATCTTGTTATATGCCTCTTAAAGGCATGTTGTCCCTTCACTATTTGTTAATTTCACAACTTAGCACTTTTTGTAAATTTCGAAAAATTCTACTACCTATTTAAACTATTTTGGTTTTCATCTCTATTTCTAAGTTACCTCATCAGTAAAGCTACCTCATCACCTATGTTTTCTATTTATGAAGCCTTGAATGACATATATATTTCATTTATTTTAATGAATACATTTTTGAGGAACTAATATTCGTCTCATTAGCATGCTACAGGTAAAATTATCCGCCATGCCGAAGAGACGAACAAGGAAGAAACTAACAAGTGAAGAGTATGAAGCCTTCAAAGAATAGGAGAGAGAACAAATGGTGACATATAGTGAAAAGAATAAATTGGAAATTATTGATGAAAATAAGCCAATTGAAGAGGAACCTCAACTGTCAAAAAGAGAAAAGAAATTGGAAGCACAAAGGGAACGAATGTGAAAGCGTCGTGCTAGGACAAATGCATATACCATAGTTGGAGACACACCCTCTACCACAAGTGAATATGAAGGGAAACCATTAAGAACAAGTGAATATGGAGGGACACCATCTACCGCAAGAGAATATGGTTGGACACCATCCACCACATCTCAAGTTGAGAGTACATCATCACTCAGATTTGACGAAGAAGGTATGCCATCATCCCCACATGAAGATCAAGGTATGTCTTCTACTCCACCCTTGATCGAAGGTATGCAATCTAGCCCACCTCAATTAAATATTGATGAAGTTGCTAATGTTGGGATGTATGTACCTAGGAGAACACCACCTAGAATTTTGCGTAGAAAGCCAAAGTTTTTGATTAATATTGATGAGGATATTTTGCAGCACATGGAAGGTAAGATTCCAAAATGTACTTGTAGAAGATATGCTGATAAGATTTGGAAAATCTTCTTTGAAAGGCTAAATGAGACCGCAAGATTTCAACTATTTGTTCAAATGATGCAAGGTTTAAAGTATAGAAACATCATGAAGACTCTTGGGTTGAGAACATCGAATGCATCACATGAAAATACTATTGTGAAGAATTTAATGGATTCTTATGAGAGTGTGGGTAAGACCTCATGTTCAAAGGATAGTAATGTCACCTGACGTGTCATTACATTGACTTTGGTAAGCTATCAAACAAAAAGATCTAGTCTCATTAAAAAGATAAGTGAACAAATGGGAATTAGTAGAAAAACTTTATCAAAATTCGTTCAAAGGTGGCAAAGAATTGAGGGCACCGATTCAAATGAATTATGGGCATTCTCAAGGAGACTACCACATAAAGATAAAAAAAGTTGTTGAAGCATTGAGAACACTAATTGAAGAGTATTGGAAGAATAATACAAGGCCATCTCTGAATCAAAGGGATGTCGTAAGAAGGAGAATGATAGTCGAAACCATGAGCCACATCCAAAGCATTTTTGGATATGACTCAAACAATTTTTTGTAAATTTCAAAATGATTATCCTCAAATTAGTATTTCTCAAAGATTTTTTGAAATGCTTATTTAACCTTTTTATGTCAAGATAAATCACACACACACTACTTGTTGCTATAGACTACATATTGAATTCTCTAACCATTATGATGTTTATCGTTCTATATGTTTAGATTTGTATACTAACGATGTTTTGTAGGACTGTGGCATAGAAGCCCCACCAAAATCTTCAAGAGAGTTCTTATCAAAAAATTATGTGAAATAGAGGATGGCCAAATATTCTATAGGACAACATGCTTGGATGGTTCATGCGAGTGTTGTGGTGGCTTACAACGAATGCCAGTATGTCAACATATGGAAAACATAGATGAGGTGGGATAGAGACTAGTAGAGTTTGAGAAGTATAAATAGTGGCATACGCTACAAAATATGGGTCTTAAGAAAAAATGTGTGATTTGGTTATTGAGAATATTCCAGTGTATCATTTTATGTTGATGTTTCATGAGAATCTAGTGTATGAGTATGCAAGGCATACCCATAGAGCCCGATGGTTGGACACATAATTCAAGCTATGCAAGGAAACCTTTCCAGTTGGTAGCATAGTATTAGTGGTTGAATTTGTAGAGAACTACACTCTATAGCCACAATGTGAGGTGCAATCACAGTATTACAACTCCACACAGGTTTTGATATTTGTGCACATAGCATTCATTCATGCAGTTGATAGTACATAGGACCAAAGGAAGGTATTGAGGGAGTATCACTTTTATATTAGTGATGATCGCACACATTCTTCAAAGTTCATGCAAGGTTGCTTCCAGATGTTCTCTGTGGTTTTTCTCGGAGGGGCATAGCATACGGTCAACATATAATATGGTTGGATAATTGTGCCACAGTTCAAGAATGCGCGCATGTTCTATTGGTTGTGCAGGATGCATCTCACTATAGTTGTTCAGCATATGTGGAACTTTTTTGAGGTTGGGTATGGAAAGGGGGAGCATGATGGTGTAGGAGCATGCATGAAAAGAGCATTAGCATGAGAAGAGTTAAAGTATAAAGTGATTGCAAAGTTATCGATGCAAGATCAATCATCCGGTGGTGTAATGGTTCGATGGGTCTAGGTAATGAAGGTATGTCTTTAGTTTGTAGATTTTTTTGGTTGAAGGATGATACTAACATTGCACCATATGAGGATTGTTGTACACTAATAGGATCGAGTGAGTTGCACTCTTTCCTTAGCTCAAATGTAGGTTCATGGAGTATCGATACACGTAAGATGGGATGCTTTTTTTCTTCATGTACAATGCAATCTTGGAATGATTGTGAGTTAGGGGAGTGGGTTGACAAATGGTTGACAAGTTATCTTATCCCACTTCACATGTATCACCCTTCGATGGCATTGGAACTAACATAGATGGAATCATTGGTCGACTTTGACCATGTATCAGATCTAGTTCAACCAGGTAATATATCTACTTGCTTAGTTTTTGAAATTCCATATTGTTATCTTACTTTGTACTATATTTGTAATGTTGACTAATTTGAAGAGATGTCACATATATCAATGTAGGGCATGTTTATGCAGTTATTGCATATGAAGATAATGAAGAGGGAACAAACTATTACTTGTGTCGTTGTGTTGAGGCTAAAAAGAAATTGGAAGGTCGGTTATAGATGGAGAAAACATCGAATACCCTACGGGGTGAGTTGTTTTTTCTGAAGCGTGGCTTAGAAGGTACCCACATAAGAGTGTTAAACATTGGTTGTTTGAGGGCTTTGACATGCATTGTAATATTCTTCATTACTCGAACCTTGTTGTGGCATCCAATGTTTGTTTGAGCAAATATGGGGGTAGACCTTTGAACAAGACGTTGTGGAAGGTTCGTGTGTCTGACCATGAGGTAATACTTGACATAATAAAGAGTAGAGTAGATCCAGATGGTTCATTGGATTAATTTGTAAGTATATGCACAATGGTTCTTATTAATTTATATTTGTATCCACATTAATTTGTTTGATTCTAATGCTATCATCTTATTTTACTTTGTGTATTTGTAAGTAACTCGGTAAACATTGATTGGTGTCCCCTTGTAGAAAATGCAGATTTATGAGCCATCCAAGAGAATCTCAGGCAGAAAAGCAATGCAACATCCCTATTTTGATGATCTTGACAAATCTCAATTATGATTAAATAAGCCATTACAAAAGTGTGTGTGAGCTTGGTGATGGAATTTCAAGTTATTCATTTGAAGTTAACCTTTTCATGAGCACCTATGATGTAGACATTATAAGAGCATCTTGAATTTCAAGATATTCTATTCATGAGAGGTGTTGTGTGCAATATATCTTGGAACTCGGTGAAGATGTATGACTAGGGTGACTAAGTTGAGAGAGTGCCATGCCTATCTATAAGTTCCTTCCATCTATTTTTCATTTCCATTTTGGATGAGTTGTTTCTTTTATTCTTTTACTTTGCTTATCTATAACTAAACTAGTAAAATTGATTGGTCTCTCCTTGAGAAAATGCTGATTTTTGAGCCATCCATCTTAGCCAAAAAAGCAATGCAACATCCTTATTTTGATGATCTTGACAAATCTCAATTCTGATTTGAAGCCATTATAAAAGAGCGTGTGAAGCTTTGCGAGGGAATCTTAAGTTACTCATTTGAAGTTAACATCTAAATGAGAACCTATGATGTAGATATTATAAGAGAACCTCGAATGTATGAGTGACATTTAAAATATCTATGAGAACAGAGTACCTAAGGCATTTTAATTTGATTTACTTGTAATGAAATTTACTGAAATATTGAAATTTGGTGCAGGGGCACCAAGGTTATTGAGAAAATTTGGTTCATGGAAGTCTTTTAAGTTAGTTTTGTGTTTTGAGTTTTTTCAATTGAATAAGGTCATATTACATCCACAATTGATTTATAATGTAATAATTCATGTTAGTTACAAAAAAAATAGTTAGGAATGATTGGAAATATGTAGAATCATTTGTAAAGGCTATTTAAAGCCTCTTGAAGGCTCAGACACGATGTAATTTTGGTGCAGGAGCACCTAGTCTCCTAGTTGCAAAATTTCACATTTTGAAGGTTGATAGGTGGTCAATAGATTAGATTAAGGTATTTTTTGTTTATTTATGCTAAATAAGGTCAATCAAGACCATTTAAGGTGTATTAGGGTGAGTTTTTGAGTCTCGGTGGTCAAATGTGCAAAAAAATGCATTCTTGCTACAAAATTGTCAATATTTGAATTTGTAGCCTTTTGAAGGAAAATATTTGAATATGGTTGTAAATGTGCAAGAATGAGGTCTAAGAGTTTGATATACCATTTAGAGAGCTTGGTTTTCATGGGGTTCCTTTCAAAGCCTCTGCTTTTATTGTTCCTATGGTAAACTGTTTGATAGAGTTGGTGGAATTACCTTTCTTAGTAATCACTATTAGTGAGATTGAGATTGTTAACCTTGAGAGAGTATGACTTGGAAAAAGGCATTTGATATGGCTATTATTTTTAAAGACTTCAAGTGGGATGTACTTTGCATTGATGCCATTCCTCGATCTTCACTTGATGGCATCAAGGGATGGCTGAACTCCATGGATATAAAGTATTATGAAAGCAGAATGAACTTGAATTGGTGGCCAATTTTGAAGAGTATTACTAATTATCCAGATAAATTTATTGAAGATGGTGGTTGGGAATTTTTGAATATGGAATCTAGTGATTCTGATTCTGATAATTTAGAAGAGTTAGAATAAGGATATGAACCCTTTGATGTAGAAGAGGAATCATAATCAGATTTCATGTAGCCACCATCAAGAGTGTTACAAGCCAACAAGATGGAGGGAATTCTTATATAAGGATAATTTTCAATGTTGTAGGTATCGACTTTAATACCAACTACAATGGTAACATTGAAATTCCCTAGCAGTATTTATGTTGAGGAAATTTCCTTTAGATGCAAGGATTCAAAGCACATCAACCATGTGGTACAAATGATTAAATCCTAGAGACGATTTGTAGCAATGAAAGAGTCAGAAAAGGAAGAGAGAGCTACATTGGTGACTCAAGAGAAACTTCAGCTTTCAAAAAAAAAATCAATTAGGCTGGAAGATGTGTGGATTGGGCCAACATTTGGTGGAAGAGGAAGAAAGATGACTGGAACTCTGGAAGCCCACCATACTAGATTTTGGTATTCAACCATGAGAGTAGAAGAGAGAGCTGATATCATGTATCAAAAAATTAAGCATGCATTCTTCCAACCAGCAAAGAAGGAGATGATTACTTTGCTTCATTTTCATTTGCATAACCATATCAAGGTGTGGGAACTAAGAAGACCAAGGATGTATTGTTTTATGTGAAGGTACTGGATGTGGTCCAAACTTTAGGAGGGGAAAGAAGGTCAATGTATGATCTTGATGAAATTGAGGAAGAACAATAAGAGAGGGACAAGAAAAATAAAATCAATATAGAGTTTCAAGGATTTTTCAAGTGAGTAAGAGAGCTATGGGAGCAACCTCATCTAAAAGATTTTGAACTAGAGTTTGATATACCATTTAGAGAGCTTGGTTTTAATGGAGTTCCTTTCAAAGCCTCTGCTTTTATTGTTCCTATGGTAAACTATCTGGTAGAGTTGGTGGAATTACCTTTCTTAGTAATCACTATTAGTGAGATTGAGATAGTTAACCTTGAGAGAGTAGGACTTGGGAAAAAGGAATTTGATATGGCTATTTTTTTCAAAGACTTCAAGTGGTATGTACTCTGCATTGACGCTATTCCTCAATCTTCACTTGATGGCATCAAGGAATGACTGAACTCCATGGTTATAAAGTGTTATGAAAGCATAATGAACTTGTACTAGTGGCCAATTTTGAAGACTATTACTGATGTTCCAAATAAATTTATTGAAGATGTTGGTTGGGAATTTTTGAATATGGAAGCTAGTGATTCTGATTTTGATAGTTTAGAAGAGTCAGATCAAGGATATGAACCCTCTGATGTAGAAGAGGAATCATAATCACTCTTCATGTAGCCACCATCAAGAGTGTTACTGTAGACACCAAAATCTGGTTTAAGCCTGTGACTTCCATATTCTGCATAATTCGTATTATTCATGTTCATGATTAAATAATGTCAATTATTTAATTATTCATCTTAACATTAATTCATCTATTAATTAAATAATTTTAATTATTTGATTAATTCACTTTTCTTCATTTCTATCTAATTAATTAAATAAACGCTTGTTATTTAATTATGTTACTAATTAACCTTCTTCTTGTTAAATTAAATAAATCATTATTTAATTTACTCTATCATATTTCAACTATAATTAAATAAATTCATAATTTATTTAATTATTCATTTAAACCCCCTTCGTCATTTAATTAAATAAATCTTATTTATTTAATTATTCTTCAAATATCGAGTCTTGAATTAAATGAATTATTTAATTCATTAATTCTATTTTAACACATTCTTCTATATTTTAGATAATTATGTTAGTTATCTAAGTATTCACTTTTACTCAACTCGACATCTATTTTAATCGTTTAGTCAACTATTGATTTAATGTCTGAGTGGCGTCTTCGAGTAATCTCTTCTTCAGATCATGCAATCCTTCAGTTCTAACTCATTTGCGTGTACATGTAGATTAATTAAATATTCTTATTTAATTAATTAAATGTTGTGCGTGCGTTCGAACAGAGAGTCGTTATAATCAATCTTTATCTTTGTCATGCAAAGATATTTCTAATATTTTTGAATGCCGAACTGAAGATTAAATCATTTATTTAATCTTTAATTCTATTTTCTAATTCGAATCACTCATGTCAATTCTATCAGTTATCTGAATGCATGTCTAATCAGTCAATCTCAACCGTCCGTTGATCTTTCAATCTTGGCCTGTCGTTCGAATAATCAATTTTCTATAAATTGATTTGTCATTCTTCATTCCAATCTCTCTCGCAAATTTGTGACTTTTGAGAGCACTTTTGTCTTGAATCTTCGATATTTTGCTAATCACTATCATAGGCTATACTTGCACGAATTTACTTGAAAATCTGAGGGCAATTATACTACACAAGCAAAATGGAGAAGGGCAATCGAGATGAATCATGGAAATACGTTTGGAATTGGTGAGATTGTTTCAGTTTTAATTACATTTTTACTTTCCCATGTTCTTTGTTGCTTAACGATTGAAATTTGCATTTTAGATTTAGTATTGTATGCATGTGTGCTTCTAATCTTGATTTCTTGTTGTCTATTGTGCAAAGCTTGTTTCATTTTCAGACGTTACATTTTGGTGAACCCGACGTGAATCGAACACGCAACCTTCTGATAGATTGCAACCTTCCCTGTAATGTTCTTAGTTGACTGAGATTGTTGGGTGGAGGCATGTCCATGATTGCTTTCACCTTAGCCAGATCCACTTCAATACCTCGTCTTGAAATGATATAACCTAACAGCTTTCCTGACTTGACTCCAAACACACATTTCTTTGGGTTGAGTCTCAAATTATACTTCTCCAGTCTCTGAAATACCTTGTCTAAAACCTGTAAATGTTCTGCCCTTGTCTTAGATTTTACAATAAGGTCATCTACATAATCCTCCATACAAGTGTGTACCAGATCATGAAAGATAGTAGTCATGGCACGTTGATAGGTGGCTCCTGCATTTTTGAGTCCGAAGGGCATAACATTCCAGCAATACGTTCCCCAAGGACAAGTAAAGGCCGTTTTATGTTGATCTTCAGCTGCAATTTTTATTTGGTTATATCCTGAGAATCCATCCATAAGGGACAACATCTCATATCTTGCTGTCATGTCAACTATCATGTCTATGTTAGGCAAAGGGAAGTCATCCTTAGGACAAGCCTTGTTGATATCTCTAAAATCAGTGCAGATGCGGATGCCCCCAGCTGGTTTGGTAACTGGTACAAGATTGGAAATCCAATCTGCATAGTCGATAGGTCTGATAAAACCAACGTCTAAGAGTTTCTTAAGTTCTGCCTTGACTAATAAAGCAATCTGTGGATGCATTTTTCTCAACTTCTGTTTCACTGGTTTGGCACCTGGTTGTAAAGGTAAATGGTGTAGAACAAGTTCAGGATCTAACCCTGGCATGTCCGCATATGACCAAGCAAAATTGATCTGTCTCTGTGCAAAGAAGTCGTGGAACTCAGGTTTTTCTTCTGTTGTCAATGACGCTGCAAAATAAACCAGTCGTGGATTCTCTTTTGTGCCTATGTTGACCTCTACAGTTTCCTCCACGAGCATTGGTGACTTTTCCTGTGTAATGGGAAGAATGTTCAAACCTCCATCCTTAGGTGCCTCAGAGAGGTTTTCACCTTCGGATGCGTCCTTTCTTTTTACTTTTTCATTGTCTAGAGGTGCCTTTCGGTTTTCACCTAGAGACTCATCCTTTTTATCTTGTTTATTCTTTTTCTCATTTTTGCGACTGGAGGGTTGAACAGATTCCCCAAAATATGCTTTATTGTCCAAGTCAATGGTAAAACCAGCTTTATGATCCCCATTAGGTATGCCTTCATGTAATCCCAAGAACTCAGCAATCGCTTCGTCGTTCTCAAAAGTATCTAAAACGGGTGTATCTTGTTGATCCCAATCAATGAGTTGGGGATAAACTAAGGGCATGTCATCGTCAGAGTTATCAAAATCTAATGGGGTCAAGGTAAGGACTGAGTTATTCATGTGATCACAAAAGTCTTGTACCAAGTCCTTTTTGCTCTTGGGTTTGGGTCTAGGTGGATAAATAGGTGGGCCTAATGCCAAGGTTTGACAATCAGAAAGAGGTGGCTCAGGTTGCCAAGAGGTAGGATCAAGTGATTCCCAATAGTAGTGTTTAAACCACTCCTCTTTTGTCATTTTCTTTGGTGGACAGGAATTTAAGGGGTTTGGTGAGGAACTTAACATCAAGTCAAGTTCTCCAAATAACTTGTCAAGGTCCATGGAAGAAGTAGAGGATAAGGAATCCCACTCATAATCATTAGAGTCAGGAGAGTTACAATGATTTTGGTCTATTGGTTCATGAGATGTCTTAATGTCTTCTGAAGCACGTACTTCCTCAAGTAAGGGTAATGGAGTACTAGGAACGCCAATCTGAATCGGTTGAAACCCTAGCCCTACTCCTTTTGGCCACTGAGAAACAAATATTGGTTCAATTCTGCCATCTTGGTTTAAGCCTAAACCACTTTGTCCATCATATCCTTTGCTTTGCATGATTTTGAAACCCTTTCCATATAGTCTTGTAGGAATATGAGCAAGTAAAAGGGGTTCTTGATTATCTTCCTTATACAGCCAGGAAGTAACATCTTCTGTATCTACAGCCTCTTTGCTTAATTCACCCCATTTAGTGAAAGTTGTTGTGGGGGGAACATGTATAGTGATTATAGACTGTCCCCTACCTGTTGTAGGCAAACCATATGACTTAGGAGGGACCAAGTGGCTAACACAATAGGAAGTCTTCATATAATACTCTCCACAACCCTTGTCTTGGATCTCAACCCTAGGAGTAGTGGGAAGTGAAAGTGCAATAGATTTTCGAGTGAGTGTAGACGGGTCAACGTAAGAAGATGGATTAGATGATGAGGCCTCTTGATTGATTGGCACTTGGCGTTGAGGGATCTCCTTTAGGTTAGTGCAATACTGGAAAGGATCGGGATCACCATCGATAGTTATTTCGGTGCCATTGTAAGGGAATTTAAGGCACTAATGATATGTGGAAGGGACTGCCTTCATGGCATGAATCCATGGTCTTCCTAGTAAAAGGTTATATGGGAGGGTGAGATCCAAGACCTGGAACTTTGTCTCCATTACCGCAGGACCAATTCTAATAGGAAGTGTTACCACCCCCTTTGATTTTCTTTCTTCATCATCATAAGCCTTAATGACAATACTCTTGGTGGTATCTACGCATGCTTCTGAAATACCTAATGCCTTAATTAGTTTTAAAGTGCATAGATTTAACCCTGCTCCTCCATCTACCAAAACTCGTCTAACTTTGGTGTCATCAACAAGGACTTCTAGATGTAAAGGGTCATTGTGGTTCATCTTGTCTGTGGCGTAGTCTTGTTCAGAAAATGTGGCATGATGATTATTGGTCAAGTAGCCGACCATTTCCTGGAAACGATTAACATCAAGATCATTAGGGACCGTGGTATTCTGTAAAGCCTTATCGAGGATAGACCGATGCTCAGGGGAGATACGCAACAATTCCAAGATTGAAATTTGGGCTGGGGTCTTCCCCAACTGGTCAAGTAGGTTATATTGTAACTTGGAAGGTTGTGATGTTTGCTGCGATGGAGGGCCTTGGATAACAAACTTAGTACGACGAGTATTGACCGCACATTCTGGATTAGCATTGATAGTAATGGTATTGATGTTGTCATTGGCGGCGCGAAGGCAATGAATGATTTTGCCACTATCATAGTCATGTTTTATATTCGCATAATTGGCTGACATATTGGTCTTAGTACTCGAACTGGGGACAGTTCCTTTCCCATGGTCATGTAGTGGGTCTGAAAAGACTTGATGATCAGTGTTCGATGTCTTTTGTTTTTGTCCACTAACTTCAATGATTCTCTTGTCAACAAGATCCTGTATGATGTTCTTCAGTTGTCGACAGTTTTGTAGGTTATGCCCTTTTGTCCTATGATAATCACAGAAGGCATTGTCATCCCACCAAGTTGGTTTAAACTGTCCTGGATCGTATTGTCTTGGTTCCTGCAGTTGTATGAGGTTGTGTTGTAACAGTTGTTTGAACACCGACTCAATGGGTTCCCCTAAGGGAGTGAACTCACGTTTCTGGAATCTCCTTGGTGGTGGACGTTGAGTGTTTTGGACCACATTAGGAGGTTGATTGACAACATTAAGCGTGTTGGCAAAATTATGAGGCCCTTTCAATGTGAGGAGGGGTCCTGCTTGTAATTTTTTAGCATCCACCACCCCATCATTGGTGACATTTTTATTGCGAGACCAGAATTTGTTTCTGTCGGTGGGAGCGTTTTGTACGACTGCGTTTCGATTGGGTGTTGTCATCTTGAGTTCACCCTTTTCAATGAGATCCTTCTCTATTATCAGCCCCTTTTCCACTAGTTCCGAAAAAGGTATGCAACAATGTACCCTTAAGTTACTCCTGAGTTTTGGATGAAGGTTTTCTTGAAACATTGTAACCCTTTGTTTTTCAGGTATCTCGACATGACATCTACTAGCAATAGTTCTCCATCTCTGGAAGAAAGCAATGAATGTTTCACCTTCGTCTTGTGTTGTGTGGCACAATGTTGCTATATTTATCTCGTGGTCAATGTGGAAGGAGAATTGCTCCACAAATTTCTCGACTAGTTCTCCCCATGATCTAATGCCAGAATCTAGACCCGAAAACCATTCTAGTGCAACCCCTACAAGACTTCGTGGAAATAGCCTCATAAGGTACGTGGGGTCGTAAGCGACATCAATGCATATGGTAGAAAATTCCCTGATATGTTCAACTGGATTGCGTTTGCCATTGTACTTAGGAAGATTTGGTATGACATATCTGTGAGGGAAAGGTGTCATGTACAATGATCTATCAAAAGGGAATGGGCATATGTCCTTTGGTGAAAATGATTTCTTAGTTGATACTGACATGTTATCCATTTGCGTTTGTAATGCCTGGATTTGTGTTTGTAGGACGTCAACTTGAGTCAAAGATGTGCTAGGAGGATTATGCGGATCCATGTATGTATTCTGAAATCCGAAATCTCGTGATGGGTTTTGATTGAACATTGGCATCTGAGGGGGATTTGGATTCAGAATGTTGGTAAATGTATTCTGGTTTGGAATCGGCATAGATTGATGTTGTCCTGGATTCTGTGTAGATGGATTCCGAGTACCACTCTGTACAAAGGGATTCTGATTCAGAACTGATGTGAAACAGTTTTGCCCTGGAATCTGGGTAGATGGATTCTGACTACCAATCTGTGAAGAGGGGTTCTGATTCGGAACCGATGTAAATTGGTTCGGACTGCTAGTCTGGAAAGATGGATTTTGAATGCCATATTGGAAGGAGGGAATGCCCCCTATTTGTGTGATCCTTGGTATAGTACTAGTGACCTGAGCACTAGGTATGGCCATCGACTATGGTAAGGTACCCATGATGCTAGCAGTAGGTGTGGTTGTTGATTGCGCACTTGTGACACCGACATAGGATGTATGGGCTGATGTTTTAGGTCTTTTACTCCCACTAAGAGGACCTAAGGGAGTAGATGATGAAGCCCCTGTAGTGAAACTAAATCCCGATGTCATAGTAGGTGTACCAAATGGGGACGTATGAACTGTCGTACTTTGTGTAGACGTGCTAGATGGCATAGTCGTGCTGACTTGAGGTATAGTAGTACTAGCAGTCGTGGTATTTCTCCCTTGTGTAGATTGAGTTTGTAAGGTACTAATATCAAATCCTGGAGGTAAGGTAGCACCTTCAGCTAGAAATTTTCCTAAGAACCGTTGACGATCGTTTGCTAGGTACTCATCTACAAAAGAGGCAAACTCAGGGTCTTGTGTGACAGCCTCTATGTCTTTTGTTGTAACATGTCCTTGAGTGTTTCTAGTGGTAAATTTGTCTAATAGAGTCTTATGAGGTCTTGAAGAAAATGGATTGATGAACTCGCTTGGGTTCGACATGTTTTCTCTCTCTCTTCTCTGAGACCTAGTTTCAACCATGTAAGACAAGCTTAATATGCGGGAAATGCAAAACTATATCTAGAAACTGTATGACTCTATTCTATGTTTTTGGGGTTTTCTTATGCAAAATAAGGGATGTCCTATGATAATACTAGTCTAGACTCTAAAGGTGCAAGAAGTCTACGTGAAACCCTAAAATGATCAATTCTATAAACCCAAGGTGAAGGGACCAACTACCTAAAGTCAAACCAAAGTGTCAATTTAGATAAGTCAAGGAACCAATGTAGGACAAAGATCAAAGACACGCTGAGTTTCCTAACTAGACTGATGAGCTAGGACAACTCTCCGTAGGACAAAGTATATGATGATAAGACTAGGTTCAATGACAAATTTTGTTGACACTATGACTTTTCTAGAGTATAGATGGTGGACTACTCCTAAAGTTTGTAAAAGTGACCTCTCCAAAAGTCTAATGCAAAGTAATATGAACCCTAAGATGAAGACAAACTCTAACTAAAGACAACTATGGTAATGAATAAATGAACCTAAAGGATGCAAAATTGAGCAAATTGTTTTAGGTTTCTGTTTCAAAGACTGTTTGTATGAAGACCACTGAAACTGGTATAACCCTGCTAACTGGACAGTGACAGTGAATTTTGGTTTTTCTGGTAATCAGACAGATGCGTTTCAAGTTTAACAGTTGCGGTTCAAACTTACAGATGCGACTCAGAATTACCATATGCGACTCAAGCTAACAGATGCGACTCAAAATATAACACATGCGGTGTTTCTAAAATAGATGCGAGTCAAAATGACAGATGCGACTCAAAAATTACAGATGCGGCTCAAAACAACCAGATGCGACCTATATCAATCCGATGCGAGCCGGACTGACAAATGCGACTCAAAAATTACAGATGCGATTCAAAACTTACAGATGCGACTCAAAATTAACAGATGCGACTCAAAATGTCAGATGTGTGTATCTGGTGAACAATTGCAACTCTCTGTGAATTTTCAGTGACATGAAATTTAAACTGACCCGGTTTTCTATGATCAAATGCTAGCAATCAAAGACAATCGTAAGACAAAGTGTTTTCAGTTTCAATTTTGGACTCAAAGAACGTTTAAAGTGATAATCAAACAAGCACATCCTAATAGGCCAAAGGCCTAGGGTTTGTATACTTGGTATAGCTCACCGAAATACCCTGGATTGGTGATGAACACCTTTCCTTCTCGAGAGCGGATAGCTTAGGAATTTGGTGGCATTGGCTCCCCTCCACGGCTCATTAACGTCTTTCGAGCACACCAATTCCGAATTCATTGGGTAGTGACATCCCAAGAACCGCTATCTCTACTCAAGGGGATTAGTAGTGAGTAATCTTCGGGCATGATACTGTACCCTGCACTAATACCAAGCAAGGGCCACAAATAGGTTGGTCTCTACAACAAAGGGTATTTAATTCGGGCATTCGTTCGTGGGGTGTGATCCATACGGTATAGAGTCCCCTTCGGATCCATCTCGTCGGAACCACACTCGTGATTCTTGGGGTTTCCCCAAGAACCCACTTTTGTATACGGTGGAAGTCCCTGGGTTGAGGGTGCTCACCGAGTGCAGTGGATTACGGGGTGAGTACTTTTTCCCACCAGAACAGGCCCAAGTTCTAGAGTTGGTAACCGTTTCTCTTACACCCAGGATCGCACGGATGCGCAAGGGGAGAGGATACTTCTGTGTACCAAATCGTAAGGGTGACCAAACTTGTGCTTTCGCACCAAACACAGTAGACACTTGTTAATTTTAATCCAAATGAAAGATTTGCTACGCTACCAAATAATCTGTTTCAAAATTTAACTAGGGTCTTCGACAAGCGTCCTGCAGAAGATATCATTAGTAATTTTCAATATTGTCTTTGTCAATCGTCCTGCAAAAGCTTGTTAACTCCAAATGGCCACACGCTAAAAATCAAATATCAGTAACACGAAAATTAATTGAAAATTCCAGATTGCCGAAAGCAGAAATAAAATTTTTTACCAGTCAATTGCATTGTTTTGTTACCAGTCAGATGCGTCATTTCTTTTTCAGTTGCGGCTCGGGATATCACTTGTGATTCAAGAATTGTCAGATGCGTCGTTTATCTGTCAGATGCGGTTCATAAACTCAATTGCGGCTCATAAACTTCACATGCGGTTGCAGAAAATCAATTGTGGTGCATAAATTGCAGATGCGTCGTTTCGTACGAAAAATCTACAAAAACGAAAATTAAAAGATCTACGGATTCGCGAAGATTGTGTCTTCACGTCGGGTTCACCAAAGTCACTAATAGGCAGTCTCAAAATCCTATACACGTCCTCCAAAGTCACTGTAGCCTCTCCAGTCGGAAGATGGAACGACGATGTCTTCGAGTGCCACCGCTCACATAGTGCTGTCAGCAAACCCCGATTTGCCCTAATCTGGGGCATATCGGTCACGTGCAACAAACCCAAATGCCATAAGGTCCGTCGCTCGGCCGGCCGTAAGCTGTCTCTGAATCGAAACGTCGTGGGTCTCGACTCACGTGTGTAGATAGGGTCAAGAACAACCTGCAACAACATGCCTCATGTCAGCCTGAATCATCTACCCTAGTGAAAAATGTATATTTTAAAATAAAATGCAAATGCGTCGTTATTTTGCAAATGCGTCATTTTTTAAACATATGCGTCGCTTTTATACAGATGCGGTCCACAAATTTCAAGTGCGTCATTATTAATCAAATGCGGTTATTTATTATCAAATGCGTGCTAAAATCAACATTTGCGTTGCATAATCTCAAATGCGTATCAAAAGAAGCAAATGCGGCTACAAATATGCATATGCGTGTCACACAATCACATGCGTATCAGAATAAACAAATGCGTATCTTAAAATTCACATGCGTCGCTAAATTTCAAATGCGTATCACAATGATCAAATGCGTACCACAAAAAACACATGCGGTTATTTTTTCTAAACTAGCCTAAATGGTTGGCGTTAATATGCAAATGTGACTTTTCGCAAACAGATGCGTCGTTCGCGCAAACAGATGCGGTGCAAATTAAAATGTGACGCACAACTAAAAATGCAATAAATACCTTAAAAAAGCATGCAAATCAAAAAATTTCAAAAGACAAGTTTTAGGTCCATACCGGGGGGTCCGCGCCTGCTGGTCTCTGGAACGTCCTGATCCTGTAGGCACGATGATGGGTGGCTGGAACTGGAGACATCCTCACTGAAAGTCAGAGCAAACTTTTCAAATCTCTAAGCTGGGTGGGTGCAAATGAATAGTTTTTCACCCCAATTTCAAATATATACCTAAACTTAGGTGGCATTTCCTTCCTTCTGGCTGTGTAAACTTCCATTTTCTATCATCCCGTACCCGTCCCTCCCATTTCCAAACTCAATTCCGTCAACTGCATTACATTTCCGCCTATTTACTGGACTAATTGGGTGCATTTCCAAATTTTTCTGAACATTTCGGACATTTGTCAATTTTCCCGAGGGGGCATACCTTCACCTGTTCTAATCCGGAGCTTGACTGGGGCATATTCTTATTGATTTTCTTATTGATTTTCTTTGACACAACGCCGAAACAACATTGTATCAAAGAGGGGCAAATGTAGACACCAAAATCTGGTTTAAGCCTGCGACTTCCATATTCTGCATAATTCGTATTATTCATGTTCATGATTAAATAATGTCAATTATTTAATTATTCATCTTAACATTAATTCATCTACTAATTAAATAATTTTAATTATTTGATTAATTCACTTTTCTTCATTTCTATCTAATTAATTAAATAAACGCTTGTTATTTAATTATGTTACTAATTAACCTTCTTCTTGTTAAATTAAATAAATCATTATTTAATTTACTCTATCATATTTCAACTATAATTAAATAAATTCATAATTTATTTAATTATTCATTTAAATCCCCTTCGTCATTTAATTAAATAAATCTTATTTATTTAATTATTCTTCAAATATCGAGTCTTGAATTAAATGAATTATTTAATTCATTAATTCTATTTTAACACATTCTTCTATATTTTAGATAATTATGTTAGTTATCTAAGTATTCACTTTTACTCAACTTGACATCTATTTTAATCGTTTAGTCAACTATTGATTTAATGTCTGAGTGGCGTCTTCGAGTAATCTCTTCTTCAGATCATGCAATCCTCCAGTTCTAACTCATTTGCGTGTACATGTAGATTAATTAAATATTCTTATTTAATTAATTAAATGTTGTGCGTGCGTTCGAATAGAGAGTCGTTATAATCAATCTTTATCTTTGTCATGCAAAGATATTTCTAATATTTTCGAATGCCGAACTGAAGATTAAATCATTTATTTAATCTTTAATTCTATTTTCTAATTCGAATCACTCATGTCAATTCTATCAGTTATCTGAATGCATGTCTAATCAGTCAATCTCAACCGTCCGTTGATCTTTCAATCTTGGCCTGTCGTTCGAATAATCAATTTTCTATAAATTGATTTGTCATTCTTCATTCCAATCTCTCTCGCGAATTTGTGACTTTTGAGAGCACTTTTGTCTTGAATCTTCGATATTTTTCTAATCACTATCATAGGCTATACTTGCACAAATTTACTTGAAAATCTGAGGGCAATTATACTACACAAGCAAAATGGAGAAGGGCAATCGAGATGAATCATGGAAATACGTTTGGAATTGGTGAGATTGTTTCAGTTTTAATTACGTTTTTACTTTCCCATGTTCTTTGTTGCTTAACGATTGAAATTTGCATTTTAGATTTAGTATTGTATGCATGTGTGCTTCTAATCTTGATTTCTTGTTGTCTATTGTGCAAAGCTTGTTTCATTTTCAGACGTTACAGTTACAAGCCAAAAAGATGGAGGGAATTCTTATATAAGGATAATTTTCAATGTTGCAGGTACCAACTTTAATTCCAACTACAATGGCAACATTGAAATTCCCTAGCAGTATTTATGTTAAGGAAATTTCCTTTAGATACAAGGATTCAAAGCACATCAACCATGTGGTAGAGATGATTAAATCCCATAGATGATTTTTAGCAATGAAAGAGTCTGAAAAGGAAAAGAGAGCTACATTGGTGACTCAGGACAAACTTAAGCTTTAAAAAAAAAAGCCAATTAGGCTAGCAAACGTGTGGATCAGGTCAGCATTTGGTGGAAGAGGAAGAAAGATGACTGGAACTCTAGAGGCCCACCATACTGGATTTCAATATTCAACCATGAGAGAAAAAGAGAGAGCTGCTATCATGTATCAAAACATTAAGCATGCATTCTTCTAGCCAACGAAGAAGGAGATGATTACTTTGCTTCATTTTCATTTGCATAACCATATCAAGGCATGGGAACTAAGAAGACCAAGGATGTTAAGTTTTATGTGGAGGTAATGGATGTGGTCCAAACTTTAGGAGGGGAAAGAAGGTCAATGTATGATCCTGATGAAATTGAGGAAGAACAACAAGAGAGGGATATGAAAAATAAAATCAATACAAAGTTTCAAGGATTTGTCGAGTGAGTAAGAGAGTTATGGGAGTAGCCTCATCTAAAAGATTTTGAACTAGAGTTTGATATACCATTTAGAGAGCTTGGTTTTCATGGAGTTCCTTTCAAATCCTTTGCTTTTATTGTTCCTACAATAAACATGTATAATAACCTTCAATTCCTTGAAGGAGAGGTTGTTGGTTGATTTGTAACCCATTTTTGATCAAGAAGAATGTTATTTTCCAGAAATTTACTAGTTTTTCTCACTTTTCTTGTTGTTGTATAGCCTGTACGGATGCTAATATTATTTGAAACTAATTGGATGTTGTAGATTGATGAATTAGATTTCATTTGCACCTATTTAGAGGTTCTAACTCTTTGTATAGTGAAATTTGTCTTGCTTTTACTACTGCTACCTACTTTCACAGTGTTCTTGGATTGAAGGGTTTCATGATGTAATTCAACCCATTCCACTTTTTGTGCCTACTGTAACTTGTGGAATGGGTCCTCTAACTTGTAAAATACATGCCTAACCTTTTTAGAATGTTGTGGAGTCAAGGTTGGGTGTTTGGGATGATGTTCTAGGGTTGTATCAAGGTACTTTCATGATGAAAATGAGGGTTTCAATTAGTGTTTTGACAAAATGTGGGAAGGATTGTCCATGTAATGTATTATTCACCATGTTCAGGGTCTGGTAAATGTGTTTGGTGCTTTGTTTGGGTCTGGAAGGTTTGGAAGATAGGATTTTCATTAAAACGCCAAGTATTTGGCTTGAAATCGAGGGTTTGGTGTATTAGGGGTCTAGAGGTCTTGGACTTGGAAACAAATCATGGAATTGGAGGTTTTGATACATAAACATACTATTTTTTGAGGAGTTTGAGTGAATATCTAGTGTTTAAAAGGTCATCTCTTTGTAAATAGGGATAATTTAGTAGCCTTTGTGCAAGGTGGTCTATTGGATCTTAATGATGGTACAAAGAAACATGGTATGATCTCTTGGGAATTTGTCTTAGGTTATGTGTTAAAGCTTGATTGATGTTTGGTTGGCCATTGGATGACCTCTAAAATATAAACCCATTTGATGAGATTTGGAGACTATAAGCCTATTATTTTTAGTTGATTCAATTTGGGTGATTGTGATCTCAAGGTTGATGTCTTGTTGAGGTCTGATTATTTTATGTTGAAAAGAGTTCCTCCACCTTGAATTGAATCAACAAGCCCTCTAAATAACAAACCCCAAAACCCTCTTCTTTCACAAGCTAGGAAAGGGTTTATTGAAAACCCATACTCGAAACCTTCTGACAGCCAACCAAAGCCTAAAACACCTTCAAAAAGGTCTGCAAAAGCTTAAAATTTCAAGAGATATCGCTGCCCCCAAAGATTTCTTCAAACCCTAGTAGTAAACCACCATTTTCCACTAAAAAATGCACCATTTGACATCTAGGGCATCACCTAAATACTCTCTATTCACCTCCCTTGCACACAAAACTTTGCACACATGTTTTATAACCATAACTAAGCCTTTCCATCGAGTTATAGAAGCATATAGTGGGTGAAAGGCTTAATATGACATTTTAATGCACTCAAAACCCTTAAAATAGGGTATACAAACTGACCCTTAGTAATTGGTTTCTAAAATGCACAAAATCACTTGAAATCCAACCAAACCAAAACTAAAACAGAGTTAAGTCTGCTTCCCACCGAATTCCATCGAACAGAGAGTACAATCACCCTGTATGGAACCATACAGTTCAATGAAACATCAAATCCCAAAGTGCAAAAGGGTAGCAATATTTGATGGGGTATTACTCGGATACCATGATGCTTACGAAATCTTTGTTTGAACCTATGGAATCATATTAGGGCTGTCTACAATAACCTTTCTCAGTTTTTGTTATCTCAGAGTGGTTTTCCTGTGGTGTCCATTTTTTAGTTGATGGAAAAAGTGTCAAATGCAAGCAGTGGAAAGTTGCAAAGTGGTGCAACTTTTGTTCTACAACTCGTGTGACCAAACGGACTGTTCCAACATGTTTGAATAGGTATTTTTATGCTAGGAATGGTCCTCTTTCACACCCAAACACACAAAATTGTTTTGAGCTACGTTCAACTGGATTGATCCCTTAAGGGTCCAAAGTGCAAAATGGTTGCAAACTTTAGCATGTTGTTACTCATATACCGTGATGCTTAGAAACTTATTGTTTGATCCTATGAGATTGTGTTGGGCCTCTCTGTGATGAAATCTGTTAGTTTTTGTTATCTCAGAGTGGTTTTCCCATGGTGTCCAGTTTTCAGTTGATGGAAAAAGTGTTAAATGCAAGTAGTGGAAAGTTGCAAAGTGGTGCAACTTTCGTTGTACAACTCGTGTGACCAAATGAACTGTTCCAACACGTTCAAATAGGTATGTTTACGCTAGACATGGTCGTCTTTCACACCCAAAAATGAGGAATCACTTCAACCTACGTTCAATCAGACTAATCCCTTAAGGGTCCAAAGTGCAAAATGGTTGCAAAATTTAGCACGTTGTTACTTAGATACTATGATGTTTAGAAACTTCTTGTCTTATCCAATGGGATCGTGTTGGGCCCCTCTGCAATAAGATCTCTCGATTTTTGTTATCTTGGAGTTGTTTTCCTATGGTGTCCAGTTTTCAGTTGATGGAAAAAGTGTCAAATGCAAGTAGTGGAAAGTTGCAAAGTGGTGCAACTTTCGTTTTGCAACTCGTGTGACCAAACTGACTGTTCCAATGCATTTGAATAGGTATGTTTACACTAGGCATGGTCCTCTTTCACACCCAAACATGTGGAATCGCTCTAAGCTACGTTCAACCTAATCGATCCCTTAAGGGTCCAAAGTGCAAAAAGGTTGCAAACTTTAACATGTTGTTACTCGAATACTATGATGCTTAGAAACTTATTGTCTAATTCTATGGGATTGTGTTGGTCCCCTCTATAATAACCTCTCTTTTTTTTTGTTATCTTGGAGTGGTTTTCCTTTGGTGTCCAATTTTTAGTTGATGAAAAAAGTGTCAAATGCAAGTAGTGAAAATTGCAAAGTGGTGCAAATTTCGTTCTGCAACTCGTGTGACCCAACAAACTGTTCCAACACATCTAAATAGGTATTTTTATGCTAGGAATGGTCCTCTTTCACACCCAAAAATGCAGAATCGCTCTGAGCTACATTCAACCAGATCGATCCCTTAAGGGTCCAAAGTGCAAAATGGTTGCAAACTTCAGCATGTTGTTACTCGGATACCGTGACACTTCGAAACTTCTCATCTAATCTTATGGGATTGCGTTGGGCCCCTCTACAATAACCTCTCTCGGTTTTGTAAGGAAAGCAACGGTACGAAAACAACTTTCCTAATGTCAAAACCATAGGGGAGAATGCATATAGAACTTTTCATTTTTCTAATTACAATCTAATTAAGACACACATGAAAGATTTGTAGAAATAGAGAAGATACTCAAAGAAAATGAACAACAGACTTACATGGGAAACCCTTTCAGAAAAAAACCCACCACGCCAAACTGAATCTCTTTGTATTACAGTAACAACAATTACATACAATTAGAGATACAACTCTCTGGTATTAGTTCACAGTAGCTACATTCACTGTTCATCCAGTTATAGAAAATCTCTCATCAATTCGATTCACTCATCATTATTTCAAATTAGAATCAATCCTTTATATCTTAACACATTATGATTTTTGTCTTCTGTTCATCCTTATCCGCTAATGCTCCATTGAAGAAAGTTTCCATGCCTTTTCAGATTTTTCCTTGCATGCAGTTTTTTCCAGTGTTGCAACTGCTGCAAAAATCCAACCATCATCCATTTGAAAACCGCTTCCTCTGATTGGTCCAGCGGGATGCCACATAGGATTGTCACACGGTCAAAGGCGATCAAACTTTGTTGGCATATCGGTGAGACACTAACAGTGTCTCCCCGATGCCACAAAGTCTTCATATCGATATCAACATAGCTTCCATGAGTTGTCAAGATGTTTTACTAATGCTCACAAAGCATATCGATTTCCACTTTGCCATCGGCAAGACTTCCCATTCGCCATAAGGTTTCGTTGAGTCTCCTTAGGTTTCACCGAAGCATCTGACAGTCGGCAAGACATTCGTCTTTTGCCGAGACTTCATATCGAGCTCATCCAAGTCTTACCGAGTTGGAAAGACTTAAGTATTTTGCTAAGACCTTACACTGGTCGAACATGTCACAACGAAGCATTGAAGAGTCAGCGAGACTTATCGTCTTCGCCAAGACCTTATACCAAGGTCTTAAGTCATCCCAAGCACTGCATTCACCAGTCGGCAAGACTTATGTCTTTCGCTGAGACCACATACCAAATGCCCATGTCTTGCCAAGTTGGCAAGACATTTGACTTCGCCAAGATGTTTCGCCAGGCGCCGAATGCTACACCGATGGCTATCGACAAGACTTATTCAAGTCGCCAAGACTTCTCAACGAAGTCTTTTGTCACCGCAAATGAACCAAGAGAAAACCCCCTATCGGCGAGACTTATCTTCATCACTGGGACATCTCACCGAAACATCCACCATCGGTGAGACTTTCCATTCTCCCTGAGAGATCTCCCTGAGACCCTTGTGTTAGCCTGATAGCTATATGCTATCGGTGAGACATTCACCATTTGCTCGAACCTCTCCCCGACATCCATGAGATAGCCCGATAAGATCAAACTGTCACCCAGAGAACTTCATTAGACAAAAGGTCATGCCGAGTGCTCCTAGTTACAACGATAGACTTCATTCAACAAGACATCAACTCTGTCTTTGCGACATGAGCTTTTCAAGAAGATTTAGAATAGTTAGTTGCCCAGACATGAACAATGTCACAGTGACTTTGCCCTTTAGGAGTTCCATGTCAGTAAGGATTGAGGCACATATTCCAACAGGTTTTTGTTATCTTAGAGTGGTTTTCCTGTGGTGTCCAGTTTTCAGTTGATGGAAAAATGTCAAATGCAAGCAGTGGAAAGTTGCAAACTAGTGCAACTTTCGTTCTACAACTCGTGTGACCAAACAAACTATTCAAACACATCTGAATAGGTATGTTTATGCTAGGCATGGTCGTCTTTCACACCCAAACACATGGAATCGCTCCAAGCTACATTCAACCAAATCGATCCCTTAAGGGTTCGAGTGTAATATGTTGAATTAGGCCATTCCACCTATTTTTCAAGCTATGTCTCGGTGATATGGGCCTGATGTAAGTAGGATAAGGAGTAGGAATAAGAAAATAGCATTGGTAAAGGCATTGAAAGAGATTAATAATGCTGCCCCTATTGAAAATTCAGAATTGAGGCCCCTTAAAAGCAAGGCTAGAAGAGGTGAAAAGAAGAAATTGCTTGAAAATAATTAGAATAGGTTGGAAATAGGGTGAGGTTGTGGAGTTTGATGTGTTCAAAAGGTCTGCAAGGATAGGGGAGGTCAAAATTATGTTATGGCATGATGCTCTAGTTGGGAAAATAGGGGTTTTGAGTGAAAAAGAGATGTTTGAGGGAGTAAAAGCAGGTAAAGTCAAGAGGCAATATAATTTGGTGGTCAATTAAGTTTGTGTAGGAAAAATGAAGAGTGCTGGAATAGGTTTTGAGGTTTGGGTTTGGGTTTAGGGTTTTTGTTCACCAGTTAGGCCAAATTTTTTTGGAGGGGGGTTCGGTTTGTTTTGGGTTCATTGGTACAAAAAACATGTAAAAACAAAATATATTATATATATATGTAGCCTAGAAGCATGAATTAGGATTATAATATCACATAACATCATATAAACAAAAAAACCACCATAAACTTGAATGTCATATAAAACATGCATGATAAATATTCATCGTTGAAACTTGAATTATGGTAGCTCGATATACAAAGTCTATTGATCTTAGGGTTCAATTTGTATGATTTTGAAAAAAAAAGCCAACTGAGTAGAGTTATCAGTGTTCTTCGTAAATCATAAGAATTTGTTTAGTACACTAGCCATTTTGATGTATTCTTGCAGTCTCAAACATTATTTTGTATCATTGTTACATTGGTCTTAAGAACTTGGTAGCTTAATATAGCTCCACAATACAAAATTTGGTTTACCTGTGCATTGTAACAATGGCATAGGTAGATTTTTCTTTCAAAGAACCAAAGTGTGAGTGCACAATTGAAGTGTATAAACACATATCTTTTTGTAATATCAAGGATAATTTTTGAAACTTCCATGCATTGCTAATGTAAAAGGAAAAGTCTTTTGCCTAATTTGTATGCATCCATGCTTTTGACATTGTCAAAAAGAGAAAAACTTCCTGAATGATGCAAAGGCATGGCCAAGCAGTTCTAACTCTTCGCATGAGAGAAGAGAGATGTTGGAGAGTACATCAAGTCAGTGAGAATAGAAGTGTAATGTGTTTTAGTTTGTAGTATTCCTCTATTTCTCTACAGATGTGTGATAAATTCTTAGTTGAATGATGCAGAACAATTTTTGAAAAAAGAAAGTTGTGTCACAATCCGCTTTCAATCTAGCAAGAAAAAATGAAAGCTCAGCCTCTTGGAATGAAAATGCTTGTTTGCAAAACAAATGAATAAGAATGAGGTAGTTAAGGTGTTTGAGGTGATTTAGAGGTCACTTTTAGGGTTCCCTTTGGTGTGGGTCAAAGTCAATCTCCATAAAACATTAAAAAAAAGTTCAAAAAAACACTTTTTTGAATGCCTAGGCACGCGGGTTCTGTCTTGGTTCGCCTAGGTTCTACCTACGCGAACCAGACCCAAAAATGAAGGACCTAGTTGAACCCATAGGCTAACCGAACTAGGACCCACACCACCTGAGCGAACCAAGACCAGAACCAGAGCTAGAATAGAAGAACCCGATAACATAGATAATGTGTCAAGAAGTTGACTACCTCATCTACTCTGAATATTTTGTTTTGCAAGTGTTGTGAAGATTATGTATCCTTTGCTTATTTGAGTTGTTCTAATCAAATGATTAAATATATTGGAATCTTTTTATCAATCATTTCATGGAATACCAATTGAAAACATGTTTTTTTCTTTTAGATAAAGTTGTTTACCATCAACCAATTAATATATTCAAGACAAACCATGAAGGACAACAATGATCAATGCTATGGCTAACCAATTAATAAGTATACGTCATGAATAATTCAAGCATGTACATGTGAATAAGGGAAGCACAAGTAGTCACAAACACATATTCGTTGAAGTATACACACGAATACATAGTATACACAACTTAATACAAAGTATATGCACAAATACAAGGTATACACATGAAAACATGCGTAAGTCGCAAAGTATACATTGGAACGTGGTACACGTAAGTCACAAAGTATACATGTAAGTTGTAAAGTATACACTTGAATACATGTAACTTATATCTATTGAACCATGAATTTATAACATGCAAATATGGACACCATCGATAAAAAAGATTTGTATTAACCAAATAGCCATGTATGCATACATCAATATATGTTGATATAAGTATAAAATATAGGTACAAAATAGCCATATAGGCATACAATGTCAAATATATCCAATACAAAGTATGTACAAAACTGCCATGTAGGCATACAACAAAGGGCTTTGGAATCAAAAGTCATTGCTCTCCAGGCTCTCGAAATAAATTCTTGCCCTTTGCTTGTCGATCGGATGGTGATAGGCCTATCACTCATTTGTGTTGCACTCGAGGAGTGCTCCTGCTCCTCCTCCTAGTACAATTAAGTTCTTGGTGAAGTTTTAACTGTTACAATAAGAAGTAAATACATTAATATATAGAAATTATACTATAAAAAATGATATATTTTTTAAAAAATCACTTACGACCATCTCAAGATCACTCTCCACAAGGGAAATATTTGCACGCCAATGTTGAGGCATGCTCAAGCCCTGTATGAACCATCCAAATAGAAATTAGACTATGAATCAATAATTTGGTTTGATTTTTCACTAGAACTAACATCTATAACAACGAATGTAAATTGAAATTTAGAAATTTTCCTCATACCTCCCCTATCAGAGCCATCGAGGATTGTATAGCGAATGAAACACCGATAGCCATTGCCCTTGTAACATTGGGAGGTGTTTCCAAAACCAACATTTGAAAATAAAACAACAAATTATTCAATCACAAAAAAGTTACAATAGTGATCCACGTCACGACTTATAATGTATGAGATCTAATGAACAAAATTTTGAATACTTATTAAACTATATATTTCTGATTATCATGCTTACTATTTGACCTATCCATATCTTGTTCAAAAGGATGTGTTTTTAGGGTTTTACCCATAACAAAAAGCCACTGAATCATTTGATTAAATGCTTTCGTAGACATGTACAATAACTGTGGTGGCATAGAGAAGGCAGTGAATTGTTTGAAAAAATGCCTCAAAAGAAATGGGGTCTCATGGCGATGGAATGCCATTACAAACAAATGCATGTCATGGCATTCCATCTCCATAAGAACAAATTTCTTTCATGCATTTTTTCAAAAAGTTCATTGCCTTCTCTATGGTATTATTGCTTACTATTAAATGCTTTGATAGATATTTTTCCAAGCATCCATAGTTTGTTGGAAAGCACCTCTTTTAGGCTTTTAGCCATAGCAGCAAGGAAGTGAGTAGTTTGATAAAATGCTTTGGTGCACATGTATGAAAAATGTGGTATCATAGAAAAGGTGGTGAGCATTTTGAAGAAATGCCTCAAAGAAATGTGGTCTCATGGTGATGGAATGGAATTCCATCACCATGAGATTGCATTTCTTCAAGGCATTTTTTCAAACTACTAACTACCTTGTCTATGCTATTGCTTACTATTATGGTTTCATAGATTTTTTCCAAGCATCCATAGTTTGTTGTGTAGGTGCACATTTGCAAGCACATGCCTCCATGTGAAGAAATTGCATCATTGCTTATGTTGACTTTCTAAACAACTATATTGTAGTTAAAATTGTCATCTATCAACATCTAGTTATTAGTTATGGAATGTGAAGTAATGCTTTGAGTTTGAATGATGTGCAATGCAACACAACCAACAATATGAATATAAACTACACAAATCTATTAAGTACAATTCATTAGTTAAACTCTTTATTCTATTACCTATGTGTAGGTTTGAGTTTTTCCATTGGCACTAGGAGGTGTTCCCTCGAAACCTCCAATATTACCCTGTTCAACATCCAAAATCACATATTAAAATACCATTCGTAAAACAATGCTTTTAACATGTAATAAATTTAGAAATTTTTACTAGTTACATACCCCACTAATAGGTGTACTACAAAAATAAGTAGGTGGAGGGCTGGTGTATCCAGTCTCAACACTGTGACCCTACAATTTTATTAAAATCATAAAACTAAATTAGTTAATCTTGCATTTCAAAATCGAAATTTAATAAATTCAATTCAATGAACATGCTAACTTTTACCTGAGTATCAATGCCATACACATCATTCAAAATGTTAGCCACCCTCTCCATCTCTGTAGCTACATATAGATCCTGCATAGTAGCCTCCTGAGTGTCGGTGGGGTCATATGAACAAGTTGCCCCACAAGATTGACACACATGGGTTTGAAGGAAACCACTTGAAGACTCCCCGAGATGGCACTATAGAATAGGGCTAGTATGATGGATGACACTCTAGGTCAAAGTGTTGATCACCTACAATGTCTCTACATCGACACTCTCCTTCACGATGGTAGGCATAACAATGTGCTCACAAGGCGGCCTAGCGAGAGCTCGTCTCCCTTGCCGCGTAGGATTTGGCTGTGCACCAGGCCTATCTTAAGCCGACCCCCTACCTCTCACCTGGAAGTACCTCATATTGAAATAGTTTGGGATTTTTTTAAATATGAACTCACTGTATAGTTTCCTAAGAAAATACTGGGGGACTTCACAATTGTTGCACGGTCGGTCATCAAAGACCATGTACCACCTATCATAAAAACAATTCCTAATCTCTTGGTGGTGGCACCAATGAATAAGAAACCTCTTCACATTGAGGCTAAGATTTTGATTTGTGCGTGGGTCAGTGAATAATGAGCACAAATCACCTTTTGTACAATTTTAAAATCTTTTACCTATTTATATGATAGTTTATCCACATAATATGCCCTAGTCGCCTGCCTCCTATCTTGCCATCCAGTTATTTGTTTGCTAATTGAATCTACATTTTTTAACATATCTTTCAATGAACTTGTGAGGGTCATTCTTTCTATGGCTGAACCATTTGGATCACTCAACCTACTAGTAAAATCTTGATTTTTTTGTTGTTGTTGTTGTTGTTCTCAATCTCACTCATTAAATTTTGTTGAGTGCCAGGAGGGTATTGAGTGATTGGTGGAGGAGGTTGCTGTTGAGGTTGATTTTCTTGTTGAGGATTTTGTTCTTCAAGATTTGGTTGCTCTTCTTGTCGAGGATTTTGTGGATTTGCGGGTTCATTTGCATCTCCTGAAAATTCAAAAAAAAATATCAAATATAACCTAAAACTAACAAAATCAACCTAAAACTAGGAAATTCAAAACAAACAACAAACAATACTTACCTCTCCCACCTCTTCATTTTCATGGCACCATCTTTGCAAAGAAATATCAACTCTTGTTGAAGATTTGTGCTCAATACCTCCTCTTAGAACACGAGCGTGAAAGTTAGGGGTTTTGGCCGCAGGCAGAAGAAGAAAACAATCGAAGTGAAAATGAAGACTTTCACCTTTTTTTTGCTTTTAACATGCAATAACGCGAGTACGTTATAACACGAGTGCGTTATAATGAGCGCACGTTATGAGTTTTCAAACTTTTTTTAGAAAGTGGCCATGAAATTGGTACCCATCTTCATGCACCCGCCCCCATTCCCCATATCACCAAGCTTAGTGCATGCACACAATGTAGTGAGTTGGTTCAATGATGCAAACATCATCACTATGTCATTGCTTGTGTTATTCTTGATTCAGCCCCATCACCATCATCTAGACTTATGCATCCTACTCCACCTCCAACACCCCCTTCTAAACCTACCACTTCTTGTCATATCATGTTTTTTAGCCCTCTAGATTATGTTATATTTTGATTTGTGTTTTGTTTTAGATGCCAAATTTTTTCTGAAAAATACATTTATATTATGATGATAATTCAACTTTATATCAGTTTGATATTGTTTCAAAATAAATGTATATGTGAAGTTGATTATCTTGAGATATTAATGAATGATTTATATTATGTCTTAATGATATGATTTGTTGAATTAACTACCTTGTTGTTTTGATGAGGTGGATGTAGGAGTCAATTTTTCCCCTCTCGGATGAGGAGGGAGAGCATCACTAGAGAGAGAGAAGTAGATTCGAAAGAAAATCCAGGATCACCATGAAACTATGAACACACACACACAAATTAATATTTGGTTGTAATGAATGTGGGTGTTCGTATTGTGTTGTTTGGTCAATATGTATTTTTTTGTTCCTATTTTTGAATGGTGTAACTGTGAAATGTTATAAAACTACTTTCTTCCTTATTGTTGTCTTGTGCATGCATTTTCGATAAAAAAAATACATTAAAAAGGGTAGGAATGACCTTTTATTGAGAAAATTGATATGTTCTTATTGCATTATATCATATTTGGGAAATATCTTTTCCTTAAGTTGAATCGACATATTTATTTAAGTATATAAATAAGAGGATATTTATATACATTATAAATATATATTTATAGTATGATTTTATAAATAAATATTTCATCATCTCAATTCAATAAAATTTATAAAAATGTACATATACACACACGTGTGTAATTTTATATATCTATACATATACATAGATTTATATACATTAGTACCTATACATATATTTGTTATGGCTATATATATATTACCATCGTGGGATGGTATTAAATGATAGGTACTTTGAAATTGGAGGAAGTTCAAGAGAGCTATTACAACTTCGAAGTGGAGAGTCTCTTGTATTAATAAAAAATAAAAGAGGCATTAACAACAGTTGTACTGCTTTGTGAAGTGGAGGTATCTAGAGCAAACAAAAGTTATTTTCTAGCTTTTATGGGCTCAAATTTAGGGAAGTGGATAGGATGGAAATAAAGGGAAGGAGAGAAAAGAAAAGGGTGTTTCTAATGAAGAAAAGAGCAGAGGAAAGCTCGAATCATCGAAGAATTAAAATTTAGTCTTCTACCTATGAACAAGTGTGTAATAAATCCCTTGTCATAACCTCTTTTATCAATAAACAATAATAAATTGATATTATAAATGAATTAATAATAAATAAAAATTGTCACAAATTAAATAGTTAGCAATTAATTCTTTAGTCATGGAAAATGTTACACCCTGTTTTTGAATTGCCAAAATACTTTTACCTTTATGAGTAAATATGATGTTAAATACATAATCATGGATTTAATATGTCTGATAGGTGAATGAAATACATAAATATGCATTGTGATGTTATTTCTTTTTATTACTTTAATGATGCAAATGATGTATGATGGATAAGATTTTCATGTGATCGGCTAACTTCTTTATGATGCACTAAGTTGGATGCATGAAAGAATCAAGCCCTCTAGTGAGGAGAGGGGGAGTATCACCCAAGAGAGGAGTTTGGTATGGTAACCCCTAATATACCTACTTGAGCTATCACACAATCACATCCTAGTTAGTCAAGTTAAGTCAAGTCAGTTTTGGATTTAGTAAGTAAACCCTTGGTCATAGTGTATGGGGATGATTGAAATGATTGAGATAATGTCTTGATTTCTTTGGTTGTTTCTCTGACTGGAGTCATCGTGATTAAATCTTTATGTTTAAGTGTATGTTTTACTTCATGTATTAAATGGATAAGTATATATACATTAAATACATATATATGTATATATATGGTAACTCATGTATATGAGTACATGTGTGTGAGCATGCGTAGGTAGAAACACCTACGTATACTCGTACATGAATATATCATATATATAGGTAATCAAGTAGATATGTATACATATGTATATATAAATATATATACTTTATGTATATAATCTTGTCGATATATATATATATATATAAAGCGAGCAAAGTTGACATAATATAAAGTGTTATGCCATGGTTTATGTATATATCAAAAGTATATAGTGGAGGCTGCGTTGGAAGTAACATATCTGCATATGCTGAAAGTAATGCAATAGAAATCATATGCAAATTAGCATATTAAATGCATAATATGAGGTAACGATAGGAGCCAAATGAGGGCGAGTTAACCAAGCAATGAGGATGGTCAAACTGCCACACTTTGCATTAGAAACAATATTATTATTAGTTGTTAATGAATCTTTTTAGCTTCCCCCAAACAAAGGCAGTGATAGATATGCATAAGGCATTGAGAAGCATTTGAAAATGAAGCATATTATATGCCTATATCTGCTGCGCCAAATATGCTAAATTTTGTTGTACATAGTTGTTACAAAGGCGTTGAATAGTATGTTAATAGCATTCCAATGGTCGCGAATGAAGGCTGATAAGGAATCCATAAGTTGGCAAAGGAATAACGCATAAGTTCGACGCTCAAGTAAGTTAATGGAAATATATGCATATGTAATAAAGTTAGAACTATATTGTTATGCCATGTAAATAGGGAAAGCATTTAAGTGATAAAGTTGTGTAAAATGTAAGTCACGTTTGACTTAGTCAAAGCCATGCTAAGGCTGAAGCAAAGAGAGTTTGTGTTATGTTTGACTGGCTGCCACCATTCTAGGTGCCATAGACAGAAACTTGGCATGAGAGCAACTACGCTGAGTGATAGAAAGCTATACGAAAATTGTAGTAGTTAATTTGATGCAAGATGGATGGAAAGTGGCGACTCAACCATGAATAAGAATTTGATTTCTTTTGGACTAGTTGTCTGTTAGAGTTCTGATGTATTTAGCTACCATATTTTAACCAATTCTGTTTAGTCGGCCTGTTTAGAGGTGTAGTTGGATTTGTATTTGTGTTATTAGTTTTAGAGGTGTCGAAAGGAAGGAAAAGGAAAAGGTGGCAATTTGAGAAGCTAAACTATAGCATTAAGTTTCTCAATGTTTAGTATAAATAAAGGGTAGCCTCTTAGTCTTTGGCATTCATTCTTTTGGATTTCATTTGCTTCCATTTTGTTGTAGTTTTTATGTGCAAGTAGTGTTAAGTGCAAGTAGTGAAGAGTGTAAGAGTTCTTGAGAGTTTGTGAGATATCCAATGAGAGTTTCTAAGTGTTGGAAAGAGGTTTAATTTGGGGATAGGTTGAAAGTAGAAGGAGCAACAAGTGTGTCTTTGCGATTGAGCTTGAGAGAAATTCTCCATTGGAAGTGAACTATTCAAGCATGCTAGTCTTCCTTATTTTGTTGTTCTCTTTTGTTCATTGCTAGTGTTGTGCAATATATTGTTTGTCATCATAGATATTGAAACAAGTTTGTGCATAGAGCTAGGTTAGATATAAGTTGTTGTGTGGTATCTTATTAGTATGATATATATGTATAGCTATAATAATTACCATGATTATATATGACATAGTTATATTAAACTTTCTAGAAGGTATATGATTATGACACCAAGATGGTTTCATGTTGCTTAAATGATGAATTATGAGGTTAGTAATGCAAAAGGAATGATAGCATGTTAGATATTTCATCATTGATTGGTTATGATGTTATGCAAACCACAATGGTAGTTTATCCTTGATTGGTTACTCATATCTCCTTGAAGGTAGCATAAAATTCTATTCCTAGGGTTAAAAAATACATTTGAATATATGATTATATTGATAAACAATAGGGTTGAAAAAGTATTAATGATATATATATATATATATATATATATTTCTGATTATGTTGTTATATTATACTTGTCTAAGAGTCTATACCTTTCCATCATATTCTAGTCTTAAAGAGGAGGACTTTACGTCTCGACAACCCAAAGTTTTAGTACGAGGAAACTATAAGGTGCAGAAGCACAAACTCCTCTCAAGATAATAATGTCCTCCATATTAGATATGAACTTAGTGAACATTGTAAGCATGTGAATATATGAGTCATATTGAAAGAAAGGTTTTATGATTGTTCATGGACATAAAAAACATAGAAACCTTACATGATAAACTTGGAAAGAACCATTAGAAATGGAGAATAATCAAAAGGACATGTTGAAGAGAGAAATCATATTAGTTTGATATGTATGTTTCTAGCATTTGATGGTAGTATTCAAATAGTGATAACTGGAGGGTATTATTATAATATCTAGGTTATCATAAGACAAATATATGATAGCATTAATTGTTATGTTGGGAAAATGGTAAGATATAGAAGTACCATGTTGGAAATATCAATTTGGGATGTTATGTAAACCTGTATAGGTAATGAGGTTTAATCCTGGGATTAGGATAAACCAAGGTTGGGAGTAACCTAGATAGTTGGTTAGATCACTTGAATATACATTATTTTGGAATGGAATCATGTTATGGAATAAACTTGTTAAGAGTTAGTATGGTCATGATATTTACTAAATCAAACAATAGGGTGGGTGAACATATGACATCCACTTCAAAGAGGTGAGACTCCACTCCTTAAAAAGTGAGTTTGAATGTAATGACCAAATCTTAAGCCCAGTCATTTATCAGATAGAATGTCTCAAATAAGGAATGAGACATAAACTAATGTAGGTTGAAATATATTCAGGTTAAAAAAAGAAGTATGTACATCATTTATAGAATAATAGATCAAATATATGTGTCTATTCAAGTCATGGTACAAGGGTATATAGACGCCTATCAATCATGAGAATATTACAAACATATTAAAGTTTCAAACAATGATATAGCCATTTATACAGTGTGGTTCAAAATATGTATTAAACATGAAGTAAAACTATACATTTAAACCCACACAAGAGAATCAATTCAAGAAAAAAATAGGTGCAAGTAACAAAGGTTCAACATTCACTAGACACAACTTCTAGTTGTGTAATTTTTGTTGTTGTTGTTACAAATAAAAAAGATCTAAATGTTATTCTTGTTTTCCTATAAATAATTATCATGTTATAAATTTTAGTTACTAGGTTTTGTTAAATGGTAGATAATTTATATCTAGTTGGTATCATTTTGATAGTCTTCATTCACTTCTAAAGTAAAGTATTTATAACATACATGATTAATCAATAGAATTCTAAATATTAAATCAATATTTGATTATTACCTTATTATTTAAATCCTTTAGTATTGCATAGTAACTATTTAATAATATATAGTGAATTTAGATATTTTTTGGATAACTTAAACACTAAGTATTCATTAAGTACTTCATTTAATGATTGATAGTTTTTTATTTGTTATCAATTATACAAGTTGGCAATTACATTTCTGTAAAGCATAGAATTGTTCTCATTAGTTGCCTTAAGTTACTAATTTAATAAGATGTCAAATGGTATTTGTTGGAAAAGTAATTTTTTTTAATAAATATTTGATTATAGTTATTAAATAGTTGGTATTAATTAGTTACCAAATAATAAGTATACAATATTAGATTATGAATCCATAGTTGAATAACTACTAGTTTGATTGGACATTGTTTTGTTATTTGTAAAACTTTAGTTATAAGAATAACTTGATATTCGTTTACATCCTTGTTTCAAATAAATTAAATCAGCCAAATTACCATTACTATAATTATCATCCTTAGAGAAGGATAAAATATTAACTAATATTATCACTTGACTTAGATAATAAGACATTATCATTATAAAATAAAAAAATGTTATTAGATACCAAAAAGAAAATTCTCTTGGAATAATAAGAATTATTTTTCTCCTCTACATTTTGATCTAAAGTTATCACAATATTCTTTTACCCCTTCCACAAAATATTAGGGATTTATTGAGAATCATTACTAAGAATTTAGGAGTACTAACGATACAAATCTAAATGGATATACATGATATGAAAAAAATATAATTCTAAGAATTTAATCTATTATTATTAGGAAAATGAAGAAAAACAATTTTATGAATATATCCTATAGTCAAACAACAAGACTACTAAGAATCAATAAGCTCAATTAAGATTGAATAATAAAAATAAGGGGTCAAGGCAACCTTAGGTGAAGTAAACCAATGAGATTAATTTGATAGAGGAGACAACATTTAACTAATATTATTTATATTTAATACAATTATTGGACTATATTTAATAATTACTGACATACTTTATCTAGTCTATTAAATAAGGCAACGTCAATATATTGAGCAATCATAAGTATGATAGCCGATAATAATATTATATTTTAAAATTAACATGCATATGATTATAAGCAATAATATTTAAGAATTCATAAGATCAATATATTAGTTCCCGCGGGGAATTATTGGGAGCCTTCAAACCATAAATGATGATTAATGCATTCCTCAGCAACTAATCAGGATTCAATTTTTTTCATGTTTTATTCGGCAATACATAATAGGGGATGCAAATGTGCTCACTACTTAACTAATCTGAAATTTGGTTCGCTCTTATTGGCATGGATCAATAGACACAACATGTCAATGTAGGGTTCTAGTTTCACGAGGCAAGAGAGGGCACAATTTTTGAAGTACACTCTGATAGGTGGGGCAGTTGGTGATTGGGGTAGTGTGGGCACATGCAGAGAGACACATGTCTGCAACCATTGCATTCCATGTGATGGCATCCCTTTGGATCTATATTTTTCAAATAGTTACATGTGCCTTGTCTACAGTTTCTAATTTTGCACACATGTCTACTAGGGCTGTTACAAATATAACATCTGACAAAATTCTACTTTTGATTGTGCTATGATAGATGTCCATACACTCCATGTTTGAAAGCTCCCATTTTGGTACAAGCAAGGAGGATGTTGGAAAAGCTTGATGAGTCTGGCTTTGCACCTACCAATTGATTTAGGTTGGAAGTTTCTCAAGTCTTCTGAATAAATCCATTTTGCGCAAATCTTCCAACCATTGCAGCCATGAGATCATATATATTTGAGTCATTCTGTCAAAATCATGTGCCAACTCTATGCTTCCACATCTGTTGTCCAGGTATTCTCAAAATGAATTTAATACCAACTCAAAGGAAACCATAGGCGTGGAGTTTCAGACCCAGATCATGGAAATCAAAGGAAAGGATATCAAAGCTCAGATTTGGGGCACTACAAGCAAGATTTAACTCAAGTATTGTATAATGTGTGTGTGAGCATTTGATCCATGATCAAGATCTATATAGGAAGGTTTCTTTGTATATTGGGCAGTTAGGTGTTCTATAGTGTTATACAATTTACTTAAGCTTTTCCTTTTTCTAATTTTTAAATAACACTCTTATCTTTGGGCTAGGATTTCTATTATAATCTCTCTTTTTGTTGTCTTTTCAGTAGTGCTTGATTTATAGATTGCAATTGTTGGCAGCTATGCTAAATCTTGCTCATATATTTGTGATTTACACCTTAATTGCAATGCTAAAAGAGCCATATATTTACACCTTATTAATTTTGAATTGGTTTAGTGGGAAGTCTCACATGACCTATTTAGGTAAGTGACTTGAGTCTGATACATTTGTATTTGTTTTGGACAATTTTTGGTATTTACCAAAATTAGAAACACTCAAAATCTATAAAGAGCTACACATTTTTTAATAGTCAAGGATTGAACATTTTGAGTGGTGAAAATCATGTATTATAAATTTGTTTTAGAATCAACTACTGTCATAACCCAATTTTATTGCCTATTTATTATAATAGGGAAAATTGAATTATTGAATAAATTCAATTAAATATTAAATGGATATTTTGGGAATTTTCAAAAATTGAATGAAAGAAGTTGACTTATATTGACTTTGCAAACTTTTGGAAATTATTTTATGTTACCAAGAATTGAATGTTACTGATAAATTTGCAAGTGCAAGTGTGTGCAATTGTAGAGTGACAGGTTGAAGGACAAGAACACAGTTGAAGTAGGATTGTTTAACCAGATTGAACGATAAGCTAGTTGGAATATGGGTGCACACACCATAATGGCATGTTGACTTGCATTTGAACTATTTTGCATAAATAGAAGAACATAATTTCATGACTTGAATTTTTTCAGTGATTGAAAATGAATGGATTGTAGATTAAATATTCTACTCGAACTCTGTGTTTTGAAGAAAACGAAAGAAAGTATTGAAAAGAATGATTAAAATGAAATTCTTTTAGTTTATATGTATGAAAGCTTGATCTAAGAAATTAAAGTTCCTTATAATTTAATTTTTTAAAAATGGCATATGGAACTTGCAAATTCACCCAAACAAACACAATTTATTCTCGAATGTATATATGTACTTGTATGTAAAAAAAATGCAAATACATACATACATACATACATATATATATATATACACACACACATACATATACATATACATATATACGTACATATATTTATTTTCATCGTTATTGAATTCAAACGGATAACTGATATATTCTAAATCAGAATGTTTGAAATCAATGAAAAATCACCAAGGTATCCCACAAAGGACATGGTCTTCCATGAGTTTAATGACTATATTCAAAACAAGTAGTGGTCGATGGTAGGCAGTAATGCCTTCGCCCAACAACATGCAAAAGAAATAGTTGTTTCCATTTTTGAATAGAACTTTGGAAAAAAAGTAGAGAGAAGATGAAGATCATCTAGTGGGAAGGCAAAAAGTAGTGAAAGAAATCGAGACAGGGAAAAATCTGTGGAAATCTTCAAAAGCTTGATTTGGAGGTAATTCGATCTCATGTTTTATTTATCATTGTTAAAAAAATGCTTAAGGTTTTCCTTCATTTTTAATGTATGTTTTTACAGCAGGATAAAATGTGAGTCACTATCTCTATTGAAACGACCTTGAGCTGATTTGCATGAGTTTTTCAACCACTATGTGGGAAATGCATGGCCTACAACCTGCATAGTATGGAAAATGAACAATGTTTTGAGCCTTCGTGGCTATGTGTAGAAGCTTGGCCCAGGATCAAAGAGCCTTACATAGCTCGACCTTCATTTTATTTTACATGATGGTGCTAGCCTTATTAATTCTATCAGAATTTATTAACAGTGTTTTATATTGTATAGGTTACCTTATTTTGGATCGACAAGCAATCCCATGGGAGGGGTCTGAGTCCCAGTATTTCATTATTTTTATTATTTCTAATGTTCCTTATCTGATGGACCAATAATGGAATGGGGCTTTAATAGTTGTTATTATAATTTCATATATATATGTGTGTATTGTTCCTTTGTGTGAAGTTGACCTCTCTAGAATGAGAATTGCCAAGCCTTGCTTGGGTCGATCTAAAGAATTGATAAGTTGATTCTTGATTATGTATAAGACACATATATAAGTTTGCATGTTGATTATAATTGTATGCATGCTACAAACCAACAATCCCACATGGGCTATTTTGAATATAGCTCTTGATGCTAAGAAAGAAAGCATCTGACCTGTGACATTGGTCAAAATCTAGAGCAACCTTGGTTTGTTTGTTGCAGCTTGAATAGGTAAGAGTATTGTTTTGAACCTGAAACTTCTATCCCTTCTTTGATTGAAATATTTTCTCAAGTATTTCATCGACAAACATGTCAAACTTAGTTTTCTTTATAATATTAAAGTTGCTCATCGAATTTCCAGTTATGAAAGTGTTCAAGATCTGAATAATAGACATTATGTCCTTATGTATGAAACTAGGCTATTTGATTTGTTTATTTTTAGTATGCTGTGGAAAATCTGTTCTATTTCTAATAGTGAACATTTAATTGTAAATCAATCATTTACCATGTAAATAGTTTGAGATCAACAAACAGAGTAAACAACATTATTTGTCTTTAAATGTAACTGTTTAGTTTGAAACAATATTGTGTTGATGTAAAAAGTGGTTATTCTTTTTAGCTGAAAGGATACTGTTTTGTTGAAAGGTTATATTTGTAGCTGAAAAAAAGTTGTCTTATAAATGTTTAGTAGAAAACAATACTTGATCTGTTTAAACAATGAATGTTCATATGTAAACAACTTGTCTTATAATTGTTTAGTAGGAAATAGTACTTGTTCTATTAAAACAACGAATGTTCATATGTAAACAACTTGTCTTATAACTGTTTAGTAGGAAACAGTGCTTGTTCTATTTAAACTATGAATGTTCATATGTAAACAACTTTTCTTATAATTGTTTAGTAGGAAACAATACTTGTTTTGTTTAAACAATGAAAGTTCTTATGTAAACAACAATGTTAAAGTATCACAACTGTGATAATGCAATAACAATATGTGTGAAAGTGTTAACATAGACTTGTTCTGATTCTTTATTTTGACTAAGAATCGTCAAATGGAATACTATTTTAAGATTGCAATTTGATTTAATGATTTATTTTAGAATGTATGCACAAATCTAAAACTTAAGTAGGCACATATATGTGTATGCACATAAACTATGTCTATGTACATACACATACTTGTGACATACCTTCTTTTGTTCTTAGTACATTTTTAAATGGAAAATGCTCATGATGAAAAGAATATAATAGTCATAAGAATGATATGACTGATTGTTGAATTAAATCATAAATATGATTTCTTTTTAGAAAGTAAATTGTAAATTTGATTCTTCTTTTGAAGGCATATGTGAAAGAATATTCTAATACTTGAACAAAATAGTGATACCTTAGTTGACTAGAGCACCTCAGGGTAGATGTTGCTAGAGGGTAGATAGTTGTTATGAGATGTATAGTAGAAAGTTACCTTCCAGGATGGGTGCCAAAATGGAGTTCAGAGAGTATAGGTTTTCTTTATTAGAACCTATTGTTTTTTCTTGTTGCAACACATTTATTATGATTTTCCAAGCATTGTAGTTCATTTGTATGTATGAACTCTATGATTTCACTCTCTACCATTCCTAGCATAGATCTTGCACTTTCTTTTCTAACTTGTAGATAGACATTGCATGTTGATGTATGGGCACACACCAGATTCCACCTTGTAGATTATTCTCTTGTTAAACTTTATGTGTAGGGTCGAGCATTCTTTAAGTTGGAAGAACACCAGGGAAGCACAAGCTTTGTGGTTGGGTGGTAAAGTGCTTCAACCATGTTCTCATCCACTAGTGAAGGCAAGCATCAAAGAAGAACCTTAGTTGTGCACAAAGAACCTTAGCTGTTCACAATACTATTTTAGTCTAAGATGTAACTTGATGTAATACATTCATATATTTGATATAAAGTGTACAATGTAACGGCTTTGTGGAATAAGGAGCCGAGTCAAACCCGATATTGTAATTTGAATTTTGAAGTGAATATATGAATCATTGACTCATTTTAAATGGACATGTGTAGCTATGATTGACTTTAGCCACTAGTTATGTATTTTTAATTTGGAATATATTCATGTGTCAAATGCAATAATGTTAATTAAGTAATAATTTAGGATGGGTTATTACATTTGGTATCAGAGCTTAGGGTTCAAATCTAGGTCTTTTGAGTCTACCATAGTTGACTAGGGTAGTTGACCCTTGACCCAAAAATTTGGATTTCATGAGAATTGATCGAACTTGAATTAAATGCAGGAATGAGAAGGTCAAAGGCAAGATGAAGAAAATGGAAAAATGATAGAACCTCACATAAGAATGATGTAAAGGAAGGAAATGCCAAGATGGAGGTTCACTAAAAAAATCCTGATGATGAAACTCTAGCTCAGGCTCTTACATAACTCAAGCTAGAGAGAGGCTTGCAGATTGAGGAGAAGTTAACACCTAAGATCAAAAATCTATCCGCAATCTGGGACTGGCCTCTAGGGTGTGGACATAATGCACCCTTGTTGACTAAAGAGGAAAAGGAGAGCCTGCGTACTCAACCATCCTCTTCTATAAATTTTGATGTAAAATCAAATGAGGACCTTGAGGAGTGTCCTCTTTCTGATCCCAAGAAACTGGAATAATGTAACTCAAAGCCTATTGTAATGAAGGGTCTATTGAATCACCCTAATATAAATAAAACCAGATAATATTTTTTTTTGTTGTGTTCAATGAAGGACTCTAAAATGTGTGAATTATGCATGAATGTGTATGTCTTCTAGAATGAGGGTTGTATGCATATGATAAAAATAATTATGTGATGTAGCATAAGAATGTTTATTTGTAGAACCTTGTGTTGAGATGCAAAAAATGTGAATGTGTTGCAGGATAAGTGTGGGACATCATGGTGACCACCAAGCAAGATGGGGGTGGCAGTGGTTCCGATAACAGATCTAACAAGAGGCTAGAGAAAATTATAGAGCTAATAAATCAACAAGAGTCTGACATGGATCATATAGAGCAAGAAGTTTGAGTGGCACACGAGGACTGGGACCGCAAGAATGCAAAAGGAAATCAAGGAGATAGTGGTCCGGGGCAGGTCCACGAGGACGAATTGAGGAAGAGCTTGGGAAAGACCTCAAAAGAGTAGCACCACCCAACTTTGGTGGTAAGGCTATCAGAGCAGTAGCTAAGGATTGGATTATAGAGATGGAAAAATACTTTGGGCTCCACAACCTTTCTGAATAGACTAAGGTGACATGGGCTATGTATCAACTCTCAGGTGAAGCAACGACTTGGTGGGATAATGAGAAGTTAGAAGGAAATATGCAACCTATTGAGATCACATGGGAACTCTTCCTCCAAGATTTTAGGAAGAGATGGTTACCGTAGCTTTTCTTTGACAAGAAAGTGATGGAATTTCAGAGCTTAACCTAGGGAAATATGACTATGATTCAGTATTGGGAAAATTTCACCAACTTGTTGAAGTATGTGCCCCAGTATCAGGGAGATGAATGGTTCCATATCTAGAAATTTATAATGGGACTCAAACCTCACATAGGAGTTGAAGTGGATATGCATGAACTTCAAACCATGAATGATTTTTTCCAAAAAGCCACTAAATAGGAACGAAAATTGCAGCAGCTATCTAATCTTTGCAGTGACTCAAATTCTAAGTTGTGGTATGGGAAGAAGAAATTTCATAAAGGAGAACAGAGCCATCAGATCCAAAATATCAAGAGGGGAAGTGAGTCACAAGAGAATGGTGAAGATGGTAATGGTGGAAGGAATAAGAAAGCAAACAAAGGCAAGGGTAAGGACGACCATAAGTAGAAGGGATTTAGAGAGGACAAGACAGGAGGTTGCAAAGGGCCTTGGGATGGATGTTATACTTGTGGAGGTGATCATTATGCCTTGAATTCTCCTCAGTGGTTGAAGTCATAGAAGGAAGGAAGCTATCGACAGACTCAACATCACCAAATCCACACTGTAGTGGATAATAGACAGGCAAAGTATTAGGCTTCGCCAATTCAGTTGATGGGTAAGCTCTATGGCCAATCTATCTCTATCTTAATTGATACTAGTGCTACTGAATGTTTTATAGATCATAGAATAATATCCAAGATACCTATTAGACCTAGATACATGGAAAATTCATGGACAATCCAATATGGTAATCAAGTAGAGCGAAGGGTAGATACCTGTCCCTTTTGCAGTGAGTTATAGCTTCCAACGTTTCAAACTCAAGTCAACTTGTATGTGGCACCTTTACGCCCATATGATGTAATTTTGGGAATAAATTGGTTAACTGAGCATAAGGCTATAGTGAACTGTGAAGATAAGGTGGTCAATTGTCTGGATGATTATGGAAATCTAGTTGAGGTTTGTGGAATGTAGAGACCCTTAGAGCTTAGAAATATTTATGCGATGTAGCTCAAGAAGGCTCATCAAAAGGGGTGTGCAATTTATGCGGTGCATGTCAATAATCCTTATAGCAAGGAACCATATTTAGATGACTATCATATTCTCAAGGAGTTTCAAGACATATTCCTTGATGAACTTATAGAGTTTCCTCCGAAGCAGGAATTCAATTTTTCTATCGACCTGGTTCCAAGAGCTAAGCCTCAATCCAAGGCACCTTATCGGATCACCACCAAAAAACTCTATGAATTGAAGGCCCAGTTAATGGAATTGCTGGATAAAGAACTTATAAGACCTAGTGTGTCTCCTGGGGGAGCGTTGATTATTTTTGTGAAAAAGAAGGATGAAACTCTGCGTCTATGTATAGATTATTGGATGTTGAACAAGGTTACCATCAAGAACAGGTGTCCACTCCCGAGGATTGATGAACTATTTGATCAAATGAAGGGAGCAACAATGTTCTACAAAATTGATCTCAAGTAAGGGCACCATCAATTGCGAATTAAGGAAGAAGAGATTTTGAAGACTGCATTTAGAACTTGGTATGGACATTACGAGTTCACAATGGTACCTTTTGGTTTAACTAATGCACCAGTAGCCTTTATGAACCTTATGAATAGTGTATTCAAAGACTACTTGGATGAATATATTTTAATTTTCATTGACGACATTCTAGTCTACTCAAAGATTTTCAAAGAGCATGATAGATATTTGAGGATAGTTTTTTAGTGATTGAGAGAAAGGAAACTCTTTGGGAAGTTTTCCAAGTGTTCATTCTATCAGGATAGAGTGCACTATTTGGGACATATCATTTCAATTGAAGGAGTCTCTGTAGACCCTGAGAAGACCAAGGTGATTGTGGAATGGCTAGTGCCTCAGAATGTGTTGGAAGTCCGTAGCTTCATGGTCCTTACAGGAGACTATAGGAAGTTTATGCAAGGGTTCTCCTAGATTGCATCTCCTATTACCTCACTCCAAAGGAAGGAAGCATGGTTTGAATGGACCAAGAAATGTGAGTAGGCATTCCAACTCCTGAAGGAGAGGCTCATGAAAACACCAATGCTGACTATCCTTGATCCTAATGGGAGAGTCATAGTAATCACATATGCTTCAGGAGAGGGATTGGAAGTAGTATTAATGCAAGATGGACAAGTGGTAGCTTATGAATCAAGGAAGCTCAAGCAACATGAAGTGAACTACGCACCTCATGATTTGGAATTGGTGGTCATAGTTCATGCCTTATAGACGTGGAGGAATTATCTTTTGGGAAATCCATTTGAGCTCAAGATAGACCACTTAGGATTGAGATACATATTTACCCAACAAAACCTTAATGTGCGGCAAAGAAGGTGGTTGGAATTCCTTAGCGAGTATGAATTTGGAATTGAATATATAAAGGGGAAAGAGAACAAAGTGGATGATGCTCTTAGTAGATGAATACATATGGAAACCATGATCTTAACAAGGTCTAACTTGAGATAATAGGTGATTCAAAATTTTCCAAGGGATGAGCACTAGATGAGAGAGTGAAGAGCGCCCTAGCAGTAAATCCTTCAGATCATCAGTTCGATGGGTATGAGATCAAACCAAATGGTATTTTGAGATATCAAGGAAGGATGTATATTCTTGACTCTAGAGAGTTGAGGAAGTCAATTTTAGAAGTTCACCATGCACCTTATTCAAGACACCCTAGACTATCCAAGATGATCATGGAGTTGAAGACTCTATATTTTTGGCTTAAACTCAAGAAGGATGTAGCGGAGTACATAGACAAATGCTTGGAATGCCAGCGAGTCAAGGCTGAGCATGCACATCCATCCAAGTTATTGTATCCTCATGACACACCTGAGTATAAATGACAAGTGATTAGTATGGATTTTGTATAGGGTTTGTCGTTGAGCAAGAACACGCATGATGTTATCTTGGTCATGATTGATAAGTTGACTAAGGTTGCACACTTCATTCTAGGAAACTTTAAGGATAGATTATTGACTGCGGCTAAGAAAATTTTCCAAGAGATCTCCTGCTTACATGGAGTGCTAGAGACTATCATTTCTGATAGGGACACACAATTGACCTCAAGGTTTTGGATGACCTTGAATGCTGCATTGGGACCCAAACTGAATTTCCTCTCAGCTTATCATCCTTAAACTGATAGGAAGACAAAGAAGGTGAATCAGGTAGTTGAATACCTCCTCTGAATGTATTGTATGGACCAACAATATAGGTGGGAAGAATATTTTCCTTCATTAGAGTTTGCCTAGAACAAATCCTATCATACATCCTTAGGCATGACACAATTTAAAGCCTTGTATGGGCGGAAGTGTTGTACCCCCATTAGTTGGGATAAATTGGAGGAGAGGATCATAGTAGGACTTGAAATGCTTAAGGAAATGAAAGAACAAATGAGGGTCATTAAGAGCAGATTGAAAGAGGCAACATACCGAAAAAAGAGTTATACAGACAAGAATCAAACTCTTAGACAATTTGCAATAGGGGATAAAGTTTTCTTGAGAGTTAAACCTCATAAAAGTTCTATTGCTTTTGGAAATTCTTCCAAGTTGGCCCCAAGATATGTGGGACTATTTGAATTCTTGGAAGTGATTAACCCAGTTGCTTATAGAATAACTCTACCACCTGCTCTGGCTTGAATTCATAATGTATTTCATGTTTCCTTGCTTAAGCCCTATCATCCTGCTATGACTCATGTGCTTGATTGGAAATCCTTGCAGGTACATGATCCAGGAGTGGTGCTAGTGGAGCCCATTAGAGTCTTGGATAGATGCAACGTTAAGTTGTAGAGTAGAGATATTGCTCAGTTTAAGGTCTAATGGGACTAGTACGTAGAGGACAATGCTACTTGGGAGGATGCAAAAGAAATAGAATGCTCCTTTCCACATTTGATTTCTTCAGAAAGAAACTTCAATAATTTTGTTTGAACTTTTTTGGATTGAGATACTATGATATTTCATGCTTTAAGATTCTGATGTTGAAATAGACATATATATTTAGAAATGATGTTGAAATAGACATATATATTCTGATGTGATGTTGAAATAGACATATATATTTTGATGTGATGTTGAAATAGACATATATATTTAGATGTGATGTTGAAATAGACATATATATTCTTATTTGATGTTGAAATAGACATATATTTTTATGTGATGTTGAAATAGACATATATATTCAGATGTGATGTTGAAATAGACATGTATATTATGATTTGATGTTGAAATGGACATATATTTTGATGTGATGTTTAAATAGACATATACATTTTGATGTGATGTTGGAATAGACATAAATGTTCAAATTTGATATGATGTTCTTTTATTTCAACTTACTAGACATTAGGACGATGTCTCTTTCAAAGGGGGAAGGATGTCATAACCCAATTTTATTGCATATTTATTATAATAGGGAAAATTAAATTATTGAAGAAATTCAATTAAATAATAAATGAAAATTTTGAGAATTTTTGAAAACTAAATGAAAGAAGTTGGCTGATGTTGATTTTGCAAACTTTTGGAAATGATTTTATATGTTACCAAGAATTGAACATTACTGATAAATTTGCAAGTGCAAGTGTGTGTAGTTGCAAGGTGATAGGTTGAAGGACGAGAACACGATTGAAGTAGGATTGTTTAGCCGGATCGAACGGTAAGCTAGTTGGAATTTGGGTGCACACACCACAAATAGCATGATGATTTGCATTTGAAATATTTTGCATATATAGAAGAATGTAATTTCATGAATTAAATTGTTTCAGTGATTGAAAATGAATGGTTTGTAGATTAAATATTCTACTCAAACTCTGTGTTTTGAAGAAAATGAAAGAAAGTATTGAAAAAAATGATTAAAATTAAGTTCTTTTAGTTTATATGTACGAAAGCTCAAGAAGAAATTAAAGTTCCTTATTTAATTTTAAAAAATGGCATATGGAACTTACAAATTCACCCAAAAAAAAAATTATTCTAGAATGTATATATATACATGTATGTTAAAAAATACAAATAAATACATACATCTTTGAAATGAAGAATGAACATGGTAAATATGAATGAAATCATATAAACACACACACACCACACACATATATACATATATTTATATTTACATTGTTATCAAATTCAAATTAGATAACTGATATATTCTAAATCGGATTGTTTGAAATCAATGAAAACTCACCAAGGCATCCCACTAAGGACATGGTCTGCCACAAGTTTAATGAATATATTCAAAACAAGTAGTGGCTGGTGGCAGGTAGTAATGCCTTCGCCTAGCAACATGCAAAAGAAATGGTTGTTTCCATTTTCAAATAGAACTTTGGTGAAAAATAAAAGAGAAGAAGATCATTTGGTTCAAAGGAAAAAAGCAATGAAAGAACTCAAGACAGGGAAAAATACGAGGAAATCTTCAAAAGCTCAATTTGGAGGTAATTCGATCTCATGTTTTATTTATCATTGTTAAAAAAAAACTTAAGGTTTTCCTTCATTTTTATTGTATGTCTTTATAGCATAGAAAAATGTGAGTCACTATCTCTGTTGAAACGGTCTTGAGCCGATTTGCTGAGTTTGTCAACCACTATGTGGGAAATGCATGGCCTACGACCTGCATAGTATGGAAACTAAACAATGTTTTAAGCCTTCCCAAATGTGTGTAGAAGCTTGGCCAAGGCTCAAAGAGCTTTAGATAGCTCAACCTTCATTTTATTTTGCACGATGGTGCCAACCTTATTAAGGCTATCAAAATTTATTTTGATAGACAGTGTTTTATATTGTATAGGTTACCCTTGTTGTGGATTGACAAACAATCCCATGGGAGGGGTATGAATCCCAGTATTTCATTATTTTTATTATTTCTAATGCTCCTTATCGGATGTGCCAATAATGGAATGGGGCTTTAATAGTTGTTATTAGAATTTCATATATATATATATGTGTGTGTGTGTGTGTGTGTGTATTGTTCCTTTGTGTGAAGCCGACCTCTCTAGAATGAGAATTTCCAAGCCTTGCTTGGGTTGATCTAAAGAATTGATAAGCTGATTCCTGATTATGTATAAGACATAGATATAAGTTTACATGTTGATTATAATTGTATGCATGCTACAAACCAACAATCCCACATGGGCTATTTTGAATATAACTCTTGATGCTAAGAAATAAAGCATCCGACTTGTGAGATTGGTCGAAATCCAGAGCAACCTTGGTTTGTTTGTTGTAGCTTGAATAGGAAAGAGTATTGTTTTGAACCTAAAACTTCTATGCCTTCTTTGATTGAAATATTTTCTCAAATATTTCATCGAAAAACATGTTGAACTTAGTTTTTCTTATAATATTAAAGTTTCTTATCGAATTTCTCGTGATGAAAGTGTTCAAGATCTGAATAATAGACATTTTGTCCTTATGTATGAAACTGGGCTATTTGATTTGTTTATTTTCAGTACACTGTGGAAAACCTGTTTTATTTTTAACAGTGAACATTTTTTTGTAAAGCAATCATTTACCATGTAAACAACTTGAGATCAACAAACATAGTAAACAATATTATTTTTCTTTAAATGTAACTGTTTAGTTTGAAACCATATTGTGTTGATGTAAATAGTGGTTATTCTTTTGCAAATGACAAGTGTTTTGTTGATTTTTTTTTTTTGTAGCTGAAAACAACTTATCTTATAACTATTTAGTAGGAAACAATACTTGATCTATTTAAACAATGAATGTTTATATGTAAATAGCTTGTCTTATAACTGTTTAGTAGGAAATGGTACTTGTTATGTTTAAAAAATGAATGTTCATATGTAAACAACTTGTCTGATAACTATTTAGTAGGAAACAATACTTGTTTTGTTTAAACAATGAAAGTTCTTATGTAAACAAAAATGTTAAAGTATCATAACTGTGATAATGCAATAACAATATGTGTGAAAGTGTTAACATAGACTTGTTCTGATTCTTTATTTTGATTAAGAATCGTCAAATGGAATACTATTTTAAGATTGCAATTTGATTTAATTATTTATTTTAGAATGTATGCACAAATCTACAACTTAAGTAGGCACATATATGTGTATGCACATAGACTACGTCTATGTACATACACATACTTGTGACATACCTTCTTTTTTTCTTGGTACATTTTTCAATGGAAAATGCTCATGATGAAAAGAATATAATAGTCATAAGAATGATATGACTAATTGTTGAATTAAATCATAAATATGATTTCTTTTTAGAAAGTAAATTGTAAATTTGATTCTTATTTTGAAGGCATATGTGAAAGAATATTCTAATACTTGAACAAAACAATGATACCTTAGTTGACTAGAGCACCTTAGGGTAGATGCTGCTACAAGATAGATAGCTGTTATGAGATGTATAGTAGATATTTACCTTCCAGGAAAGGTGCCGAAATGGAGTTAAGAGAGTATAGGTTTGCTTTACTAGAACCTATTGTTTGTTGTTGTTGCAACACATTTATAATGCTTGGCCAAGCATTATTGTTCATTTGTATGTATGAAATCTATGATTTCACTCTCTATCATTCGTAGCATATATCTTGCACTTTCTTTTCTAACTTGTAGATAGAAATTGCATGTTGGTGTATGGGCACACTCTAGATTCTACCTTGCAGATTGTTCTCTTCCTAAAATTTCCGTGTAGGGTTGGGAATTCTTCAAGTCAGAAAAATACTAGGGAAGCGTAAGATTTGTGGTTGGGTGGTAAATTGCTTCAACCATGTTCTCGTCCACTAGTGGAGGCGAGCATCAAAGAAGAACCTTAGTTGTTCATAAGACTATTTTAGTCTAAGATGTAACTTGATGTAATACATTCATGTATTTGATGTAAATTGTATAATGTAATGACTTTGTGGCCTTAGGAGCCAAATACTCAAACTTGATATTGTAATTTGACTTTTGAAGTGAATATATGAATCATTGACTCATTTTAAATGGACATGTGTAGCTATGATTGACTTTAGCCACTAGTTATGTCTTTTTAATTTGGAATATACTCATGTGTCAAATGCAATAATGTTAATTAAGTAATAATTTAGGATGGGTTATTACAACTACTTGGAAGTTATTGTCTCTTCTATTTACTATTTATTTCAATCTAAATTAATATGAAATTGTTCTTTAATTCATGTAGGGTTAATGATGTAATGGAATCTACATAGATGGTTGTTAAGATTTTACTTATTTATTTTAGTATTTTGATTGTATTCTTTTGTTTTAATCATTTATTTCACATTGGTCTCCTTTTTGTTGTCTTTGATGGCTTGTAATGATTATTCAGATGTTTATCCTATCGGACTCATAACTGACAAGGTAATGTGAAGTTGGAATGAAAGTTGAAGGAACCTTTTGCAAAAGTACATTTAGATATTTCTACCAGACTGCTTGAGTACATGGGAGTTTTATAATTTGATGTAGGAATGGTTCATATGTGTGTGTACATGGGAATTTCAAGAGCTTCCAAAACAAGAAACATGTGAATGCTTTCTCTATGAGGTGTGTATTGAAAACTAATAAGTTGAATTCCTAAATGTGTTTGGTTCAGAATGCATCCATTGACTCAAAAGTATAGTCTTGGTAGCTCCAATTTTTTCTCAAATTTATATTGGATACAAGCAATTTTTGTGCAATAAATTCTAAATGAAATTTGTTGGACACATCAATGTGTTCTTTCCTAGACTTCTAGAGGAGATTTTCAAGTGCATTTGTACTTGAATACCATGCTTTCTTTGTGAAGTGTGGAAGTAGTAAGCAAGTTACTATATTCATGTCAAACATTTTAATGGTATTTATTGTCTAAATTGACTGCTAATGGGAATTGCCCTATATACACTAGTGTCTTCTGATTGGTGTGCTTCTAATTGATTGATTAACTCTAATGTCATAGATGGTATTGGATATTATCTATGCCAATAATTACAGGCATGGAAATGAGTGCCAAGAACTATGCCACTTGTATGCCTACCTGTGTTGTTTGTTTGTAGCTTGTATTTGATTCCTTCAATAAAATTGAGTTGTCTTTTTATTTTATTTTTTAAATTTATGTTTTTAATAAGATACCTTTTATTTATGAGTAAGATAACAAGACTATTTCCACTTAAAGTGTTTTTCTAGAATATTTATGGTTTGATTTTGAACATGTGACTCTTAAGGCATGTTAAATATCTGTATTCATTGGATTGACTATTAATTTTTACTTTTGAATTTTACTAATATTACTTTTGAAATGATTAATTAGGCCTATTACCGATTTCAATGAAATAACATTCCATAACTTGGAATGCATTTTTACACATCTCTACAATCTTAAAGTTTAGGTATTGACCTTAGATATCAGTCTTTTGTACTATGTCCTATTTTTTTTAAAGGAAAATAACTTCCTTAATGAATAATTATATTTGTACCTTTGATCTGCAGGGTGGAGGTGTGACTCAAACTCCTACAAGCCCAATTGTTAAGGTTTTTCCAATGGGACTGCTTGGTGTGGCAAGCCACAATGCTGGCCTAAATCAAGTAAGATGATCAAGTGAAAGATCTACTATCTGTAAATAATAAGGGGAACCTGTATGGGATTCCATTACATTTGTAATAATTTTGGTGTTTATCAATTCTTATTTTACTATTGTTATTTGTGTAAAAACCATCAAATATCACTAGGGGCTAACATTTTCCATATTCCAGTACACAAGCCCTGGTCATATCTCTATGATTGCATCAAAACAAGATTTACATGTAGAAGAGTTCAAAACATATTTGAGGAACCTGTAAATTTGTAAGTTATCATATTCATGGTTTTTTAAAAGGTTTATTTTGAAAAAATATTCAATGTTAAATAAAATATAATTACTGGTGCATTTCACTAGCTACAGATAAGCATGGATTGCACAATGAACACAAAGGTGCAAAAACCACCAAAGTTTGTTTGTGGCCAAGAGGCATTGTAGACCCATTAAAAGTATCATTATTCATTATAGGCTCAGTTAATATGCTTTGATACTAAATAAAATTACAAAAAATATCTATTATGCTATTGATCTTTAGTATTGGTTCATAATGCTCAAAGAAGATTTGGCCCTAACCAAGATCCATACTTATCAGATTAGTTTTGTCAAATTATTCCATTGATTGTGAGTTTTCCTTTCATGTTGAACTATTACAAATTAGAAAATAGTTTGCTCATACATTGAAACCAAAAGCAAACATATCAAATTAGAATCATGTACTAGTGGTTGGTTGAAACTTAACCCTAGAGAATCTATAGTCACAATGAGTGTGAACAAAATATGCTTAGATCTACTGTGATTTCTACACAATCTGAAATCAATATTTTAAATTTTATTATTTTTAATGGATTTCTTGTTGACATTTGACTTATTTGAAAGCAATGATAAGAACTTCAATCTATTGACTAGAGAAATATGAATATCAATTGTCATCAATGCTAAAGAATTTGTTGTAACTTTAATTGTTGTATTTTTTGTGGTTCATTGTCCTGTATTTATTAATTATTACTATTGTACTTTTTTTGTACCCAAATAAATTCAACAAGAAAACCCACTTTTTTTTTTGTACAATAATTAACCTAGTTAATATTCTAAGTGTCAGAGACATAACACAAACATGATCATTATCATCTTAATGGAATTCACTTATAGCAAAGTAGCATAAGTTTAGAGTTAAACGGGTTGTGACTATGATATGAAAGGAGGGGTGTTACAACTTTATTAGAAAAAAATATTATTAATTTATTACTTAAGGGTTCAATGAAGTCATCCAAACAAGACACCATGTCCTCAACTTGGTGATTTTAGCTTTACCATGGTCATATAGCCTATTCATGATTGTGTTTACATCTTTATCATGTCTTATGCATTTTTCTCTCTAATCTACCATTCTTTATTATTCACTTTTCCCTTACATTTGGAAGTTATCTAATCACTTGTGCCCAAGAAAACCTCCTCAATATGTTGCTTTAAACTATTTTCTTTAGTCTCCTTCCTTCCTATTGCAAATTATCTTTGTATCTATGTTGTGTTTATTCCCTTTATTATGCTCAATTTGTCTATTTTTTTTTGATGTAAAGTTTGCTTTGAAGTTTGTCATTCTTCTTGTTCCATATCCATATTATTTTTCAATTTAGATGTTCTATGAGTGTTTCATTCTCTTTGGTTTACAGTTGGCTTCTATATTTTCTTTTTGTCAGTCTACACTAATATAAAATTTGATTTGATTTGATTGTGATTGCAGATGAATTGTTATCATTCACTAATGTTTTGGAATAAAATGCTAGACACCAGGTTTCTATTTAGTACCCATACCTTCTAATGGTAATGCAACTCCTTTCCAAAAACATAGGGGCATGCCATTATGGTTTTATTACCGAAGCTGAATAATATACTTTTATCATTATGTACTTTGCTTGTTTCCTCACATCTATAGTCAAGTCTTGTTTTAAGACTTAAGAGCTTGCTTATGTACAAATTTGTTAACCACATAAGTGGTTTTGAGGTGGGGTTGTACATGTCTCCCACAGTTTGTTTCTCTGCATGCATCTGTCTTTTTCTTTTCAATCATTCCTATCTTCTCCTATTATGATTGTTTCTCTCTTCCCTTCCTTTGTTCTTCTCTTCCAATTTGTTTCTATATTTCCAAATGAATCATTACCATCCTGCTTCATCTTTTGACAATTTCGAATACATTGGTTTGTTCTGGATCTAATGCTACCTGTAAATGTGTTCTGTTATGCCTCTAGGCTTTCTTGTTTCTTTGATAATTGTATTCTTTGTGTTCTTTTTTATTTTTGGTTTGCTTGGTTGTTAAATTCTAAATTTAGTAGTATCATTTATTTGTTGACTTTGTAATTTCTTTTGTAGGGAGAAAAAAGATAGAAAACATACATAATGAATTGCTACAACAATACAAAACCTTTGTTTATTCAACTTAACTTTTAAACAATTTCATTAAGCCTCTATAAATAGAGTTTGAGGATTAGCAACAACCAAAAATATCATGCATGGAAGATAATAAAATTGCAGAGTATCATGCAAATTATTCCATGCAAATCTAGACAATAGTTTATTTTTCCTAATTTTCTCCTTTGGATGCCAATTGGGAGAAATTACAGCTTATTCCAATAACCTTTTTTTTAATCCCCATGAATTTATGTGTTTGGGTATGAATAAATCAATAAATCCCCCAAGTGTGCTATTGTGAAATCCCAAGATAGTGTATGGTTTTGAGACTACATTTCCAACAGTCTACCCTAGAGACAATTTCCCTAATCCATTTCATTTGGAGTAGCATGTCCCCTATTTATATGAAGTTGTCTTTGTCATAATAATTTGAGGTTGTTCCTCATTTGGAGTTCAAGTTTTATGTTTTTTTTTAATATCGATAGTTACCTTGAGATGAACTCCAAACAATTTTTAAAATATATCTCTTAAAAATTTGTAAAATTCCATAAGCAAATGTAAATAGGATGCAAAAAGTAGGATTTTACTATTGCTAGATTTGGTTTATGAAGTGAATTTTCTAAAAAAATTATATGTAAAAGTTACCCATATAATTTTACCATCTTTCTTTTCAATGTTCGATTTGTTTGCAGATTTATGAAGCTTGATCTTGTACCAATATACACAATATTTGGGATGGATTTGATGAAACTAAGCTAGTAATCAAGAATTGTTTGAAATGGAAACAAGAAAGAAACTATGTTAAAGTCCAAGAAATAAAAAACTAAATAAATCTAGTTGTATATCCTTATGTACACATTGGCCAACCTTTCTAGACTGGACCTGGCTATTGTACTCTACAAGGTTATGGAGTACCAAGGCCTCAGTTCACAATTTGCATTCCTAGGAGCTATTCCTATGACCACCCTTTCACAACCATATGGAGTAACTTCTTTACTATGAGTTTTTCCAAGTTATTTCTATCTTACAGTTTCTTCAAATATGGAAAGTTTGAGTACTTTATTTTACTTTTAGATGTAGGTCTAAAATATTATGTTCAATAGAAAATTACACAATCCTTACATACTACTAAACTAATCAAACAGATCCAATAAAATTTTAACAAGTTACACAAAATTTAGCTTCAAAAATCTAAAACCTTAAGTTCCAAAGAAAACTGCAAAATATTTACAAATCCAAGAAACTCAAACGAGCTACAAAAACCATAGTTTTAAAAGCAAAAAAATTTACGTTCCAAACAAATTACTAAATCCTTCCATATTAGAAAAGCAATCAAACAAATAAAAAAAATGTAAACAAGCTGCAAACAAAAGCAAAACTATTCTCACACACTTTGGCAAGAACTTCATTGCTCTACAACTCTTGCTTAAATATTTCCTTTCACATCCTATATAACATATTTAAATATAAATATTAAATGATTATAGTCTATGGATAGGATTATCAATTAAAATGTATTAATATTACCCATAAAGTCAACTATAAAATTAAGATTAACTCACCTTAACATTATATGTCAAAAAAGGAACACTTAAGCCATACTTAAGTTTTGTCATCTACACAACATGGCCGCCACCATATGTCTAATTTTAAATTAGAATTAAATTAGCTAAAGGACACTCTTAGTTAATTAATTGGAATTCCTAAAGGGTTGAGCATTAAATCTCATCCATTGGATGAGATTCTTGCTAATCCTTAGATCTATGATAACTCTAAAATTTGGACTAAATTTAAGACACAACACAAAATGAATTTTCTCACTTCATTTGTTCTTTTATGTAGATCAAAAAAATGTGGAAAGAAGACAAGAAGATTATGAGACCAATTTATTCAATAATTGAGCTAGGATATATTTCCTTTTATAAATTTTATTTCCTTCCAATTTTTTATTTATTTTTCAAATATCTATTTGAAAAAACCCAAATTTGACATGTACATGTATGTATGTATGTATGAATGTATGTATCTATGTACATATATATATATGTATGTATATATATATATATATATATATATATATATGCATATATGTGTATATATACACACACATATATATACACACACACATATATATACATACATATACATACATATATTCCTATATATACATCTACTGTTGCAAGTATGAAGATGTTGTCATTGATTTCAATAGTATGTCTACTAGCTAGTGTTGTCATTGATGTCAACTATGTGTTAAGGAAGTTTGTTGCATGATGAAGTTGCCGAGGATATTGAGAAAATTGTGAAAAAGAGGAAAATAGGTTGTTGCAATTTATGCATGTGTAATTGAGATATTGAGGAAGTGTTGTTTGTACATGGAGCTATATATTTATGTTGCAGTGTCTGAAGATGAGTTGGAATGAAGTAATGAGCTGAGATGATGTCTCTAGTACTTGGTTTCCAACTGCTTTTGAGAAAAAATGATAAACAAGGAAAACAGGGAAAACGGTGTTGTGCAAGAGTTCAAAACATGCTTAGGGATGTCCTCCGCATTTATTTTGTGTTGATGCTATGCTTGTGTAGATATGATATGTTATTCAAGGTTGCTAGTGGATGTTATATTCAAATTTTGGGTTTTTGGGTCGTTGGATAGAGTGAGATATTTTCACTAGTGTGTGAACCAATTTTTTAGTGATGTTTTTTGTGGCCTAAGAGAAATGTATTTTATTCATGTTTCTTCAAAGTTTGGCTTCAGGTTGTGTGGATTTGGGAAGTTTCTTATAATTTTTGTATCTTTCATAATTCAAGGTTTCACTTGATTGGGCAAAGTACAGTGTGTGTTTCATGCATCAATGTACAAATAAGGTTTACCAGATGTTCTAGGATGAAGTATTTGTTGGATCTCAAGTGGTTCAAAGATTATTATAGATCGTGTTCAAGTGAATTTTGTTGCCTAAAAGTTTTAGATTGATTTAAGTAAGCATGTACTTAATGTTTATGGTGTTTAGGATGGGTATTGGTCGACCTTGTGTTAACACTACATGTGAGGCTTGTGAAAGCATGTTGAGATGTGTTAGGATTTCTTTGGGTCCTAATTAAGGATTTATGTTGGTTTCCTTCATTCCTATCCATCGCGGGAATGTTTAGGTGCTAACCTAATTTGAATTTGTAAGTGTAACGAATAGTTTACAACCTTAGAGAAGGTTTTTGAGGTTGAGGTTGATATAAATAAGAGTGGTGATGTTGTGAGATGTAAGAGAGAAGAAAGATAGATGCGAGTGAACATGTGTGTGATGTGAATTTGAGAAAAGCAGTGCAAAATTCAAAGTATTGGATTCCTAACGATAGTGAGCTGAAGGTGTTAAAAATCTTATATGCAAGGTTGCAAAAGTGTTGGAGAATTTGTGATGGATTCCTTGTTGCATTGAGAAGTTGTTCTCTATCTAACATTTCTCTTCTATCTTCTTTTGTTCTTTTTGTGGTAGTGATCCCTAGTTGTGAGCCTTTTTGGACAATGTGACCTATTCTGGCAGTGAGCCCTTGTATTGGTTTTGCAATTACTTATATTGTGAGCAATCCTCACCATGGTTTTTCCCTCATTGGGTTTTCCACATAAATATGGTTCTCTCTTGTGTATTGTGTTATTTCAGCTTATGTTATCTACATTTCACATTTAATCACTTTATCAGAATAAGGGCTTAATGAATGCATGTGGATTTGATTAATGTTGAGCGGTTTGGTGTTTTAATTTTCTATGTAAGTGATTTGACCCCCCTCTTAGTTATCTTGTTCATTCAAAAATTGGTATCGAAGCAAGGTTCCTTGGTGAGGAGATTAACCACTTATGGTAGATCGGGGATGGTGAAGCAAATTGATTGATCCCTAGATTTGATGGAACAAATTATGCATTCTACAAGAAAAAGATGGAAGGATATTTGTCAGCTCATGCATTTGAAATTGGAAAGGTAATAAAGAATCAATATGTTGCACCTTTGAATGGTCTAAACAGAAGTGATGAGATCAAAGCACATGAGGTAAATGCTAAGGAAAAAAATATTTTGATAAATAGTCTTTCAAATTCTGAATTGGTTAAAGTTATGAATCTTAAGACTACTAAATATTTTTGGGATAAGCTTGAAAGTATTTATGAAGTAGATGACAAGGTAAAACAAGATAAATTATAGAATCTAAAGGAATAATTCGTTCAACCATGTGAATGTCTGAAGATGAAACAATTTCAACCTACATGTAGAGAGTTTATGAATTGGTAAGTCCTATGAGAGGTCTCGGTGCACATGTTAATGAACCTAGGGTGATAAATAAAGTTCTTAGAACTCTTCTTGATTCATACAATGAAAAGGTATCTACTATTGAAGAATTTTCAAATTTTAATATTTATTCTAGAGATCAGTTGATTGGTACACTAACTTCATTTGAAATGAGAAAGATTGGTTTGAAAAATGGTACAAAAGTGAAGATTGCTAATTTTAAGGCGGGAAAATTAAAAAATATTGAAGATTCAAATGGAGATGATCTTGATGAAGTGGAAGCTAACTTTGTAGGAAGAATGAAAAATGGAACCGATAATTAGAAAGTTAAACTACCTTTCAAATGTTTTAGCTATGGTGAAATAGGTCATTATGCTTCAAGATGTCCAAAAAGAGTTGTAAACAATAAGAGTAAGGAGAATAAAGGAAAGATGATTAAAAGAGCTTACTATGTCAAAGAAGATGTTGGTATTTTTTTATGATGAATCTGATTATGGAGAGTTTGATGATAATGAATGATTGTTCTTGGCTATAAAAGAAGAATCTAGTTCTGCTAATTCTAAAAGTTGTGTGAAGGAAAGTGTTCTAGAGAAGAAGGATAAGATTGAAGGTACATTGGTTTCTACTTTTCCTGTTTAAGAAGATAAGAATTACTGGGTTGTTGATAGTGTTTGTTCTAATCACATGACTAGAGACAAAATTAAGTTTGTTAAACTTGGAAAATATGATGGAGGATTAGTTAAATTTGGAGATGATTTGGGAGCTAAGATTTGTGGAATAGGTTCAATTAGTTTTGATGGAAAACATAATCCAATGATGTTTACTATGTTAGGGATTAAGGCATTGTGTTATAGAAAAAAGTACCCTTTGCTTGACATGGGATTAATTCATGATAAAATGGACTTAATGAGGTCTTAATCTAGTGTTTTGAGGCATTTTATGTATCCACATTAGGTCTTGGACCCTTTCGAATTGAATAAAATCCTTTTAATGACATCTTGTAAAGGTGTTGTAAAGTGTCATAAGATACTTTCACGATTTTCTAGACTTAATTAACCTATTTATTCCTAATTCAACACTAAAAAATGTGTTTAATAACATTATTACATCAATCTAGAAGGATTGCAAAATAAACTTAATGATAAGCTAGTGTTGTAATGTGTCTTGCACATTCACATTGGTTCTTATGCCTTCCTAGGCTATGTGGACCTCATTTTAGTGTTGTAAAGTGTACTTAATCACACTCTCACATTGAATTTTGTGTCCCAAGCCATGTTTTACATTTAAATAATCACTAATAGGCCTCTATTAACCCATACTATGCATCTCAAGGCATAATTTGATCAAATAACCGACAGAGTCATCATATAAGCCTAATTTTCTTACTTCTCGGCATTCTAGCTAGCAAAAATGGTCTGTGTGGGACCCATTCACCATTAGTGGCGAATTAGTCCCATCTAGGTGGGACCCATTCACCATTAGTGGCGAATTAGTCCCATCTAGGTGGGACCCATTCACCATTAGTGGTGAATGAGTCCCATTTGAGCCATTTTTCTTGGTTTTGAGTGGGAAAAATTAGGTTTTAAGTTTAATTTTTCTCCATGTCAGCCTTAGGGATCTAATTAACTAGAAAATAAGGTGAATTTCCTATAAAAGAACCTCTAAACTCATTTATATATCTATTCATCCATGAACACATTCACATCATTCATTCATCATCTATCTTCTATCTCAATTCAAGCAAGCTAGGGCATTTACATTGCAAATCATCAATTTAGCTTCCTAAGACATCCAAGGGAAGATTCTACATGTTATGTTACAAAATTTCAAGATCAATTATCATGGAAAGTTAATCCATTCCATTTTTGCGTGTTTCATTTCTTTCTTTCATCATTTTAGTTTAATTACCTAAACGGGGTTTGACCAAGGCAAACCCCCATGCCCTAACATTCAACATCTCTCTCTCTTGTCTTGTTTGTTTGTAGATTTAGGTCTCTTGGAAGCTTGGAAATAATTGAATATCAAGTTGAAAGGTTTCTAATTTATTCTCCTCATTCATCAAGTCAAAATATCAACAAAAATCCATTTTTAGACCTGTAAATTAGAGTTTCGGAAGATGACACCTGTAGGGCATCAAAGTGCAAATCGAAAGCTTCAGAATCCCCCTTTGAAAATCCAAAAATTCAAAAGTGGAATCATTCACCATGGGTGGTGAATGAGTCCCACTCTAGGGTCAATTTGAGCTTTCTGCATTTTTGAGTACTTTTTTGTTAGAAATGGGTTCCGGTATAATTTGGCAGAATTGGGACTGATTCACCCAGAATGGCAAATGAATCCCACTAGGCCTAAATTTCAAAATCAATAGAATTTCAGAAGAAATTTCCACTCTCCATCGACATTCCAAGTGCACACTTTTAGTCTGATTCATTTCTATTGCACTTTTATGTTCATTTGAAGGTGATTTTGCAATACACAATGTGTTTTCAAACAAGTTCGTCTCCTTTAGTTTCCATTCATTAATATTATTAGTTTCAAGCAAGATTGGATAGATATTTGATACAATAAGGATTTAGTAAAGGCACATAAGATAGTAATCTTTACTCCAAAATTAAGAAAGACAATCTATCTTAATAGTAGTTGTGTATGTGGATGATATTATCTTTGGTGGAAATGAAGCTATGTATAAGAAATTTTCTAGAGATGTAGAAAGAGTTTGAAATGTCAATGTTTGGGGAGATGAATTTCTTCCTTGGGTTACAAATCAATCGAATAGATAAAGGGATTTTCATTTCATAGTCTAAGTATGTCAAAGAGATGTTGAAAAAGTTTGGAATGTAAGACTCTAAACTGGTATGCAACTCTATGTTGACTAGTTGTAAATTTAGCAAAGATGATTATTCACCTAAGGTTGATTAGAGCAAATATAAATCTATGATTGGTGGACTATTGTATCTAACTACTACTAGATCGGATATCATGCATGCAATTTGTCTTATGACTAGATTTCAAGAAGAACCTAAAGAAACACATGTTGCGGTGGAAAAGAGGATATTCAAATATTTAAAAGGAACTTTGGATTATGGCTTGTGGTATCCTAAGGATATATATTTCACATTAAATTCCTATACAAATTCAAATTGGGTTGGTTGTGTTGATGACATGAAAACTACAAGTGGTGGAGCATTATTTCTTAGACATAGATTGGTGTCATGGTTAAGTAAGAAGCAAGATTCAGTTTCCTTATCCACTACAGAGGCTGAGTATATTGCAACAACATCATGTTGTACACAAGTTTTGTGGATGAGACATACATTGAAGGATATCAAAATAGTGTATGATGATCCTATCTCTATCTTATGTGATAATACAAGTGCAATTAACATTTCAAAAAATCTTGTGGTGCACTCAAGGACAAAGCATATATTTATCAAGTATCACTTTTTGAGAGAGAAGGTTATGGAGAATGAGGTAAACCTTGAGTATGTACCTACAAAGGGTTAGATTGTTGACATATTTAATGAGGATCTTCCTAAAGATACTTTTAAGTATCTTTGGGAGAAGTTGGGGGTTATTGCCCCTCCTCTAAACTAGATGCATATGGAGATGCATTAGTCCAGTGGATCTATGGATCTATCTTTTTTGTAGACTAATGTTGGTGGCTACCTTTCAGGGGGAGTAGGTAGTACTATGTGTTGTCATTGAGTTGTTGACTTGATTGGGTGTACTCCTAAGGGAGAGTATTTAGAGCAATTATCTTGGTTGAATTTCATAGAGGGAGAACAATGCAAAACATTTTATCCTTTGTCATTGATGTCCAAAGGGGAGAGAGGATCATGTGAAAAAGTGCAAAGTTTTAGGGGGAGAAAATTGTGTATATTATCTAATAATTATTGTTAAAGGGTGAGAGAATCCTATAAGGGGGAGAGAGTGTAGGATAGCTAATCTGAAAAAAAGGAGAGTTTGTATGTTGTCTTTAATGGTTTTTCACATCTTGTGTTGCCATCAATGACAAAGGGGGAGATTTTTGCAAGTATGAAGGTGTCAAGTCATTGATGTCAACAAGAAGTCTACTAGTTCGTGTTGTCATTGATGTGAACTATGTGTTAATAAAGTTTGTTACATGATGAAGTTGTCGAGGATATTGCGAAAATTGTGAAAAAAAAGAAAACAAGTTGTTACAGGTTGTGCATGTGTAGTTGAGATATCAAGGAAGTGTTGTGAGTAAATGGAGCTATATTTATGTGGTAGTGTCTGAAGATGAGATGGAATGAAGTAATGAGCTGAGATGATGTCTTTGATACTTGGTTTCCAACTACTTTTGAGAAAATTTGATAAACAGGGAAAATAGTATTGTGCAAGTGTTCAAAACATGCTCTAAGATGTCCTCCATGTTTCTTCTATGTTGATGCTATGCTTGCATGGATCTGATTTGTTGTTTGAGGTTGTTAGTTTCTGCTATATTTAGAACTTGGGTTTTTGGATTGTTGGACAGAGTGGGATATTTTCACTAGTGTGTGAACCAATTTTTCGATGATGGTTTTTGTGGCTTGTGAGAAATGTATTTTCTCCATGTTTCTTCACAATTTGGCTTTAGGATGTGTATATTTGGGAAGTTGCTTATAATGTTTGTATCTTTCATACTTCAAGGTTTCACTTGATTGGGCAAAGTATATTGTGTGTTTCATGTGTCAGTGTGTGAATAAGGTTTACCAAATGTTTTGGGATGAAGTATTTATATGTTGTGAGTTTGGATGAAGTCTTTGTTGGATCTCAAGTGGTTCAAATATTATTCTATATCGTGTTCAAGTGATTTTTTTTGTCCAAAATTTTTAATTGATTTAAGGAAGCATGTACTTAATGTTTATGGTTTTTAGCATGGGTATTGGTTAACCTTGTGTTAACACTACATGCAAGGCTTGTGAAATCATGTTGAAATGTGTTAGGATTTATTTGGGTCCTAATTAAGGATTTATATGGGTCACCTTCATTCCTATCAACTATGGGAATGTTTAGGTGTTGACCTAATTTGAATTTGTAAGTGTAACATATAGTTGTCAACCTTAGAGAAGGTTTCTGAGGTTGAGGTTGATGTAAATAAGAGTGGTGATGTTGTGAGATGCAAGAGAGAAGCAAGATATATGTGAGATCGATGCAAGTGTTGTGTGTGATGCGAATTTGAGGAGAGCAATGCAAAAATTAAAGTATTGGATTCCTGACGACAGTGAGCTAAAGGTGTCCAAGATCTTTCATGCAAGGCTGCAAAAGTGTTGGAGAATTTGTGGTGGATTTATTGTTGCATGTAGAAGTTGATCTCTTTGTAACATTTCTCTTCTATCTTCTTGTGTTCTTCCTATGGCAGTGAGCCCTAGCTATGAGCCTTTTTGGACAGTGTGTCCTATTTTGGCAGTGAGCCCTTGTACCGGTTTTGCAATTACTTATATTGTGAGCTAATCCTCACTGTGGTTTTTCCCTCATTGGTTTTTCCATATAAATTCGGTGTTCTCTTGTGTATGGTGTTGTTATTTTAGTTTTTTTATTTGCATTTCATGTTTAATCACTTTAACAGAATAAGGGCTTAATGAATGCATGTGGATCTGATTACTATTAAGGGTTCTAATGTTTTAATTTGCTACAAGCTATTCACTCCCCTCTTAGTTGTCTTGTTCATTCAACATATACATATATGTATAGACATATATATACATATATAGATATATATCTACATAACATATATACATATATATAATATACACACACACATATATGTTTGAACAAATCCAAAATTTATCTATATATACTTATACATACATACATATATATTTGAACAAATCCAAATTGTATATATTTATATATATCTACATATCTATATATATGTATATATGTATAATGCATATTATGGTTAACCCAATAGCCCACTAGATCTCTTAGCCCATACCACCAGATCTACCAATCCAAACATCTCAAGTGGCAAGGTTGGGTAGGGGGAATATAACCCCCTTAGTGGGAGGCCCCCTACATTGCTGTTGGGTTGGAATTGAATGAGTGGGTGGGAATATATAATTTCTTTGGGAGTTGTCCATCAAATTTGAGATGTAGGGGCAACCCTAGCAGCAAGATTCGTAGGTACAACACCAACACCAACACTAGTAGCATGACCATATGTGGTGGGGTTAAAAAATATCCATCTATTGAAGCAACACATGTTACATATATAGTATGGAGTATGGAGCATGGATTTTATCACTCTAGTCTTAGTTGGTCCACCATTGTATCCTATCAATCATGTTATCCTTCGCTCACTCTTTTGGCTTAGAGTGTAATCTAATGACCAACCCAATAGCTTCTCCATCCAACATATAAATAACATATTTGTACATATATCTATTTGAACAAATTCAAATTTGACATATATGTATATGCATATGTGTACGTATGTATATGTATACGTGTACACATGTATATGTATATGTATACAAATGTATGTATGTATATATGTATGCATATATATACATATATATTATGCATATATATATATATGTATGTATGTATGTATGTATGTATACATACACACACATATGCACACACGTTACCTTTTATTTAATACAAATAAATTATTTATGGATATATATTAATTTTTTCAAAAAAAATCTAAAAATAAATTTGTTTGGAGGGGTTTAACTCCTATTTGTGCTTGCAACTACTCCATGGTTGCATGTAGATCTTTTATTTAATTATTTATGTTTTAAAGGGATAAACCCTTGAGGAGGTTGATGATCTCTACAGACCCATGTGGGTCGCAACCCCTTTGGTCTACACTAATGGTAGTAGGGTTTCAAACCCACCACTCAAAAATATATTAAAAGAATTAATATAAATATTCTATTATATATTAAATTATAAGTTAATTTATTTTTAAAACAGAAATACGAAGGTAGATATATACATATAATTTTTTAAAAATTATTCTATTTTATTCTATTTTATTTATTTTTATAATACATTCATCTAGATAAATATATATATTGTTTATGCTTATAAATAGACAATTAAATGAATAAAATATTTAGATAAATATGATTACACCTATGCTTGGGAACCTATAAAATATTGTATTTACATACATATATTCTTCATGCACACCTTTTAAAGATATTGATATTCTAAACATTGTTTTGCTTCATATATGCATAAATTTAGCATATTAGTCAATTCATATGCACATACATAAACAAAAATTATAGTAAGCTGAAATATATGTACACATTCAATAATTTCATTATGTCAAGAAGTGTCCTACAGTGGGAGCCTCCATTCCGTGTAAACAAAAACTAATTAAGTTCAAAATGATGGGCAGGTGGCAGTAGTCCTGAGCAAAGAAACTAACGTTGTGTTTGGTCTGCAATGGAAGATGAGATGAGGAAGCAGAAAGATAACGCCAAAGATTATAAAGATAAGTCCTTTTCATGGAAACCATTTCAAACAATCATGGGTGGAAATGTAGCGGGGGTTATGCAATTTATGTTATATATAGTTTTTGATTTGGACAATTCATATTTTTGTTTGCTGTGGAAGATAGCTTTGTACGCAGGTTTTCCTTTGGTTTTTTCTGTTTTAATTGGATTTACTTTTAAAATGGTTCAATTGTGTTTTCAATTGGTTTTGTCTACTGTAGTAAAAGCAGAACAATAAAAGGAGAACAAAGATCCAATGATTGAAGCAATCTCTCCAAGAATTCTATCAAGCATATTAATCGTAAGGTATGTGCCAATCTCTGTCAGAAATTTCATCAAGATTATTAGTCGTAAGGTATGGGATTAAACAAAATCGTAGGTGTATCATCTGTTTTGAATTGTATGCCAGAAATAAGTGAAACTTTATTTAGCGCTTCTTTCTATTGTTAGTAACATAGTTACTTGATTATGCATTTGTTTCCTTCATTCTAGCAATTAATATGATTGATCGGTGTCCATATTGACAATTCCTCCTCTCTTTTAGAAACAACAATATGGTATTAATGTTGATTTTAATTTAGTTTTGTCTGGTAAGGAAGAAATGAAGAAGAAGTTAGTACAAGAGAAAGAGCAATGAAGTGCAAGAGTATAGAAGGTTCCCAGACAAAATTTGAAGAGATTTGCAGGTATGTAATGCGTAATCCACTCCCTTCAAAAAATGGAATTCTTGTTTCAGATTTATTGTGAATAGTGATCTTTCTATAATACCGATCTGTGGCGTTGAATTGGTTCTTTCATACATTGTAAAACAAAGGTGTAGATGATCAGCAATTTAGTTCACTTGTATTACTCTTTAGCATTCAATTAGTCGTAAGTTCTCATGACAACTACATTTTACAGTCGGTTTCCTATATGTTATATCCTGTAAGGATTATGTTACACTTATTACTATGTTTCATGCCATTTTCAATAAAATTCATGCAATCATTCTTTTTGGATGATGCCGCGCCAACATTCATAGCCTTTGATGGTGATATAAAATAGGCACATAGAGAGAGCAATACTACCGAGCCCTTAGGAAATCATTTTTGCTTTTAGAGTACCACTTGAAGATTTTGTATGCCATCTAGGCCATTGTCACCCTCATTAAAAGAGTGGTGAGATATACTTCTTATCATATCCATCCCTTCCCCTCTTACCCTTAAATAGATGTCAAATTCTTGGTGCCATGTGAACCATTAGCTCGGGCTTCATGAAGTTAAACTTCCACATCATCAAATCTACAAAATACTTTTAAGACACTTTTTCGTAGCTATAAAAATGGTCCCAAAAAATAAAGAACATACCAGCAATAATAAAAAATAGGGCAAACAAAGTTGAAAATAAATATATATTCAAATAAAAAAACTGTGTACAGTAGCTGTTCTCAACACACATATATATAGCTATTACAACTTTGAAGCCTAGAAACTTCTTGCTTTCTAGAAGACTCTAAAATCTGGAAACATCTTTTTACAACAACTTTCTTTTTTAAATGTTTTTATTTCAAAAAACAGCTACAGGAAGATTCTAGAAATATTCTTTTATTTTTAGACAATCTTAACTATCTCTAACATCCCCCCTTAATATTGGCTAGAAAAATCAAAAGAGAGGGGAACATTATATTACTATCCCCCCTTAATGTTCACCTCAATCATGCCTAACATGCCCCGTAGTTTCAGAAATTTGGCTTCAAGCATACTCTTAATAAATATTTCTGCTGCTTGGTCTTCACTTGGACAAAATAGGAGATAACAAAATTTGTTTGAACAAGATCCCAAATATAGTGAACATCAATCTCAATGTGTTTTGTTTTAGCATGAAAAACAGGATTATTTGCAACTTGGATAGCACTTTGATTATCACAATACAAAGGAGTAGCTGATGTTTGTGCAAAACCAAGCTCAAATAAAAGGTTGCGAATCCAAACTGCTTCCTTTCCAGCTTCTTTTGCTGCTCTATATTCTGCTTCACATGAGGACAATGATGTAGTAGTTTGTTTTTTGCTGCTCCATGTAATTGGACCTGACCCAAACTGAAAAATATAACCACTAGTAGATTTCCTATCATCTATATCACCTCCCCAGTCTGAATTTGTAAAGCCAATCAAATAAACTGAGGACTTGTAACTATAATGTATGCCATAGTAAATGGTTCCACGAATGTATCACAAAATCCTTTTGGCAGCCAACCAATGAGTTTCTTTTGGTTTCTGCATAAATCGAGATACTAGATTGACTGCAAAACAAATGTCTGGTCTAGAATGTGTTAGATAAACCAAGCTACCAACAAGCTATCTATATAAAGTAGCATCTACCTTCTTGGAAATACATTCTTTAGTAAGCTTAATTCCAGATTGAAAAGGAGTAGGGGCTGGCTTACATTCAAGCATGTTAAATTTTTCTAAAAGATCCAAAGCATTTTTTTCTTGAGAGATAAATAACCCATCATGAAGCCTACTAATTTGCAAGCCAAGAAAATAATTTAATTCACCCAAATCACTCATATGAAATGCCCCTTTAAGATCTGATTTCAAATCATGAATTAACCCAATATTTGGTCCAGCTATGAGTAAATCATCCACATAAACTGCAACAAGAATAATTTCATTGTGCACTCTCTTTACAAGATTTGGATCTGATTTGCATTTTTGAAACCCATGAAACTAAAAATACCTGTCAATCTTCTCATTCCATACTCTTGGTGCTTGTTTAAGCCCATAAAGTGACTTCTTTAATTTGCAAACAAGATTAGGATGTTGTTGATCTACAAGACCTGGTGGCTGATCCATATATATTTCTTCATATAAATCTCCATTTAAGAAAGCATTTTTAACATCCATTTGATGAATATGCCACCCAAGACTTGCAGCCAAAGAAAGAATAATTCTAACTGTATTCATTTTAATGATAGGAGCAAAAGTTTCTTCATAATCAACACCCTCTTTTTGATTGAATCCCTTAGCAACCAATCTAGCTTTAAATTTTTCTATAGCACCATTTGATTTAAATTTTGTTTTGTAAATCCATTTGCAACCAATCACATTCTTACCTTTGGGAAGTGGCACAAGTTCCCAAGTTTTGTTTTTCACCAAAGCATCATATTCTTCTTCCATAGCTTGCTCCCATTCTTTCTTCCCTCTAGCTTCCTCATATGATCTTGGGTCATTTACTTGTAATACTTTGGCCATGAGAGCACTACCATTCCTCCCTTGGATCTTTGAGCCTTGCCTATATATTTCTTCAACACTCCTTGTCTTTTGTCTAGCTGAAAATTCATCTTCTTCATCATCACTACCTACAGAAAATGTTTGATTACAAGCATTAGTTGTTTCATTTTCAATAGTATTTTCATCATTTGTAGAAGTGCACAACTCATCCTCATCAATGTAGTCTCCATTTCTTTCTAAAATATCTAAAAAATGAGAAGCATTTGTTGTTGTAGAGAGAGGGTGTGGCTATAAGTTGTGAATGCTCATCAAACTTCACATCTCTACTAACAAAGACCTTGTTTATTGTCAAATCATATAACCTGTAAGCCTTTGATTCTTCACTATAACCCATAAACAAACACTTATGACTCTTTGGTTCTAGCTTTTCCCTTTTTGCATCAGGAATGTGTGCCCAAGCAATACACCCAAATACTTTAAAATATCCAATGTGAGGTTTCTTACCACTCCATGCTTCTTCAGGGGTGATATTTGTGAGAGCTTTGGTGGGGATTCTATTTATAATATGTGCAGCACAAGAAACAACCAAACCCGAAAATTTATTATGCAAACTTTTAAAATGCAACATACAACGAGTCATTTCTAAAAGAGTTCTATTCATTCGTTCAGCCACCCCATTTTGTTGAGGAGTATAAGGAACTGTTCTTTGCACCTTAATACCATAATTTTCACAAAATGACTCAAATGCATAATTGCAATATTCACCCCCATTATCCGTCCTTAAGCATTTAATTCTTTTGCCACTTTGATTTTCAACTAATGCCTTAAACTTTTGAAACACTTCAAACACTTCTTTTTTCCTTTCAAGAAAATAAACCCATACTCTCCTATTGTAATCATCAATAAAAGTGAGTAGGTACCTGGCACCTGAAAGTGAAGGATATCCTAGTTCACATAAATCACTATGAATGAGTTATAGCGGATGATTAGCTCTGCATGCTTTACCTGAATCAAAAGGATCTCGATGATGTTTCCCTAACACACAACCTTCACACACACCTTCACAAGCTGAAATTTTTGTTAATCCTCTAACCATATCTTGTAATTTTCTATAATTTAAGTGTCCAAGTCTAGCATGCCAAAGTTTTGACATATAATCAGTCTGAGCAATGAAAGCATGAGAGAGTGTGTATTCATCATCAACAAACCCCACAAATTTGAATAGATTCTCTTCATGATCAACTCTACCAATAGCAATTATATTGCTTGTGTTTTTTCTATCTCTAACAATAACTTGATCAACAGTGACAACAAACTCATATCCAACTTGAACTATTTTGTATATTGAAATAAGATTCACCCCCAATCCTTCAACCAGTAAAACATTTTTCAAGGACCCATTTGTTACATTAACAGTTCATGTTCCTAAAACCGGAAGTTTCATTTTATTGCCAATATAAATTTCTTGATCTGAATTCTTCCCTTCATAAAAATCAATAAACAAAGATCTATCCCCAGTCATGTGAGATGATGCCCCTGAATCTAAAATCCATTCTTTATAAGAGTCTGAAGCAAAGTATCCCCCCTTAACACTAGATTTACTCTTGGGTGTAGCAATTACCTCCTCATTTGATTTCTCTTGCCTTTTTAAAGAGATAGCTATGAAACTATGTTTATCCTTCTTTCCATCCTTAAACCTTTCTTGCTTGGGATTATATTGCTGCCTTTCATCGTCCCTCTTCTTCAAACAAAATTTCTCCCTGTGATTCTCACCCCCACAATACCTGCAAATAATGGGCTTTCTTCCAGCTTGCTTTTCTGCACCATCATTTCTAGAAAAATGGTTAGAACTTTCATTATTTTGAAATTATTATTTCCTTTCCAATTCTTTTTTTTATCATTTCTAAAAAATTTACTTTTGGTTGTATATGCATGATTCTTCTTAATATGCCCTTCTTTAATAAGTTGAACTTTTTCATCTAAAACAGACTTGCAAAATTGATCAAAAGTTTGCTGGGGGTATTGGGATTTAGTTGAAGAACCCTTTTCCTTGATTCCTTAAATAATTTATATGGTTGGGGAAGCTTACTTTCAATGATTGCAATCAACTGAAAATCTTTTTTTGCATATTCAGCACCTATTTTTTTTAGCTGAGCATTTAAAAAAGTAACTTCATTGAAGTAATCAGACATTTTTTCAAAATCAGATGGATCTAAATTCATCAATTTTTCTTCTATACTAAACATGTTAGCAATGTCTGCATCTTTATAATCCTTTTCTAAAGTCTCCCACAGCTCTATTGGATTATCAACATCAACAAATCTTCTATTTAGATTGGGGCTCAAAGCTTTACCAATAATACCTCTAGCTTGCTCCAACTTGCATTTCCACAACTCCTTTTCTCTATCATTTTGTTGAGGTTCCCCAATTTCTTTATTTACTATCCTCCATAAAGCCTTCTCTCTTAGAGCATTCTTGACTGCAATCTTCCAATCTGCAAAACCACTTCCATCAAAGATAGGAAAAACTTCATTTGAAGAACCCATGTTAGCAAAAAAAATCAGCTTTCAAACAAATCTAGCAATACTCCAGCAACATAACAGCCCTACAACCAAATATCACTTCAAAAATATATCAGTCTTGCAAACAAACCATTTCCAGCAATATATTTTCTTGCAGCAAAGCCCTCTAGCAATATTTCTAGCTAAACCTCTAGATGAATCTCCAGCTGAATCTGGCTAAACCTAGCTCTGATACCATGTAAAAATAGTCCCAAAAAATAAAGAACATACCAGCAGTAATAAAAAATAGGGAAAAACAGGGCAAACAAAGTTGAAAATAAATATATATTCAAATCAAAAAACTGTTTACAACAGCTCTCTTTTTTAAATGTTTTTATTTCAAAAAACAGCTACAGGAAGATTCTAGAAATATTCTTTTATTTTTAGACAATCTTAACTATCTCTAACAGTAGCAGGCTCTAGATTTGAAGTTGCATTTTATCTTCACGTAGAATATGCCTCTCTCCGTTTCTTCTCTCGTGCAGAAATGAATACCTGTTGCATCTACAGATTTTCTATCTCACTTCTGAGACTCTCGTTGTTACTTTGAATAGTTGAATCGGGAGTTCATCTAATGGCATAGCTATAGGATTAAAATCATGGTGTTATATTTCCAAAAACTCAATACCCATTACATATTTCTTCCTATTGGTTTTCCTAGCATCAACCTTCCACATTATATGAAATCTTTATTGTCATTATTCTCTAGCAACCTTTGGTTTTCTATAAAAAGTGAACTCTTCTAACATACACAAACATATTTTAACATGATTTATGGAGGGAGTCAAAACAAACAACAACATAAGCCAAAATACATTGTCGAGATTAAGACTGGCAATGATCCATGTTGTAAATAAATGTTTCAAATGTAGCGTATACATTAACAAAATATTGGAATTTGAAAAATACATTAGCAAGGAAAGCAAGCTCGCATGGTGAAACCTTGGGTCTTCCAAAGGTCGAGTGTCCATAGTTCTTATGGGTTTAAACCCAAAAAGGACGGGTACAAAATCAAAATGTGATCATTGTAAGAAGTGGAACACCTGTGCTAATATTAAAAAACACAGCATAATTCCCAGCCCGCCTTTTGGCTTACAAGTCTTGAATTAAATTATTGACATGCAAAGTTGTGACAATGTGCTCAGAACCCATGGAAGAGTAATTCCATCCTGTTATCTTCACTTGTATTTCAATTTCCATCTATTGAATTTAGATACAGGTTGGTGTTAGCATGTCATAAATTAGCTTGCAATGTTAAATCATCCAACAAAAACTAACTATTTCTGAAATAACAGGCCACTAATAGAGTTCTATTTTTATAGAGCTCTAGAGACATGAGATCAGCTTAGGATACACCATGTCCTGCACCATAGAAGAGGAACTTGGATGACATCAAATCAATAAAAGTCTTCAAGGTAGTATATATGATGGAGGACTCCAAGAGATAGTAGGTTGTGGATGAAATTCCATACAATAATGGTAAGCATGTGTAGAGTATCAAATAGTAAGTGACATAGCAAATTTAGCAAGAAAATACAAAATTAATAATAGAAAGAGCACCCAAAACATGAGAACCAACTTACAAATGTTTAAGCTTTCTTACTAAATTAAGTATAAAGCTTGCCTTTCCTTTACAAGGAATCATTTGAGATTACAACATCCAAAGATTTGTGCCAAGTTCACCCAAGTACGTTTGATGAAGAACTACTTTTTGTTGTGGTCCCTTGGAGCAGGGATGTAAACAAGATGGTACCTTATCACCTTCTAACCAGTAGCATATCACTTCACCAATAATTTAATGGAATTCACAAGCCATAAATATAGACTAAGTGTTGGGGATGCGACCTTTACAAAAACAATATTCCTAGACAGTATACTCATTTGGAAGAGGAAAATATGGAAACTATCATGTGTTTACAACATATAATATTAAATAATAGTATTAAAATTTCCTATATGAAAACCACTGACAACATCCAAACCCATAGACCAAGAAGTAGAAACTGTGAAGAGTATGTTACAAATCATCTACGGGATATTTATCATCATTCCAGTCTTTATCATGAGTGCCCTTAATGATGCAAAGTGATATACACCTTCCTATCAAATGCAATGGACCTAATCCAAGAGACATGAATTGTAAAGGAATAGAGGAGAGTTATGTAGATTAGAAATATAGACTACATAGTATGAGGGCAATAGATGGCAATGATGTATAGAGAAGCAAGGACATAGGGGGTGTGTTCATTGTTGCAAAGTTGGATGGTTCGACAAGTTTTACTGTGTCACTATTTTGGACGAACATGTGTGTAGTATACGGTTGTGGGTTTCATATTTTTCTACGTGCATGTTACATAGATAACTAGAGAAATGGTTTATAAAGTTTTGATTACCATGTGTATAGAGAAGGAAGAACACCAATGCTAGAAAAAAGAATACCCTACACATTAATTTGATTAGAGTAAAACATAAGTCTACACATGAGACTTTGATAATCCAATTCCAATGGTTGGGAACTTGGTAATGAACTTCAGCCTGATGCTGTCAACGTAGCATCGCTAATTGCAGCAAAAACTCCATGAGCCTAAGAATGAAGATTTAATGTAACTTAGCAAAATTTGGATTGAAAGTGCCAAAAACAAAATTATGTTATATTTAGGACGACAAATAAATTACACACAAATCCATACGCCACAATAAAATTATATGATACTTTTGTAAATAGGTAAAACTAGACGTAGGAAAAAAAAATTACTTATCACATGTTATTCATCAGATCAAATTAGTTTTAACTTTAAGTCATTAGTATAGATGAAAAACCTTATCGAAGAGCTAGGAAGAAATTTTTGTTCCAAATGATATCTTTGAAGTATATCAAAGTAAGTCAGTTTTTGGAGTGATGAATCAGGCCTGTTTGCATAAAACAACTGAATAGAAAATTTGAGTAAAAAGCAATGAAATATGGCTTGCCATCATCTTGTAAGTTTTCTATATTCATTAATAATAAGGCTACTGCTGATTTTTCTGAAAATTTAAATGTCTCTGAAAGAGCGTAATGTGAGGCTAAGGGCAATGAATTGCATAATGCACCCACCCGCTTATTATGTTTGCTCAACAAAACAAGCTTCATATAAATGTATTCTCATGGCTCACGGTTGCAAAATATATACAAAATGGATTTGTTGAGAAGGTTTTACAAAGCATTAAGCAATTGCATTTGGCAGTTATAATGTTGAAGTTCTAGAAAATAGTGCAACAATGGATGTGGTCTCATAGAATGCTCGCAAGTGTATACAAAATATGATTTTTTTTGTGATACATTGAACAATTTGTACAGAGCAAAGATAAGGTGTGCTAATGTTTTGATAGAATGCCTCGAAGAGATGTCATCTCATGCAGTAGAATGATTGCAGAATATACACAAAATAGATTCTATGAAAATTATTTTTTAAAATCTCAAGTAGATGCAAATAATAGGGGTAAAGATTCAGTTCCAAACGTTTTCCATCATTCTCTCATAGATTTTGTTCCTAAGCCATATTTGAATACAATACTTGTTACAGATTATCAATATCTTTTGGTAACCATTTGTCTCGCACAACTTTGCTTGAAAATTGAGTTACCCAACCTTGTTTTTGGTGAAAAATAATTAGTTTCTTCTCTCATTCCATGATCCTTTAGAGGTGCTCTACAATGATGAAACATATTAATTAGATATTAAATATAATAATTTTTGTAGTTATGGTTCGACCAAGATTAAATTTTGAATCAAAGGAGGAAAGGAGGCAATATCAAAGAGAATATTGAAGACGATAACGAGAACAAATGACAAATAATGAGAGGGAGGAGGAAAGAAGAAGAATTAATACAACAGACAAGAAAAGATATACTACATGAAGGGCATAAGTGATAGTAGAAGAATTAGAATTTCAAAATAGACATGAAGGAAATATGATTAGGAATAGTCGTCAACAAACATCTAAAGAAATTTTTCATTCTCAAAGAGAACAAAGGCAACAATTTGATACCCAATCAAGTGAAAGACACAATAACCCAACAAATGCAAATTCAAGACCAATAGAATGTGTACCAGAAACACCTATACATGAAAGTCAAAATGAGATGAATTTAGGTTTACAAGGCAATGTACAAAATTTTCCGAACCCAAATGGAATGCTTCAAACTAATTTCCACAGATTCTAAATGCAATTTTGACATCAATTAGATAGATTTAGAACACTAAACATGTGTTATGTTTGTCAAGAATGCTATCTAGGAATCAAAGCACGTCATACCTCTGAAGGTCCTATATGTAATAGATGTCGATAGGAGATAGGAAATAATAGATTTTCTACTTCAAATAATATGGATCCTATGCCACAACCAAATGAGATTGCAAATTTAACTCAGGTTGAAGAAATGTTGATTTCATGTGTTAGCCCAATACTACAAATTACACATGCAATAGGTGATCAATATAAATAAAAAGGACACATAAGTTTTCCATAAAATGTGGAACATGTTTCAAAAGTTTTGCCACATTCAATACAAAATTTTCCAATCATTATTATTTGGGGAAGGGATCAACATGGCAAAAATTATAGTTCTTTATAGTCAATAGAGATTGTGTGTATAGGGCATTAAAATACAAAGTAGAGCATGACAAGTTTTATTTAGATGTTAGAATTGATGAAAATGCTCTTAAAGATCTGTTAATAAATTTTGATGAAAATATTTTCAACATATTATAGAAAGTGCATATGGAATTTGATTCAAATGCAAATGAAATCATATTTTTTGGTCTAGTCGTGGAAATAGATCGACTCGAACAGGTAGCATGGTTGGTTAAGGGCTTTGGGTTCATCCCATATAGGTCTTGAGGTCGACTCATGCTCCTGGATGATAAATGGTAAGGGTCGTGTCGGGTGTGTTCTGTGCCCCCAAAGGACTAGTCTCGCCATTTATGTTTGGGTCCCCAGTCGAGGATCGAGAGGTGCGGATTGGTGCGGTTGTAGCGACTCCAGAGTTGTACTTGTTTTGGAGCCAGTTATGATGCTTTGTATTCATCTATTTTGTATCATGGTATCTTGTGTATGGTTTCCATTTATGTTTGGAAACACTTTTGTATCATTGTATCTCTAGAACATTGTACTGTAATGTAATGTTATCTCGGTGTGGATATTGGCCGTGGCAGTTATTATTCATTGTGTTGAGTTAATTATGTATATGTTGTATTTACTCAGATGGTTTCTTATCAATGCTTTATCATGTATGTGTTCTATTTATTAATGTTTATTTTGTTATGGGTTATATCTTTGGATTTTATTCTTTATTGTCGTTGTGTGGATCTAAGTCTCGTAATGACTCCTCGTGTACCCCAAGGGATGTATGTGTTAATGAATCTACTTAAATGAAATTCATGTTTTGAATTAACGTGTATTCCATGTATGTTATGTTTATTTTTTATTTTTTAAATTGTGTAGAAATTATTGTTTAATTGTCCTTTGGGGTTCGCACGGCGGGGCGTTACAACATTGGTATCAGAGCATAGGTTCATACACTGGGCACTATGTGTGCTCACTATGTAACCTTGCGCTTAGACCCGCGAGTCTTGAGTTTCACTTTTCTGCTATCATTGTTGTGGACCTGAGTTTCTTTTGTTTTCTGGTGTCGGGTCGATGGTGTAGGAAACTGATGGGAAAGGATAGGACCCGCGGTGTAGTGCGCAATGCACCGATATCCTTCCTGTCGGGGATGCTCTATGGACCCTTGAGTTTTAGTGTGATGTGTTTCTTGGTGATGTGTTTTATGTGTGTGATTATGTCAAGTGTGTGTGGATTTGCGATTTTGTTGTCCTTGAGTGATGAATTATGTTTTCTTGAATCTGTGAAGGTGTAAAATTTTACCCTTTTTATTGAAATTAATGTGAATTTTGGTGTTGAATAATGGTTAAAGTGGAGTTCTTTGTGTGAAAATTATGATTTTTAACGAAAATGTGAGGTTTGGTGGATAATTATTTTATGATTTTAGCAGAATATAGTATCTTTAGGCGAAGATGCAACTTGAATTATTGGTACTAATGTGCAATGCTCTATGGTAGCTTTTGATTTACAGGAAGTGGGCTTCAGAAAGCATAGTGATGAAGGTAATGTAATTGTAATATGCAGGTATAGATACTTATAATGTCAAGTAGTAATTCATTTTAGTGGATGAATTAGGTTTATGGTTAGTATCCTTATATGAATATTTCCTAATTAATTAGAAGAAAATTGTTTACAAGTTACTAGAATTGTTTTGATTACTATGTGTGTGGTTTGGTGGGAGGGACAGTGTAGTATCACTCGCTTGCGAGTGCCCTACTATGCTGGGAGTTCCTCTCACGAAGTAATTATGATATATATATGTATTGTGCACAACGTTTGTTTGCATGCAGGATTGCGGGAACTAAGTCTCGATTCCACCTGCATTGTCAGGACAGGGCGAGCATCATAAACACACAATGGGATTGATGTGGAAAATAGGAACTGACAAGAAAGTTCCCCAACCTAGTTCATCATCTGTCCTTGTGTTTGTCAAATTGGTTTGGTTGCAACCCTGCCACCACTTTTGTTTTGGTATCATTTCCTTATTTTTGGTTTGTTTAATTTTCGTTGTTTACTTGATGACATTTAATTGATGTTTTAATTTATGGTGCTGATATGCTTTTGATCATTGATATTGTTGTGTTGTCATGTTTATGATTGAGCTCGACTTCCAGGAGTAAGTCAATTTTTAAGAGGGGGAGGATTTAATGCCCTCCGTGTCGGTTGTTCTGAGCTTGTGTGTGAGTTTCTGTGTGTGCTTCATTGATTACTGTGTTATTTGATTATGTGGAAAATATAATATGTTAGTAATCATGTTTAAATAATTAATTAAATTATAAGTGATTTGCAAAGTTATTTAAAATATGATTAGAAATTAAAATCATAATCAATTAAGTTAAATCAAATGATTTAGAACAAATGATCAAATTAATCTAATTCGTTAAAAGTAAAAGTGACATTATTAGATAAATTGATTTAAATTGTTGAAGTTAATAATCATTATGAGCAAAATAGTCTTGAAAAGATAATTATTTTAATAAGAAATTTAAATGGATAAGGAAATAGGAAGTTGAAGTGTTTTAAAGCCAAAAATGAAACTTCACCTATAGAGCATTTGGAAGTCGAAGAGAACTGGAGAATATGAAGAATAAATAAATAAAAGTTGTAGTAGTTTGCAAAAATATTAATGGTGTTTTGAAGAAAATTTTGTAAATAGTTGTTTTTAATTATTTTAATATGCATGTGTTTATTTAAATTGATTGTGGAAATGATAAATGAATAAATAAATAAAAAGCTCAATCTTTTGTGGATTCGAATGGATTGGAATTTTATTTTTTTAAAAAGAAGTGACTTTTGGCATTCGCTAGAAAAAGAAATGGAAGAGACTTTGGTGGAAAGATTTTTATTTAGAGGATTTTGTATTGGAAGGGGGGGGGAGCTTGCTGAAACTGGGAGTTGAGTACGACCAATTATTCTACCGGTGATGTGAAGACAAGAGAAGGTTGAATCTGCGTGTTGCACTTATACCATTTTTTTTTTATGTGCCTTCATCTGTCTGTCGATCTATCACAATGGAATTTAAGGTGATTATTTTTGAGTAAAACAAGTGAGTGTCAATACCAGGTACGATCTCTTCTTTTCTTTCTGATATTGATACTGAGATCTGCTTATGCAATGCTTATCATCTATCTGAAAGTGCCCTTAATTTTACCATCATCCATCTAGTTTCTGATGAATCGGTTACCTTATCAATGAATTTTGACACCTTTATAATGTTCTTCTTTTCTTTTATATTTATTTCATACTTTTGATGAGATACATCCTCCTCGCGTTGTCCTCAGCCATTAATATTGTTTGTTAGGCTGTGTAGATTTTAATAGGCTCCCTGTTTTATTGGCCATCTATTCTTGCCGTCACACCTGGGACATAATAGGAAGTTTAAAGATTTAAATAACCTGCGTAATTCTTCTGGCAATCTATCGTAGTTGCTGCACATGAAAGTAATAGGAAACTTTTAAAAGTTTAAATAGTCTCTTTGATTTTTATCAACCTATCACAGCGACTCACTTGAACATGGTAGGGTGTATAGATTTAAATAAACTCTCTGATTTTTAATATCATATCCCAAATTTTATCCTCAAGACTGCAGGAAAATGGCTTCTCACGTTTTTGCAATCGTAACCATCTCAAACTTGGAGGAAGCTTGGTTCGTGTGTCTTCTCTGATGCCGTCAATGAGCAGATTGTTCAAGTGAAGAAATTGGGGACCAATGAGCAGATTATTTAATTCTCTTGGTCTGCGCAATGTTTCAAGCCTTTGCCAATTACCTCCATTTAGTCGAAGCTGAGAGAAATTGATGTTATTGGATACAGTGTTTAGATGGGCTCCTTCGCATAGTCTGGTAATCTAAATTTATATAATCTCCCTGATACCACTGGAAACCTTCCACCGCTATAGTATTTATACTTAGGAGAGTGTACAAATTTAAATAACCTCCCTGAAACCATTGGCATCCCAACTCAGCTGCAATGTCTAAAATTCATTTATACTTGGCAACCTATTACTGTGGCGCCATTTAGAGTAGAGGCATTGTGCAGAATTAAAGAGTCTCTCTGAAACCTTTGGAAACCGTCCCAGCTACAAAGTTTAGATTTGCATAGGTGTAGTAAATTAAATAATTTCTCCGATTTCATTTGTCAAACTATCTTAGCCGTGTACATAAACATAATAGAAAGTTTAAAAGTTTTAAATGATCTCTCTGATTTTATTAATCAACCTATCTTTGTTGTAGCTATATTCACTTAGTTTAGTGACAACATCAAGAATATAAACATAAACATAGATTAGAGGATGGTTAACCTTTGGATATCTTTTCAACATATCTTGACGTCTTGATATATATCATTGTCCGCATAATAATTTATTATTATCCACCCAGCTAAGATAATAGATATGGCTCAAAATTGGAGATTGGGAAAATGTTATAAAGAATTTTAATTAGATAGTTGATTAGTAAATAAAGTATTTAATTCACTTTAGAAAAATGAATTGGGTAAATAATTAAAGTGAAAATGGTTATTTCAATAGGTTATTTAATAAAATATTATTTAATAAAGGATTTTAACGGAATAAATATTATTAAAATAGGTATTTAATTTTGTTATAGATAAATGAACTGTGTATTTAGTTAAAGTAAATTGATTTATATGGTTAATTAAGATTTAGGGTTCGTTAAAGGAGATAAGTGATTCTACATTTACATAGTTTCTTTTACTTGAAGGTTAAATGATAAAGTTATTTTTAAGTGAGAATAAATACCAGGTTCATAGGTTAATTAATTTAAATGATACTGATTAAATGTTAAATGGTTTTAATTACCCTTTTGTTAACTAATGAGTCTGTGAATGATAATGATTTATCAAAACTACTATGTGAAATAATTCATTAGTATCATCACTTTAGTATTATAATAAGGTTGTAATTTATAGAATTGTCATCTTAGTAATACATTTTAAAGTTATAATTAGGATTCGTAGTAAACAGTCGATAGAGATGGTTATCTTATAAATGATATAGTTATTTTAAATATAATTATTTGTAGTAAATACTCTCTTAATTAAATTAAGTGGATATGTTAAAATAAGTGATAAGAACGTTGATATAATGCTTAGATTAAAGGAGAAATTTTTATGTATAAATACACATCTGGATAGCTTTAGGCTCTTTTCAATTAAATGAGTTTATTTTGGATAAGATATATATAATGTTTCTTTTATTATTAGTGGTTAAATATACCTGTGAATGTTTGTATTATATTAGTCCAATACTTTATTAAGGAGTCTATACTTGATAGTTGTTATATTAAAATAGTAGTCTTAAAAAAATATATTTGTGATTGGGACATTAGTTGCATTTTGTTAGTTATTTAATCTTGTGATTACATCAAGGGGGTAATGTTTAGAGGGGAAACAATATATTGATTCCTTGGGATCATTAGAGAGTTAGTTTTGTGGATGCATTTGGAAATCTTACAATTGGTGGTTGTATTAACTCTTTAATTGAGGAATTGTGCATGTTAGAATTAATCATCATGGTTAAGTATTGTAGTAAACTCTATTTGTCTTCATTTTGGTAGTTTTATAAATTTGCTCTAACGTTGAAATAAATGGTTCTTGAATTGAGACTTCCTTTTAATTATTTCTTTTGGATTGTTGATTAGGGGATAACTTTATGACGACCCGAGTCTCTAGCAAATGTTGTCCTTATATGGATACTTATTTAGAATCTTGAGATGGTAATTGTTTTGGTCGTTAAGTAGGTTGTTTTCTTTTATTTGGAAATGCGAATAGATAATTGTTGTCATTGCTATGTTGCTAATTTTATGAAGGTGATTTGCATACCACTATAAGGGGGTTCTTGTGAGGAGAAAATTGAGGTCTCCCATGGAATGCCTAGTTGGTGGCTTTTGGTTTTATTAAGTGATTTTTGTTGAATTAAAGGTTGATTTTCTTCTATGATTCCTTTTTGAGGTGACACCATTGTTGAATTGTGGTTGGGTCTTGATGAATCTTCTTTTTTTTTTTTGGCCTTTCTGAGTTAATCTCATATTTGAGGAAATTTTATCCTTGTGTTGGAATTATTGGAGAAATACTCATGTTGCTTCATTTTACCCTTGTTTGTGGGTTTTCATTCTTTTGGCTTCCAGAGGCTTGAGATGATTGATAATTGATGTTATTTCTCTTTATGTGCCCTTGTTTTGGCAAGTGCTTTGGTTTCATGATTTTTAAAAGGGTTGTACAGGAATTGTTGAGACTTGGATATTGTATTTATAGCGAGATGGGTAATGCCTCGCATGCTTCTCAGTTGAGATCTTATATTCTTATTTTGATGGTACAACCCTTGGTTTCTTGGTTTTGATGTTGTTGGGTCTCTAGGGAGAGTGGCTCCTTGTGGGGGCCGGCGCCCCGTTTAAGGGGAAGGGCTCAGGAGAACCCACGAGTGAGTTAGTAAACAAGTGATAACCTAATAATTAACTTAGGAGGGTTGGGTAGTAATATCATTATAAGATTTAAAAAAAATGGATGCCTTGTCTTCATTAGTGCTTCCGCAGACTAATGGAAGGCTAAGAAGGCCGTGGTTGGCAAGGTCGTAACCTCGTCTTCATGAGAGGTTATCAGCTCCGCATGAGCTACCCTATGGTGCCAGCACCTCAAGTAGGAGGAAGGGCCAGGAGATCCATAGATGGGGGCCGGAACCTCAATTTGGAGGAAGGGCCAGGAGAACCCATGCAGGCTATGCGATGACACTCTTCCCTAGTTGCCCATGTGTTTTACTTTATTGTGTTCCTCTGGAAGTAGGTTTTGGGAGTTGGTTTAGATTGTTGTTTGAATTGATTTAAATTGATTTATGATTATTATTTTAATAGATCTTTAGTATGTTTTGTGGTCTTGTATGATCTCATTTATATTTGATTTACAATCTTGTATCTTATGATACTGTGATATGATGTTATTGTATTATTTGATTGAAATTTGGAATGGTATTATGTTTATTCAGTTTAATTTGGAAGTATTTCACGATCATCCTTTGATTACTTTTTTACTGGTCATTGCTTTAATTTATGTGATGGCATTTATGATTTTAAGTTATTATGTCGACTCTTGTAATCCTTGAGTTTTATGATACTTTTGTATGATGTTGAGTCTTGTGGTTCCATGTTTGGATGTTCTTGGTTGTGGTCTCTTTCTTGTTAGCTCCTAGCACGGGGGGTGGGTCTTCGGACTCACATGGTCGGGTGGGACGTGCTAAGCACCCCATTGGGTCCCTAGTCGAGGATCGAGAGGTGTGGATTGGTGCGGTTGTAGCGACTCCAGAGTTGTACTTGTTTTGGAGATAGTTATGATGCTTTGTATTCATCTATTTTGTATCATGGTATCTTGTGTATGGTTTCCATTTATGTTTGGAAACACTTTTGTATCATTGTATCTCTAGAACATTGTACTGTAATGTAATGTTATCTCGGTGTGGATATTGGCCGTGGCAGTTATTATTCATTGTGTTGAGTTAATTATGTATATGTTGTATTTACTCAGATGGTTTCTTATCAATGCTTTATTATGTATGTGTTCTATTTATTAATGTTTATTTTGTTATGGGTTATATCTTTGGATTTTATTCTTTATTGTCATTGTGTGGATCTAAGTCTCGTAATGACTCCTCATGTACCCCAAGGGATGTATGTGTTAATGAATCTACTTAAATGAAATTCATGTTTTTAATTAACGTGTATTCCATGTATGTTATGTTTATTTTTTATTTTTTAAATTGTGTAGAAATTATTGTTTAATTGTCCTTTGGGGTTCGCACGGCGGGGCGTTACAAATCAACATGGAAAAAATTATAGTTCTTTATAGTCAATAGAGATTGTGTGTATAGGGCATTAAAATACAAAGTAGAGCATGACAAGTTTTATTTAGATGTTAGAATTGATGAAAATGCTCTTAAAGATTTGTTAATAAATTGTGATGAAAATATTTTCAACATATTATAGATAGTACATATGGAATTTGATTCAAATGCAAATGAAATCATATTTGTTGGTCTAGTCGTGGAAATAGATCGACTCGAACAGGTAGCATGGTTGGTTAAGGGCTTTGGGTTCATCCCATATAGGTCTTGAGGTCGACTCATGCTCCTGGATGATAAATGGTAAGGGTCGTGTTGGGTGTGTTCTGTGCCCCCAAAGGACTAGTCTCGCCTCTGCTCATCTCCTTCATCCCCCAAAACCTAGCAAAAAAGTAAGACCAAGGCAAGGGTGGTGGAGCTCGCTGGGCGAAGTCGCAGATCTAAGCGCAATGGACACGAGGATTGGGGATACCTCTGAGTTACCAAAAAAACAAGGAAATAGATCAAGGTAATATTATTGAGCACACAACATCAATGGCTTCTAGACCACCTAATGCCCAAAGAGAAATGGAATTAATTTATGCATGGGTTAATAACCCTAATGAAAATTTAACAACATTGATGGATTGGCCAGGAATAGGTGCATCTCCTATAAATGAATGTCACTTCAGGATTACTTGATATGACATTCCCAACATTGTTCCTTGATGGTAGATGTGATTGGTTAGAACCACAAATGAGGTGAGTGCATTTGCATGAATTTTTCAAGCACCTATTGTAGTATAGGGATCATCGCTTTGGTAGTCATCCAAGGTTTAGATATTTCATGATGAACATGATAATGAACACTGTACACAAAACTCATTTGTTGTATTTGTAAAAAGAAGTTTTCAAGACATGCCAATCACCATCAATGAGTTGTGTGAGCATATGGAAAACATGCCACACTCCCATCTAGCTGATAAGTTGATGTGAATTGAAACAACATTAAGGGGTACAAGGTCATATTGGAAAAAATTTCATGCAGAACTCACTGAAATGATTCATCAAATAGGTTCTCCTATAATATTCTTTACCTTAAGTGTTGCAGACATGTATTGGTTTGATTTGCATGCACTAATGCCAGGAACACAACCAAATACTCCAAGGGAGGCTCAACATTGGTGAAAACAAAATGTCATTGACTATCCTTATATAGTCGCACATTACATGCATTTGAGACATTCAATATTGAAAAAATAAATACTAGAAAAAGGAATGAATGTTAAAGATTACTGGTGCAAATATGAGTGGCAACATAGGGGCTCACCGCATGTGCATGGATTCATATGGATACATGGAGCACCAAATGTGGACAATATTGATTGGTCAAATGAAGAGAAATGCAAAATTGTTGAAAGATATTTCCATTGTATTGTGCATGCATAGAATCCTAGAGAAGATCCACATCAATGAAACATACAGGTATGTTTTAAAAAATTGGACGTATACATGTGCAATATATTAAATAAACTATTTTTAGTGTATGATATAACTAATATATTTGTATTTTCAACTATAGGTATTCCAAAATTTTTCTCAACATCCATGTCTTAGAAATACAAGATAACTCATAGAGATAGATGTTGACCATGAATATAAAGAGATCCTAAACTGTGTACAGTGACACACAATGTGTAGGGAAGCTGCATGCCTACGAAAAAAATAGAGGAACAATGGTTTGCATGTAACTATTTAAACAAGTTAAAATATTTATATCAAAGTGAAATATAATATAATTGTCAAGTACTAAAATTGATGACATATTTATATTGATTTTAGGTATAATGCTTCCTGGCCATTGAATTTGGAGGGATCCAAATTATATGAAGACATAGAAACGGGTAAAAAAATATGAGCCAGATAGAAATGATGATAGAGTAAACTCACACAATTGGTACATATTGTAATTGTGGAGAGAAAATATAGATTGGAAACTTGTTCTTTCTAAACATGTTGTGATCAAATATATTGCAAAGTATGCAACAAAAGCAGAGAAAAGCTCTGAAACATACCACCAAATGTTGATGCATCTTGCAAACATAGAAAACATTGATGATTTAGCTGCAAGAGAATATAGAAGGCTTTTGACAAAGTCTATTATAAAAAGAGACATTGGATCTCAAGAAACATGCCACATACTTCTAGAACTTCCTTTGGTAGAGAGTAGCAGAATATTTGTCAATATAAATGTATTACATGAGGTGTTCAGACCTGTAAGTGTAAATGATGAAGAGAACAATGAAGAACAGTCAAAAATTTTCATTGATGGATATAAAACAAGGCCTTTTTCTATGGAAGCTATCACATGAATTAATGTAGCCAAATCATGGATATATAATCCTAAAAGAAGACATAAAAAATGGGAGCTAAGACAAACAACTATTATTGTTAGAGTATATCCTAGGTTTTTATCCATTCCTCCATGTGAGTTAGAAAAATAGATTGACTTTTTCTTATCAGAATTATTATTGTACAAACCATTTCGTGACATCAAAAGAGATATTAGTCACAATAATGACTCCATAATAGCAAACTGAGAGTCATTTCACTATAACCCTTGCCATGTGGAACAAAGAACAAATGTAGAAAATGTTGAAAACATCAGTCATTCCAAAATTGAAAACAATGAAGCTATTCAGCAAAATATTGCAGAGCATGGATGGGAAATAATATCAAGACTACATAATGGTCAGCATATCAAAGTTTTTGAAATAGATATGTTGGGTAGAAGAGATGTTGATAGACAAAAAAATTGGTGTGATGAATACCAAGGTGAAGTGTACACAAATCAAGCAATTAATTTCATAAGCAACATGAGAGATCATGGGTGTCTCATACATGATGAGATACCATAGTGTATTGACTATACAAACCTCAGGGATCATAAAAAATGAAAGGAACTCAACATAATTATGGCACACTACCATAATAATCAAAATCCATCACCATTTCTAATGATAATTCAAGGAACAACAAGAACATGAAAGTCATATCTAATTGGTGTTATTAGTCAATCTCTTGAAAATGCAACAATTCCAGATTGTTCTACCCTTCTATCATTTGCACCAACTAGATTTTTTGCATTCAACATAGGAGCATCCACAGTTCAGTAAAAACTGAGAATCCCAATATGATATTTTTCTCAACTTGAAGGAGTAAGACTAACAAGTTTTCAAGAAGAAATGACACACATCAGATACATTTTGATTGATGAAATGAACTTCATTGGTCAAAACTTGCTAGAGAACATAGATTCTCGACTTCAACAAGCATTCCCACAGAATGCAAACATTAATTTTGCAGGTATACAAATGATTATGATTAACATAAATAACTACTTTATATTCTAATACAAGCAATTTACAAATATAAAATCTTTATAGATATAATATAAATAGTAATGATAATAATTGTCATCAATTATCTTTTAGGTATATCTATGATTTTGGTTGGAGACTTGAGTCAATTGCCTCTAGTTAATGATAGACCAGCATATGATAGCAACTAGAGAGCTAAGTTACTATGGGAAGAATTCAAAACAATGGTTACTCTAGATAAAATATTTAGACAAGATGGACAAAACATCCATCAACAAATATTTTGTCAACTATTGAAAAATGTGAGAGATGCAAACCAAACGATTGATGATTGGAAATTTCTTATGACAAGAACCACTATTACCATAGGTGCAACAAGAAATAAGAAGTTTGAAAATGGTGTTCATTTGTTATCCACAAATGATAATATTCATAATTGTAACAAGAAAATGCTATACTCATTGACGTGTCCTATTGCACATAGTGTTGCAACAAAATCAGGAAGTATTAATGCAACAAAAAGATGCTTAAATGATGAGTTTGATCTAGAATTATTGATTTGTAAGGATTCCAAGGTAATTTTAACCTCAAACCTTTGAATACAAGTAGGTCTTATGGATGGAGCTTTAGGATATATATTTGAAAGATTGTATACAAACCTAGAAGTGGTCCACTAGAACCACCAACATATGTAATGGTTGAGTTTGAAAGCTATTCAAGAATATTGTTTGATGACTCTAATCCAAATACAATTCCAATTACAACAATACATAGGGGGAGGAAAGTCCAAATATCATTAATATTGGCTTGGGCATTGACAATTCTCAAATCACAGGGTTTGACTCTTTCAAAATCCACTGTTGATATTGGACTAAGAGAAAGAATGGGATTGACATTTTTCACCATATCCCATGTAAAATCTCTAGATGGCCTAAGAATTATGCCACCATTCACATGTGACCATTATGAGAAAATGAAAAAAGGTAGACAACTTGCCAAGAGAAAGGCTAAAGAAAATAGACTAAAATTTTTAGAAGATAATTGATGTAATATATTTTCTTCAATTTTGTTTCAATGAGTATCAGATTTCTATATGTAATATATTTGTATGATTTTGAGTTTTATGCTCTTCAATTCTTCTATGTTTAATGCATTGAAAATTCAACAAATAAATGTTCCTTATGTAACATAGTTATGATACTTTTCAAATGCTTCTAATGAGTTGTAGTAAATTTAAAATTCATTTGGTACCCACGTGGATTCTTCATATTTCACACCATAATTTAAATAATTGGTATGTTTCATATGATGCTTCTCACATATTCAATAAGTATTTAGTACTTCAAATATATATAAATAATCTAATGATGATGGTGAATAATGAATTTTATATTTAGTTCTAAATTCTTAATGATTAATTAGCCTAATTTGCTTTTTGTAGAATGGCAACAATAAATGAATCATATGAAGTAGAACATTCAATGTCAAAGCCACCATCAAGACATGAATCAATTGATTCTAATACATATGTTGAGACACCTATTGAGAAGTTGGGTGTTGCCACAATAGTGGTTTACACTTTTTGGAAGATCTTGATTTTTGCTGAAATCACATATTTTTAGAAAATATAATTATTTAAGCCTTGAAATGTTCCATTTAAAGGATTCCAATTGAAGAGGGTTTGATCAAACCACCTTAAACCAAGCCCCCTTGGATAGAACCCCACTAGTTTTAAACCATACCTATAACAGAGTCTCCTTTACACCTATCAAAATGTTGATAAAAAAACCACTTTTGATTTACCTTTTGGGGGATCAAATGAATTCATTTAAATTTTTTTTGTAAGTATGCAGTCCTTATTATAAGCTTCCAAAAAATTATAATTTTAATTAAATTAAATTTGATTATTATATTTATTTTGTATTTCTTGTGAAGGTTTTTCACCAAAAATCAAGCTCTTTGTTCTGCACATGTGGAAAAATAGTAGATTATAAAATAAAAAAATTAGTGCACCAGATATTGAATTCCTTGATCCAACAAAAAAAGAAAAATTGAATTTCGATACATACAAAAAAGTTACACGTTATATGGTCCACCTATGTTTGAATTGTAATTGGTTTGACTTTGAAAATTGATATAGGAAAAAATGTTCAATAAAACACTATGAAACCAATTGGAAGCACTAGATATCATAGTCACAAATATAAATTCGAAAAAAATAGAATTTTATCCTTCATGGAAAAAAAGTTATGCGTTATATGTGAGCGTCACTCCTTAAAAATGTTGTTTACTAAAAAAAATAGTTTTCGAAGGAGATGGAAAAAGAAGTGCAATCTAATTCCAAAAATTTAGAAAAAAAAATAATTTAGAAACTACAAAAAAATGTCATAAATCACTATTTTGCATCATCTTTAAATTCCTCATGGTTCAACCGCTATAGGTTCCCGAAAGTGAAGATTCACTTAGAAAAAAAATTTCAATGTCCAGTTTGGCCAAAAATTTGCAAACTAGTATTGTGGGATCACCTAGTTGTGTAAATCAATTGAACAACATTGTGAATAGATCATTAATGAACTTGAAGATACAGCATATCTTGTAGTAGTAGTTGAAGAAGAAGAAATCATCCAAACGAAAGATATAGCTCAAAAGTTTCATAAAACATGCCAAAAAGTTGCAAGATTTTCTAGTTTTCAAGAGAAATATTTTATGATGAGCAATATGAACAAGGATCTTCTAACAAATTATAGAAGAATTCCTACTATTTTTTAATGATAATTAGAATAGAGAAACAAGAATTATATATACTGCTTTCTGATCTTTGCTTAACTCATATGAATAGTATTTTGATAGAGACTTTGATGTATATTTTGTTAAAAACATTGTTCCTATTTCTTCTATATGTAAGTCGATGACTTTTTATGTAAATAGTTCAATTTTTGTTGTTTGAAATATTATGTAGCTATTTCCAATTATGTAAGTGATTTCTTGGGGACGTGGATCTACTTGAGAATTCAATGCTTTCATATGTCAAAAACTATTAAATTTAATAAACTAAGATTTATTAATATATTGGTGGAAATAGTTCAAGTAAAAATACAACTCTAGCTTATAAATTTTTTAATTTACCAAAGTATTTTTTATGATAGATATTTGAAATGCACTTCCATATTTTCAAAATAAGAAAATAATAATACTACAAGAAAATGCTTATCTTTTTCAAAATTTCAATTTCAAATAGAAATTTTAAATGTTGTTCTAATAGTGCTTATGTATATGATAGTGTTTATTTAATTTTGTATGACAAACACTTCAAATTTTTCTATATTTGTATGCCATTATTTTAATTTAAATAAATATGTGTAATGATTTTTTTAATGACTATTTATTTATCTAAATTTTAAGACATTAATTTAAACAATTAACTTATATATTTATTAAAGTAATGTCTCTTGACAACATATCTAGGAATTATTTTATAACATATATCTACATATATAAATTATATATTATTTGAACATAAACAACAAATCTAACACTAAAACAATTTGTATTCGTATATCTAACTCTAATTTGAACTATAATCCTAACTAGCATATATATATTAATTTATAAATAATATATATAAAAATGTCAAGAGATATCCTTCTCGAGGCATCTATTGCACTTTTTTGTGACTAATTGATAAAAATAGATGCATTGAGAAGGATATCTCTTAGTGTTTTTATATATGTTATTTATAAATTAATATATATATGCTAGTAGCATTCACACCATGACATGGAAAACAAAATTATTAAGGTTAGGGTTAGGGTTAGGCTTATGATTAGGATTACTATTATCATTATGAGTAGGGTTATGGTTATGGTTAGGGATAGGAATAGGGTTAGGGTTAGAGTTAAAATTAGGATTAGGATTGGGTTAGCCTTAGTAATAAAATTAGGGTCAGGGTTAGCGTTGGGGTTACGATTATGATTAGAGTTAGAATTAGAATTTAGGTTGAGGTTATCATCTCAATTATGGTTAGAGGTAGGGTTACGATTAGGATAAGTGTTATCATTATGAATAGGGTTAAGATTACACTTAGAGATAGGAATAGGGTTAGGGTTAGATTTAAAATTGGGATTAGGGTTGGGTTAGCATTAGTAGTAAGATTAGGGTTAGGGTTAGGGTTACGATTATGATTAGAGATAGAATTAGAATTAGAGTTACGATTATAATTATTATTACGATTAAGGTTATGGTTAACACGTTAGTATTGGGATTAGGGTTAGGGTACAAGTGTTATTTTTAGAATTAGCATTAGGGTTAGGTTTAGTGTTATGGTTAAGGGTTACAGTTAGGGTTAAGGATACAAAAAATTAAGGTTAAGTTTGGGATTAATCCTAACTATTATATTAACTATGAGTCAAATCCTAATTGTAACCCTAATTTTAATCCAAATTATAAACCTATTTATATGTCTAATCCTAACCCTAACCATAACATTGATCCTAATTTTATATCTAAGCCAAGTCTAATCCTAATTCTACTAGTATTCCTAAACTTAACCCTAATCCTAACCCAAAGCCTAATACCATTTCTATCTTTAATCCTAAACCTAACCCACATCCCAATAGTAAAATAAATCCCAACCTTAACCCTAATTTTATCTATAACATTAACCCTACCCATGATCCTAATTATTTCTCTAATCTTAACCCTAACCTTAACCCTACCCATGATCCTAAATATTTCTCTAATTCTAATTCTAACCATAACCATAACCCTGAGCCTACCATTGATCATACTTTTATCTCTAATCATAACCCTAACCCTAACCCTGTCCCAAGTTTTAACCCCAAACATAATATCTAACCCAAAATCTAATCCTAATCCTTAATCTCAACCTATTTTTAGACCTAACCCTTTTTATATATGCTAATCTCAACCCTAACCCTACCACTCATCTTAAATATAATCCTAAACCTAACCCTAACCCTATTGCTCATCTCAAACATATTTCTAAACCTAACCCTTTTAATATATTCTAACCCTAACCCTAATCCTAAACATAATCTTAAAACTAAACCTAATTCAAGTGTATTAATGCTAACTGCAACCCAAATATCAATTTTATCTCTAAACCTAACCCTAACCCTAACCCAATAATAAAATTTACCCTAACCATAACCTTGAACCATAACACTAAACCTAACCCTAATGCTAATTCTAAAAATAACACTTACCCTAACCCTAATCCCAATACTAATGTTAACCCCAACCTTTATCGTATTTCTATCTGTGACCCTAATCCTAACCTTAACTGTACCCTTCATCGTAATTCTATGTAATTCTAACCCTAACCCTAATTGTGATGATAACCCCAACCCAAATTCTATTTCTAACTCTAATCATAATCGTAACCCTAATCTTACTACTAATGCTAACCTAACCCTTATCCAAATTTTAACCCTAATCTTACTACTGAATCTAACTCTAACCCTAACCCTATTCATAGTGATAACACTAATTCTAATTGTAACCCTAACCCCAAAGTCCTAATTGGGATGATAACCACAACCCAAATTTTAATTGTAACTCTAATCATAATTGTAACCCTAGCCATAACCCTTGAACCCTAATCATATTCATAATGATAACACAAATCCTAATAGTAACCCTAACCCTAACCCTAATCTTACAACTGAGGCTAACCCAACCCTAATCCCAATTTTAACTCTAACCCTAATCCTAATCCAAATTATAACCCTAACCCTAACCATATTCATAATGATAACAAAAATCCTAATAGTAACCCTAACCTTAACCCTAATTGGGATGATAACCCCAATCCAAATTTTAATTGTAACTCTAATCATAATCGTAACCCTAACCCTATTCATAATGATAACACTAATCCTAATCGTAACCCTAACCCTAACCCTAATTAGGATGATAACCCCAACCCAAATTTTAATTGTAACTCTAATCATAATCCTAATCCTAAACATAACCCTAACCCTAATCCTAATCCTAATTATAACCCTAACCCTAATTGTAATGCCCCTTGATGCTTCGTATTGACTGTGTTGCTAGGTGCGGATTGGTCTTTCTTTGTTGATGTCGCTTTGTATTCCATTTCGCAGTTTGATCTCATAATATTTGAGAGTAAGTCTCTTGGAGTTATGTTTATGTTTGTGGTTGGTTTGATTATTTCATTATGATCGAAAATAATGAAATTTAAGACCTTGGTATAATTAAATAAAGTTTGTATGTAATTGAGTATTTAATAAATATTTACTTGATTTTAATAAATTAAATTTTATGATTTAAAATGAAGTGTTTAAATAAATATAATAAATGTAAAGGAGAAATTAAATCAACAAACTAAATAGATTAAATAGTTAATTAGGTGTGTGTAGTTGCAAAATATAATTTTAAAAAAATTATAAAATAAAACAAGTTGAGTAAATGTGTTTAGTGGGGAAATTAAAAGAAAAATAAATAAATAAAATGTGGAGAGAATAGTTACGGAGAGTGGAGGAGAATAAATGAATTAAGTAGTGGAAGATAACTAATAGAGGGGCAATTGGTTTTATTTTCTCGAAGGAAAAACTGATTTTGGAATTTTAATGTCGTAAACTTTCTTCTTGGGGGTTTCTAAAATTTTTTTATGGGTCTTTGAAAATTTTCTTGGTTTGGGGGATAAGTTCTTGTTCTTGGGGGTTTCTGAAAAACTTTATGGGTCTTTGAAAATTTTCTTGGTTTTGGGGATAAGTTCTTGTTTTTGGAGTTTGTTGCTCTGATTCTTGAAATATTTGGGGTGTTTTGGAAAGTTGAAATCAGGGTTGTTCAGTACGGGAAAAATATTGAAAAAAATATAGTTGTTGAGTGGAAGAAGATATTACTGCACCAACTCCTGCACCAACTTCAAGACAAATTAAATAGGTTCCTCTATTACCAATTGGCACCACTGTTTACTTTGTTGAAATAATTTATTAAAAGGTTTATGTAAAACTTTGAGACAAGTTAAACATGCTCCTCTATTACCAATTGGCACCAATGTTTACTTTGTTGAAATAATTTATTAAAAGGTTTCTGTAAAAACTTCTTAGAATATATCAGCATATATTGTTGTGTATGGTCTGTAAAGTATTGTAGTCAAGCTTCTAAATTTGAAATCTTTGTGCACCATAGTAATTGTCATGGTCTCCAGTGTGATAGACGCTTCCAAATTTGATAATACAATGGATGTAGGTAACTTAATAGGATCACCCTTTTAGGTAAAATTTCATACACAGACAGTATCACATTCAAATGTTGTTTACTATATATGAATATCTTTTTTCCTTCTATGGGTGCCATGCAAGGTGCGTGAAGTGCTCTAATTCTCTAGTATCGGCCGCTTATCTATGTTATTGTTGATTGGCAGATTAATCCCCAGTCTGTGCGCCACGTGAGTTTCTTATATTTGGAGTTATCTCTGTAATGCATGTCGTATTTTAGCGATGGAAACCTTGAATACTGGGAGATTCTAGTAATTGTTAAATTTGGATCGAATGACTTCTATTCACATTTTTTCCTGTAGATTAATTAAGTTTAAACTATATGTTATCAAAAAATCTTCCTGTGTATCGGCTAGGTTCATTCAATAATTATAAGCCATAGATTGTGAATTAGTTTATCTTCTTACCTTTAGATTGATCTGTTTCTATATTCTACTTTTATAAATGCATCGAAGGCATAAAAGAAACATGATTTTGAGTTAAGACAAATTCGACTGTAGTTATACATATGCGTGCCCTTTGTTGTAGGTAATATTGGCACTTTGGTTGGAAGTCTAAAGATTTAAATAATCTTATTGATTACATTGCCAATCTATCGCAGCCACTGCACTTGAATATATAGGAAGTTTAAAGATTTAAATAATCTCCTTGATTCTATTGCAACTGCAACACTTGAACATGTTAGGCTGTATAGATTTAAATAAGCTCCTTAATTCCATTAGCAACCTGTCACAGCTGCAACACTTGAACATAGAAGGGTGTGGACATTTAAATAAGCTCCTCGATTACATTAGCAACCTATCATAGCTGCAACACTTGAACATGGTAGGTTGTACAGATTTAAATAGCCCCCTGATTCATTGGCAACCTGTCATAGTTGAGGCTCTTGAACATAATAGAATTTTTTTAAAGGGTTTAAATAACCTCTTTGATTTCATTGTCAATCTATCTCAGCTGTGTTTACCAACATAACAGGAAGTTTAAGGATTTAAATAATCTCTTAGATTCTTCTAACAATCTATCACAGTTGCAACTCTTGAACATAATATTCACCACGAAACAAAGATGAGTCAAATTTAATAGAGAAAAAAAACATTACATTAATTCTCCTACTTTAGTTTTGGCCGATGCCCCTGATTGTTTCATCAATGCATGTTGATTTGTATATATGTAATTTTTAATCAGTCATAGGCCATCGTCTTACTCCGTTTGATCCATTCTTGTATCCTCATATTGCAAACAGTATGGTTGCAACCTTGTTTTCCCATGCCCTGTTATATTCTGAGTGGATGCCATCCCTTAATTTATGTAATCATCCTTAGATATCTATGAGTTATTTCATGTTTTGACCCTTATTTAATATTTTCATTCGGCTTCTCTTGTTGTTGCATATCAAAATGAATATATATGTTATGGAATTACTTGATGAAATCGATAGATATGTGTGTTATCCTCTTGGCAAGGTTCACCATGTAGTCTACATAGCTTTGGATTTGTCTTAAACCTGTGAACTTATATGTTTTATTACAAGTTTAAGACAAATCCAGAGCTATGTAGACTACATGGCGAACCTTGCCAAGAGGATAACACACATATCTATTGATTTCATCGAGTAATTCCATAACTTATGGAATTACTCGATGAAATCAATAGATATGTGTGTTATCCTCTTGGCAAGGTTCGCCATGTATGTTATGGAATTACTCAATGAAATCAATAGATATGTGTGTTATCCTCTTGGCAAGGTTCGCCATGTATATGTTATGGAATTCCTCGATGAAATCAATAGATATGTGTGTTATCCTCTTGGCAAGGTTCGCCATGTAGTTGTTGAATATAATTTGCAGAATCAAATGAAAAACATATTGCAGAAAATAAAAGATTGAAATCAATTACAAAACAAGAACACAGATTTATCGTGGTTCACCATCAATTTGATGGCTATGTCCACACTCAGGGTTTATCTCTTATTAATCACAAGTTTTGAATTGATTACATTCAGCCAGCAACTTTAATTATATAAATCAGTCTCCAACCAATTAATGGAAAAATGCATTCAAAATAGACAACTTCTAAATTGGCCACACATGCCAATAGAAGTAATTACAAAATGAGAAAGCAGTTCAAATTATGAAGGCAACATGCTAATTTGGGCTTCACTTAACCCAACAATCTCCCACTTGAAGATCAAATTGCTGCTCAGAGATATCCCACCGCTGCAAAGTTAATGTCAGAGCTATACAAGTCTGAGAGAAGCTCTACAGAATTTGAACTTCTCCCTCAGAACTACTTTCGTCAACATGTCAGCTAGATTCAATTTTGTGTCAATTTTCGCCACCTACAGCTTGTGTTCTTCAATACAATGGCGAATGAAGTGATATCGTAGCTCTATGTGCTTCGTTTGATTAAGAAAGGCTGAATTCTTTGACAAGTGAATAACACTATTACTATCACAAAAAAGAGTAAAAAAAGATTGTTGAAACCAAAAATCACCTATCAATCTCTGCAACCAAATCATTTCCTTTGCCCCTTCAGAAAGAGCAATATATTTTTCTTCTGTAGAAGAAAGTGCAACCACCTGTTGCAACCGAGAAACCCAACTGATCGCTACCCCAGCAAAGGTGAATACATAACCAATGGTAGAACGTTGTTTATCCAGATCTCCAGCCACATCTGAATCAACATAACCTCGTAGATGTATGTTCTTACCACCAAAACATAAACTGCAATCGAAAGTACCTTTCAAATACCTGAATATCCACTGTACTTCCTGCCAATGTTGTTTACTTGGATTACTCATAAATCTGCTCACTATTGCTAGTGCCTGAGCAATATCCAGACAAGTACAAGTCATGGCATACATTAAACTGTCAACTGCTGATGAATATGGAACATGTTTCATGTATTCTTTTTCTTCATCTGTTTTAGGACACATAGTTGAGGATAACTTAAAATGATCAGCCAAAGGAGTACTCACAGATCTGGCATTCTTCATATTGAATCTATCTAAGATTTTCAAAATATATTTTTCTTGAGATAATCTAAGTTCTCTCTTTTTTCTATCCCTCATTATATTCATCCCAAGAATCCTCTTTGCTGCCCCTAAATCCTTCATGGAAAATCTATGAGATAAATGTTGTTTTAACTCACGAACTATCCTCACACTATTGCCAGCAACCAACATATCATCAACATAAAGTAATAAAATGACAAACTCACCATTTGGAAGCTTCTTGTAATAAACACATGGGTCTGAATCACAATGAATAAATTGTTGCTGAGTCATGAAGCTGTCAAATTTTAAATACCATTGTCTGGGGGCTTGCTTGAGCCCATATAAACTCCGCTTCAATCTGCAATATAAATGTTCTTGACCCGGTTTTGCAAAACCTTCAAGCTGCTCCATGTATAATTCCTCTTCAACATTTCCATGAAGAAAAGAAACTTTGACATCTAATTGCTCAAGCTCAAGATCCCAAACGGCTGCCAAGCCTAACACTGCTCAAATAGTGGTCATTCGCACAACTAGTGAAAATATCTCATTGAAATCAATGCCTTTTTCCTGAGCAAAACCCTTGACAACTAGTTTGGCCCTGTAACATTGATGACCTCCCTCTTCCTCTTTCACATGATACACCCATTTATTCTTTAGAGGTTTCTGATTTGGCAGAAGAGGAACCAAATCCCAAGTGTCATTTGGTCGCAAAGATTCCATTTCTTCATTCATTTCCTCCATCCATTTAATTGAATTTGCATCTTTGCAAGCTTGTTTGAAAGTCGTCGGATCTGCTTCACCACATAGCAATAATTCATAATCATAATTATCAAAAGAAAATAACTCAAAATCATTATACTTCATTGGTAGCTTCCTCTTCTGTGTTGATTTCTTCAATTGAGAAAAATTGTCTGATTGAAAATTATCCTATATTTCCATATTTTGCTCATTTCTTTATAAATTTCCTTCACCCTGTTGCTCATGTATCTGCATTTTTCCTCCAATACTCTTTCACTGCAGATGAGAACCCCTCTGTTGTGTGCCCTATGTTTGAACTATTGGAGGGAGTGAACCACTTAAAGGCTGCAAGTGAGATAATGAAAGGTGCAAATGAAATGGTGAAGGAAGCGATTGAATTGTTGTTGGTTGTGTATCACATAGAGAAGTCTTCAATTGATTATTAAAAGGCAGCGAATGAGATTACAAGGGCTACGAATCACCTAGCAAAGGCAGCGTATCACTCCTAAAAGGTTGCACATGATCTAACAAGGACTTGGATTGTGTTAGAGGGGGCTAGGAATGGTGTATCAAAGGCAGATGTCCTTCTATAGACTGCACTATAATTGGTGAAGGCATTGGAACCATGTTTAAGGGTTGCAGATTAGATATTTGAGGCGTATCTTTTGAATTCGACGATGGAGTGTGAAACAACTGTGTGTCACTTAAAAAAGGCAGTGATTGGTTATTGAGAGGGTGCGAAGGATTTTCTAAATGCTGCACTTGATGTATTATTTGTAGTGAATGACCTTGCAAAGGCTGCGCATGACTTATGGGCTGCATAGCAAATAAAGAGGGCAACGAATGGCTTATGGGAGTCTGATTATTAATGACAGGCTGCATGGAATGTAGTGTTGGCAGTGATTGAATTTCTAAAGGCCTTATAATACCTTGTGGCTGCTGCAAATTAAATAATGTAGGTAGTGTGTTGGTATAAACAAGGGATGCGAAAGTTGAAGGCAGAGTAATTGAATTTAATGGCTACAAACAAATAGGGGTACTTGAATATGAAGAAATTACTAAAGGCTGAGAGAATGAAACTGAACTATTTTTGACACGACCATTGTCAAATAAATCAACCTCAAAATATTGATCAGAAGATTTATCCAGAGGCTACAAACTTGGAAATTTTTTCTCATTGAAGACAACATCCCTACTGCGAACAATATTTTTTGCAATGGGATCCCACAACCTAAAACCGAATTGATCTTCTCCATAGCCTAGAAAAATGCACCTCTTTGATTTGAAATCAAGCTTCGTCTGTTGTTCTTTTGGAATATGCATGAACGCTTCACAGTGAAACACCTACAAGTGATGATAAGAAATTCTCTTCCCAAGCCATCTCTCCTCAAGAATGTCAAAATCTAAACGAGATGATGGGGCACAGTTGATCAAATATACTGTAGTGTTGCACGCCTCTACCCAAAACTATTTTCCCAACCCGCCATTGGAGAGCATACAATGAGCTCTCTCTACAATTGTCTAATTGAACCGCTCAGCTGCTCTGTTTTCTTGAGGGGTGAATGGAACCACCTTGATTCTATGAATGTCATTGTCTGCATATAAATTATCAAACTCTGAGGAACAAAACTCTCCTCCATTGTCAGTTTTTAGACATTTAATCTTATGCCCTATTTTATTTTCAACAAGAGCCTTAAAAATTTTAAACTTTGAAAAAAATTCTAATTTTTTATTCAACATGTAAATCCAAACTCTTCGAGTATAATCATCAAGAAATGTGACAAAGTAATTGGCACCACCAAATGAAGTTACCTCAGTGGGACCAAAAACGTTTGAATGCACAAGCCAAAGGAGTAGTTTTCTGATCATGGCCTATCCTCAAGAAGTTGTCCTGGCTTTGTTTTCCATAGAGGCAATGTTCGCAAAACTACAAATCCACTGATTGCAAGCCAGGAAGTTGATCTCATTGAAGCATTACTTCAAGCCCTTTCTTGCTCATATGACTAAGCCTCTTATGCCAAATTTCTGAATTGTTGTCCATGACTATCATGGCAGCTCCCACTTCATCATGGCATTTTAAAATATAAAGATTACCCAACTTCTTGCCTTTAGCAATCACTAAAACCCCTTTTGTTACTTGCCAATTTTCTAAAGAGAATTTAACATCACACCCATAAGCAATTAATTGACTGACAGAAATTAAATTTCTTTTCAATAAAGGAACATATCTCACATCCTTTAAAATCCATTGAATGCCATTTTTTAAATTTAAAACTATATCACCCTTACCAAAAAATTTACATTCCTTATTGTCACCAAGAAAAACCTTGCCGAAAGCACCTTCTTGAAAATTTGTAAAAGCTTTCCTGCATGAAGTAGCATGGAAAGAAGCTCCAAAATCAAGTACCTAAGAGTCTACAGTTGTTTCTCCAGCAGCCAAGATCAAAACACCATCGTCCTTTTCACCTACAGTGTTTGCTTGATTTTTAATGACTATGTCCTGTGTCTTCTTATAATTCTAGCATTTTTTCTTTGTGTGGCCTAGATAGGCACCTATTTTTCCTCTTGACTGCGATCTAGATTTTGACCTCCTTTGATGATTATATTTGCCTCTTTCTTTACTTCTACCTCTATTACCAATATTTACAGCCATTAATGCTCACCAGATGAGGGTTCCTAATTTTTTCTCCGCATATGTTCACTCAGTCAAGTGGCTGCAACATCATCGAATTTCAGCTTGCTTTTGGTAGCCACCGAAGTGCTCATTTCCATCACAACACCTTCCCAGCTATTTGGTAAATAACACAGTAATAAAATATCTTTTATTTCATCATCCAAATTTATGCCTACAGAAATTAGCTGGGTAACTAATGTATTAAATTCGTTCAAATGATTGGACATAACCCCTCCTTCTTGCATTTTTAAATTATACAATTTCTTCATAATAAATATCTTATTGGAAGCAGAAGCCATCTCATACATTGAAGACAATTTGTCCCACAGCTCCTGTGTTGTCTTCTCTGCAAAGACATTAAATAAGACATTGTTGGACAACGATAGGAAGATTGTAGCTCTTGCTTTTTTGTCCAGCTTCTCCCATCCTTCATCAGATAAAGATCCTTTCCCTTTGGTTTTTCTAGCCAATGCATTTGAAAGATCTTGCTTGATGAGAAGGGATTCCATCTGCACTTTCCATAGGCCGAAATTTTGTCCTGCAAACTTTTCTATTTTCCACTTGTCTATATCTTCCATGGTTGTAGAAGCTTTTCACAATTTTCTACACCAAATTTCTCCAACCCACTCTGATACCAATTGTTTTATATAATTTGTAGAATCAAATGAAAAACATATTGTAGAAAATAAAAGATTGAAATCAATCACAAAAAAAGAACACAAATTTATCGTGGTTCACCATCAATTTGATGGATACATCCACACTCAGGGATTATCTCTTATTAATCACAAGTTCTGAATTGATTACATTCAACCAACAACTTTAATTATATAAATCAGTCTCCAACCAATTAATGGAAAAATCCATTTGAAATAGACAACTTCTAAATTGGCCACACATGCCAATAGAAGTAATTACAAAATGAGAAAGCATTTCAAATTATGAAGGCAACATGCTAATTTTGGCTTCACTTAACCCAACAGTAGTCTACATAGCTCTAGATTTGTCTTAAACCTGTGAACTTATATGTTTTATTACAAATTTAAGACAAATCCACAACTACATAGACTGCATGGTGAACCTTTCCAAGAGGATAACACACATATCTATCAATTTCATCGAGTAATTCCATAACATATATATTCATTTTGATATGCAACAACAAGAGGCGCCGAATGAAAATATTAAATCAAGGTCAAAACATGAAATAACTTGTAGATATCTAAGGGTAATTGCATAAATTAAGGGATGGCATCCACTCAGAACAAAACAAGGCAATGGGCACATGAAAACAAGGCAATGGCCATACCGTTTGCAATATGAGCATATAAGAATGGATCAAATGGAGTAAGATGACAACCTATGAATGATTAAAAATTACATATATACAAATTAACATGTGTTAATGAAACAACCAGGGGCATCGGCCAAAACTAAAGTAGGAGAATTAATGTATTTTTTTTTTCTCTATTAAATTTCACGCATCTCTATTTGGTGGTGAATATTATGTTCAAGAGCTGCAACTATGATAGATTGTAAAAATAATCAAGGAGATTATTTAAATCCTTAAACATCCTGTTATGTTCATATGCCACTGCTGAGATAGATTGACAGTCAAATCAAAGAGGTTATTTAAACCCTTTAAAAAAAATCTATTATGTTCAAGAGCTTAAGCTATGACAGGTTACCAATGAATCAAGGGGCCTATTTAAATATGTACAACCTACCATGTTCAAGTGTTGCAGCTGTGAGAGGTTGCTAATGTAATCGAGGAGCTTATTTAAATGTCTGCACCCTTCTATGTTGAAGTGTTGCAGCTATGACAGGTTGCTAATGGAATTAAGGAGCTTATTTAAATCTATACAACCTACCACGTTCAAGTGTTGTAGCTGCAATAGAATCAAGGAGATTATTTAAATCTTTAAACTTCCTATTATATTCAAGTGCAATGGCTGCGATAGATTGGAAATGTAATCAATAAGATTATTTAAATCTTTAGACTTCCAACCAAAGCGCCAATATTACCTACAACAAAGGGCATGCATGATGTGTAACCATAGTTAAATTTGTCTTAGCTCAAAATCGGGTTTCTTTTATGCCTTTGATGCATTTATAAAAGCAAAATACAAGAATAGATCAATCTAAATGTAAGAAGATTAACGGATTCACAATCTATGGATTATAATTATTGAATGAACCCAATGGATTCACAATCTATGGCTTATAATTATTGAATGAACCCAACCAGTACATAGGAAGATTTTTTGATAACATACAGTTTAAACTTAAGTAATCTATAGGAAGAAATGTGAATAGAAGTCATTCAATCCAAATTTAACAATTACTAATCTCCCAGTCTTTAAGGGTTTCCATCGCTAAAATACGACATGCATTAAATAGATAACTCCAAATATAAGAAGCTCACGTGGTGCATGGACTGAGGATCAAGCTACCAATCAACAGTAACAGATATTGGCGGTCGATACCATAGAATTAGAGCACTTCACGTACCTTGCATGGTGCCCATAGAAGGAAAAAAGATATTTATATATAGTAAACAACATTTAAATGTGATACCGACTGCGTATGAAATTATACCTAATGGGAACCTCACATAGAGGACGTTGAAAAGGGTGATCCTATTAAGTTACCTACAACCATTGCATTATCACATTTGGAAGTTTCTATCACGCTGGAGACCATGACAATTATACGGTGCACAAAGATTTCAAATTCAGAAGCTTGACTGTAATACTTTATAGACCATACAAAAAAATATGCAGAGATATTCTAAGAAATTATTACAGAAACCTTTTAATAAATTATTTCAACAAAGTAAACAGTGGTGCCAATTGGTAACAGAGGAACCTGTTTAAGTTGTCTTGAAGTTGGTGCAATAATATATTCTTCCACTCAACAGCTATAAATTCTTCAAGATTTTTCCTGCACTGAACAATCCTTGATTTCAACTTTCCAAAACACCCAAAATCTTTCAAGAATCAGAGCAACAAAATCTAGAAACAAGAACTTATCCCCAAAACCAAGAAAATTTTCAAAGACCCAAATTTTTTTTTCAGAAACCCCCAAGAAGAAAGTTTACGGTATAAAAATTTTAGAATCATTTTATCCTTTGAGAAAATAAAACCAATTTCCCCTTTGTTAGTTTTAGGATTAGAAATGTAAGCAATCAGAAAATGCAACACATGAGACAAAGAACACAATAGTTTACCCTGGGAAAACCCTCCTACTCGAGGGAGAAAAACCTAGCAAAATATATGTCTCTTATATATCAAATAAAAGTGTAAAAATCTGCTTTACAAGTCTAGCCTTACTCAAGGCTGAGTTAAATACAAATAATTGAGACACTTCTTGATGTAAAGTACAAATCAATATGATTCTCCTTGAAATTGATCTGCTGCTATCAAATGATGATTTGTTGCTAAGGTGCAAACTTGATGTTATTGAATTGATGATTTGATGAAACAACTTCACCTTGTATATACAAAACAAGGTGTCTCTTCATATAGGTCGGCCTCCTTTAAGAAATAAAAAATATAAAACATAATTTGTAATTAAGGTCGACTTGCCTTATTAATTATTTATCATTTAATTTGAGAGAAAGATATTTCCCACCACTATAACATGAACACTTGGGCCTCTTAGCTAGGGAGGTATCTTTCTATATATCCATGTCATGGAGTCTCTCAATATGACACCCACAATGGCTACACCCATTTGTGGAAAAGAGTTCATCACAAAGTCTCTCAATGTGATATCATCATGGAGTCCCTCAACATGATGTCCACCATGGCTACTCCCATGTGTGGAAAGAAACATGTGCACAAGTTCCCATCATGGAGTCTCTCAACATGATGTTGTCATGGAGTCTCTCAACATGACGTCCACCATAGCTACTCCCATGTGTGGAAAAATACATGTACAAAGGGTTCATCACAGAGTCTCTCAACGTGATGTCATTATGGTGTCTCTCAACATGACGTCTCATCTTAGTCTCAAAGATGAATAAGGGATCACACCTCATATTTCTCCATCTCAGAGAAATATACACTACAAGGGCTTTTACCTCATACTTCTTCATCTCAGAGAAATATACACTACAAGGGATTTCACCTCATACTTCTTTGTCACATAGAAATATACACTACAAGGGCTTTCACCTCATACTTCTCCATCATAAAAAATAATAAATTACAAGGGATTTCACCTCATACTTCTCCATCTCAGAGAAAAATAGACTACAAGGGATTTCACCTCATACTTCTCCGTCACAGAGAAATATACACAAGGGCTTTCACCTCATACTTCTTTGTCATAGAGAAATATACATTACAACAGATCTTCATGATGATATGACTCCCTCTAAAGCTCCAAATACTTGCATCAACCTCCTAACCTCCTCGTCCAATGTTACCTTTGTTGGTTTGTCAGACTCCCTTTGAATGTTAATTCCTCCTCTTTAAAGAAACTGATCACAATGACAATCTGTATGGATTCCTCCTCTTTGAGAGATGTCTCCAACCACCAACTTAGTCCATTGGCTACAAGCTATGTCTTCATTCTTTAGCCTGTGTGACTTCCTCACAAGATGCATCAAGCTCTTCCTCACTTGAATACAATCTCTCATCATCCTTATGCTCCTTAGTCTATCCTGAAAGCATTTTTTAGAGGGATTACTAATAGTTCATAGAATCAAACTATCCTGAAGAGAAATACCAATGCTAGAAGCCTACATGATTCACTATTCCCAATTTCAGGAATTATTATTAACTACATAAAATTTATTCAAGGTACAAGCATAAAATACTTATCTCTTTATTGATTTTGCTGTAGCCATTTTATAGCTTGATCTCAATCATCATCAATTTTTAGTGCATTCATCTTTCTCAATCTTCTTTGTTGACTACAAATAATATTTTCATTCATCGACACACAAATGGTTGCAGTGGTATTATAACTCTAAGTAAACTGGTGTCGATTCATTTGACCAATCATGGCACTCCCTCATATCGACTTCACTTTATTATTTAAAGAGGCTTCAGTCTATTCCCTCAAGGAATGACACTATATGCTCTAACTAGCAACATGAACAAGACTCCTGATTCTTTCTGTTATTGATTGCAGAGGATTTATCATTCTTGTTGATGATGATGCCCGATAACCAAACAAGGTTGCGCTTAAATTCTAGCAACTATTATAAAACCTTTAACTGGCAATAAATTTGGCGGCTAATGCTCAACAAACCTTTGGAAAATGCAAATATTAATATGGTAGCATCTAAAGTCCCAACCATGTATGGCACGACTTCAAGGTGAATGTCTATGCTAATTAACCAGGCCCGATCATTTACACATACACCAAGGAATATCAATACTCCCCTGTACTTAATCTTCTAGAAGAATACATAGAACAAGGACCCGATATATGTGTTTTGTCTTTGTGGAAATCCTTAGAAATACCGATCATTAAAAGAATGACTCCGCTAATAGTTTCAGATAGTGATACCAACAAGAATGGACGTGACCTCTATGAATTTTGGCTTAGTATAATAGTAATCAATGGCAACCACGATAAATAATTCCAGAAACCCGTTAATTGTCTTGTGAAATATCGAGATGGCGGAGATGATGTTCAATTAATCCATTGAATCTTCAAGATATATGCATATATATACTATCGATCCTCTACTTCGGTAATGGTTTTTATTGGCAATGAGAAGAATTCGTAATGAAGCTCTATAAGGAAGGGATTCGATTATACTCAGAGTCTCATGGAAATCATCAGTAGAATAATTCAAAAAAAATGTGGAAATAATACCAACAATATCATTCAACGGTAGCAATATATCTACGTTAGATTCAATCCCAAGTGTCCTTCCAATGTTGTAGAGGCACCAAAACTTACAATAAATAGATTGTTCATGTCTGAGTTTTCGTCCAGCCATGAACTTCAATTTTTGAGAGGTATTGTTCTTAGAATTCTCATGCCAAAGATACAAAATTCTTCAATAATAATCTCACTCCATTATAAATTAACCTTAGACTCCGATCAAATATTTCCAACCCCTCATCACGATGTATGAAAAAATCCTCAGGAATGCTTAAAAAAATCTGATCGGATTTCTTGAACCCACTCTTATACCATGTTAGTTTTAGGATAAAAAATGTAAGAAATTAGAAAATACAACACATGAGACAAAGAACACAACAGTTTACCCTGGGAAAACCCTCCTACTCGAGGGAGAAAAACCCAACAAAATATATATCTCTTATATATCAGATAAAAGTGCAAAAATTTGCTTTACAAGTCTAGCCTTACTCAAGGATGAGTTAAATACAAATAATGGAGACACTTCTTCATGTAAAGTACAAATGAATATGATTCTCCTTGAAATTGATCTACTGCTATCAAATGATGATTTGTTGCTAAGGTGCAAACTTGGAGTTATTCAATTGATAATTTGATGAAACAACTTCACCTTGTATATATACAAAACAAGGTGTCTCTTCATATAGGTTAGCCTCCTTTAAGAAATAAAAAATATAAAACATAATTTGTAATTAAGGCCGACTTTCCTTATTAATTATTTATCATTTAATTTTAGAGAAAGATATCTCCCGCCGCTATAACATCAACAATCTTCCACTACTTAATTCATTTATTCTCCTCCATTCTCCGTAACTATTCTCTCCACATTTAATTTAATTATCTTTCTTTTAATTTCCCCACTCAACACATTTACTCAACTTGTTTTATTTTATAGTTTTTTTAAAATCATATTTTGCAACTGCAAACACCTAATTAACTATTTAATCTATTTAGTTTGTTGATTTAATTTCTCCTTTAAATTTATTATATTTATTTAAACACTTCATTTTAAATCATAGAATTTAATTTATTAAAATCAAGTAAATATTTATTAATAAATTATTTAATAAATACTCAATTACGTACAAACTTTATTTAACTATACCAAGGTCTTAAATTTCATTGTTTTCGATCATAACAAAATAATCAAACCAACCACAAACATAAACATAACTCCAAGATACTTACTCTCAAATATTACCAGACCACACTGTGAAATGAAATACAAAGTGACATCAACAAAGACAAACCTATTCGCACCCAGTAACACAGTCAGTACGAAGCGCGGAGGGGCATTACACTAATCTTACTACTAATGCTAACCCAACCCTAATCCAAATTTTAACTCTAACCCTAACCCTATTCCTACTACATAACGATCAAAATATCCAAGTTTCTAACTCTAATCCCTTATCTTAACCCTAACCCTAACCCTAACCTTAACCATAATAATTTTGTCTTACATGTCACACTGTGAATGCTACTAGCATATATATATTAATAAATAATATATATAAAGATGTTGAGAGATATCCTTCTCGAGGAGCCTATTGTACTTTTATGTGAGAAATTGATTAAAAAGTAGGCGCCTAGAGAAGGATGTCTCTTGATGTTTTTATAAATATTATTTATTAATATATATATATGCTAGTGATAAAATAAAGAGATGTGCAAGTTGGTATGTATGATAATGTTTATATTTCAACCCTTATTGAATACATACATGTCACTCAACTTGATAAATAAAAAGTTTTATTTCAAAACAAATATATTTATATACACAAGATTTAATAGGTTTAAATATATCACTTCCATTAAAAAATTAGTTTATAAATGTTTAAATAATCAATTAAGACTACAACAAAGGATTCAAATTTAAATATCAAACTTATACTCAAATTTCTTGTTACTTATTTTTATACTCACAATTATCCTAATGATGGTTTTATACAATATTTCAAATCACCTTCCTTTTGATTTATAATCTAGGTTTCTCTTTAATAATTCGATACTCCAACATAATCTAAAGAAGTTCCTGTAGACATGTAAATTATACTGATTGATGTCACACACTTGATCCTGATTTACTAACATCAGTTCTCTTTGAATCATCTCTCTACTAACCATTTAATTGAATACTCTTTATTTTATTAAATTCATCATTATCTTTTAATTAAATAAATCATTTTATTTGATTAATCCTAATGTCCCTCTTTTAATTAAATAAATCATTTTATTTAATTAAGTTCTAAATTCATCTTCCTTTAATTAAATAAATTAACCTTTATTTGATTAAATCTAACATCATCATCCCTTTTAATTAAATAAATCAAACTTTATAAATAATTAATTCTAATGTCCATTATTCCTCTCATTTTGATTTAAATAAATCAAAAAAATTTAAGTCAAATGTCAAATCAAACTAATCTCCATCTAAGTTAATCAAATTTTGAGTAACTCTAACTCTAATCCATCAAATCCTCTAGATTTTGCAACTTGCACAAGTAAATCAATTTAATTGATTTATGAATTCTTCTATTTTCATTCAAAAGGGGATCTCATTGGAATATTCTCTCCATTTGAAATCTCCCTCCTAAAAAGACTTGTCCTCCAACATGGAATTTATAACTCTTATAAGTCCTTTTTCTTAAGCCAAGTGACATTAACTCCTCTTCCACATCTTCCTCTACAAGCCATCTTTTGAATTTAAAATTTCCAACTAATTGCATTTATTTGCACATTGATCAAAATGTGCTCCACCTCTCTTCAATAGCATGTTGACAAGTGGCACTTTGTTATTGGTTCATCTTTAGTCCCACATCCTTCACGTTTTGCATTACTCCATCCTTCATTCCTATAAATGGAGGACTCTTCTATTGATTTTGGAGACACAACTTGAGGCAAGATTACTCTCTATAGATTTGAAGCAAATTTCATCCATTTTCATTGAAGTTATCATAGCATTTCATCACCATAGCTAGGTTATTGAGAATTTTCATCAAGGATCAATCATTTATCATCAAAGCTTGCAAGAAATTGAGAAAGGGCTACTTTCCACATCAAAGTAGAACCAATTCCTCCATGGGATGTTGGTTTGAATGTTTTGGATAAGATTACTTAGCTGTCAATGGATTTTATTTGATATTCTCTCTTGTTTTCTTGTTCATTTCATTTCAATGAATTGCATGGGTAATGATTGTTTTAGATGTGTTTGATGACTAACATTGTGTTATTTGTCTATGTTTAAGCAGGTCTAGAGCTACCATTCACATTTTGGCGCTAGAAGGAGGGTGAATCTTGAGAAATTAACACATTTTTTGGTCAAAATTCTGTTGTTTTTCCAAAAAATTTGTGGTTATCAGAAACAACACTGCAAAAGACAAACAACAATGCTATCAACCCAACATCCCTATATTGTGACACTGCTTCTCTTCAAAACATGGCGCTATAGTGATCAACTAGGGAGCCGAACTAGTCAAACTCTGAAGTGCATTGTTGGGTGAAAATAGCAATGCAATCGCGGTCTCTGGTTTTTCACAAAGCGACGCTGATTTCCTTAAACTACGACGCCTTCGTGGATTGTGACGTTGGAGTTGCGTAAAAGGTCATTTTTCAGTTTTAATTCAACATGTGCTTTTTTTTTCAATCACCTTTGACTTTTAACTTGTTTGTGGCTCTGTTTCCTATAGTTTGAACAACTTTTGTAGGTTGAAGTGATCAAGAAGGAAGGGAGGAAATGAAGACAAGCCTTCTTATGGCATTATCATATGATTGTATCTAGTATTTTTAAACACTTTGGGGAGCAATTATAATCCCACTTTAAGGCTTTTGTTCTCTTTAAGTTTTAGGACTCAAAATAAATTTCGTTTGGGTTTTAAAAAGAACAATCAAAGGGTTAAAAAGGAAATTTGGAGCTATAAAAATAATCCATTATTGCTTTTGAAGTCAAAATGAACATGTGTATTTTGTGTTTTGCAATCTTTTTTACAAGTTAATATCAATTTAAAAGGAATATGCACTTCTCTCACACTTCATGGTGATCTTGAGAATCAAAATTCTTTTAGGTGATATTAAGTTGTATAACAAATTGCCTCCACACTTCAATTTGGGATTTTTAAAATTGAACAAAATCTTGTGAGTGTGAGTAAGTACATTGTGTGTGTTCTCTCTTTGTTCACGCAAACAAAGATTGATCAAACTACGGATGTGCTTATTCACTTTTTTACCTTTAGAGGGCCTACCTTGGTGGGAAAAAGTACTCACCCCAAGGGAATGACCCAAGTGGTAATGAGCATAAGTCAAGCTCTTCTAGACTGCTATACAAATTTGTGGTTGCAAGGAAAGTTTGCAATCAACTTAGTGATGCATGATAGCTCTCCCCTAGTATCTTTATGATGCGTAAATCCCTTGTTCTAATAATTGGGAGACCTCTTGAGGGAGTTTATCATCGTGTCCTATGAACCAAATGCCTTTATTATGAACCATTGTGTAGTAGCCAAAAATCCCAATATTTGTTGGCATCGAGAGGTCGGACCTCTAGAGTTGTCCCACATACTTGAGATTCTTTGTAGAAATGAGAAGTTTTTCATGGGAGATTCATGAGAACTGAAGTTTGGCTGACCTGCAAAAGTGAGTGTCATGGAGGGGAGCTAGTGTGGTCAAGCTTCTAGTCATCCGCTTTGAATAAGCATAGTTGAATTTATCCAAGTGGGAAATTCAACAAATATTTTCTCTCCCATCCTAGGATTATGCAATTTTGAGTCAATTAAACACATTGATTGGGTCCAAAATTTTGAAAAAAAACACTCAACAAGGTCATTAAATCTCAAACCCTTTAGTGGAAGCAAAATACCTTTGAGAGAATTCAAGTACTACTGCTTGTCCCTTGGGATTTTATCCTTAGAGGCTTCTAAGTATTTGGATTTGTTTCTCAATTTTCTCTCTAAAGTCAACATTAGGGAACTATTTCCTTGATTTCCTTCATTTCCACATAATGGACTTTGTGGGATGAAAATAAATTGAGACATTAGACATTGAGTTCAAAATCTAAGCAAGAAAAGTGTTTGTAAAAAGGACTCATTAAGCAAGATAAGAAACAATTGAACCTCACATGTGTGTCTTCAAATTATTTCCAAAAAGATCAAAATCCCAAAACAAAAGTCTTTGTGCAAAAGTTTCAAGTTTAGGTGTCATAATCAAAAAGCCATCAAAAAGTACATTAGGAAGTGCAACCAAAAACAACATCTCAAGATAAGAAATAAATTCACAAGGTTTTATAGACTCATTCCTTTGAACAACCCCAATATGTATGCTCAATTTGAACCACTTCTTGGTTGAAAAGTTCTTGGAATTATAGCATGTTCTTCAATACCTAGGTCTTTAGAACAAAAGTCTCTCTAGGTCCACTTAGGATCAAAATCAACACTCTCATCCATCCCTCAAACATCAATAAAAATCCATCTCACAAACAACTCCTAGAAATCTTGAAAAAATCCTTCATACTAGACTTTTGGAAAATCCTCTTGAATCAAATTAAAATCATCTTGTTTGTCTAAGTGTGTGTAGATGCATCCTTCTTCATACACTTAGTTAAATTATCACCTTGTGCACAAATTTATTCCAAGACAAACATCTAACCTCTTGGAATTTATGAGTTCATTATCAAATCCAAACCAAAATAAAATCAAATCCAAACCAAAATCAAATCAAATCCAAACCAAATCAAAATCAAAATCCAAAAAGTCCTAAAGTCTAGTATGTCCTTCAAGGTTTCCTAAGAGTTCAATCATTCACAATCATCCATATTTCAATATCTCATGACCATCCTTTGATCCTTAATATCTTAGAATTTCTTTTTTTTTTTGTACCTAAAGTTTAGATCAATCTAAGGAGTTACAGGTTCACCTCCCACATTCCTAAAAATTGATCCTTATTTTACGTTCCAAACTAGATCTCAACACAAGAACATGTAAACAAACATAGAAACATCCACTTCAAGTGACTTGAGTCAAACTGCACTCGAAATCAATCCCATTGGATCTAGCAATCCCCAACTTAATCCTCCTCAACTTTCACAAGATCCTCAAGAGGAAGGTTTCCAAGTGGACGATATTACCAACAACATCCTAGTGATGACTCAAGATGAAATCATAGAAATGGTCCAAAATCCCGAAAATCACAAAATTGTCAACACAATGATGAGGCTCAATCCTTCACAATACATGCTAGAATTGGAAAAAGAAGGGCTAAACTCCCTTCCGACTATGATGTAACTACCATTGTGGAGAAACCTCTTGGGATTATGCCACCGGTATCATTCAAACCTTCATTCCAAAGAATCATTCAACCCATCCCACAACTCACATCATCCCTTGCTCCAACTCAACCAATTGTTAACAAGGGGAGCTCATTGCTTCATGCTCTTCAAACACATCCCCTTGTGAACAACCAAGACTTGGATGCAAATGCCATCTTGGGTCAATCTATTCCTCAAAATTTTAAACACCCATATGTTCCACTCGTCTTTCATGACCCCAACAACCCAACCTCTTTCAACACAACACCGACATACCCTCTTAACACACAAGTCTCTCTCCCCATGACATCACAAGGAGACGGAGGACTATTTGGACAAGGGGGAATATTTGATCCCTCATCATCATCATTTTCTCAAGGGAACACACCACCCATCTTTCCAACATTTCCACCTCTACCATTAACATCCACACCACTCAGTTTAGGGAAACCCCCTTTACCAATCCTCAATAAACAAAATCAAAACAATCCTCCAATTGTAAATCAAATCATCATATCGAATCCTTCGATCATGCCATCGATATCACAAAAAAAGGTGGCAACAATCCAAACAACACAAGCAATAAACACATTATCTACAATACCCCAAATACCTCAAAATATGGTCTCCCAAGGACCTATCATATCAACCACACTATCCACCTCACAAATCAACCCAAGAACACCTCTCATCACAACATCTCACACAATTTTGAATCCCCACCACAACCACCAAGACCAAACTTTGAAAACTAGTATAGCATCACATTACAAGTAGCTCAACAAGCCATGCAAGCTGCTCAACAAGTGCAGGCACAACAAAAAGCACAACAAGCTGCCAAAGCTCAAGCTTTATTGCAACAACAAGAAGCCACCCAAGCTTCCCAAGCTGCATAAGCAGCTCAAGCTGCACAAGCTGCACAGGCTACACAAGTCGCCCAACAAGCTCAAGCTCAAGCACAATCCCAATATCAAGCTCAACAAGCGTAAGCACAAGAACAATACCAAGCAACTCAGCAACAAGCATATCAACAAGCCCTGCAACAATACCAAGTGCAACAAGAAGCATCCCAACAACAAGCATTGTTTGCACAACAACAACAAGACCAACAACAAAAATACCAACAACAAGCGTTGTTGGCACAACAACAATTATAGGCATATCAACAAGCATTGATCACACATCAAAGCTTCCAACAACCTCCCACAAATGTGAAAAACACCCCACCCATCACTTGAACAATTAAACCACCTCAAAACACATTCACTCTACCTCTCGATCCATAAAATGATGTGACGACACAAATCAAGTTGTTCTCCCAACAAGTGTTGGAACTCCAATCGAGGAAAACAATGAAAAAACCAAGCAATTTGTGCCCCTATCAATTTTACAAGAGCCTTGCGATGGTACCATTCCCAAAAGGGTTTGAAATCCATAAATTTGAAAAATATTTTGGGATGGGTAATCCTAAAGATCACATTAGGGAATTCCAAGTACATTGTATGGAAGTTGCATATGATGACACATATCTAATGTGACTACTCCCTCGAATTTTGGTTAGACCAGCAATGGAATGGTTCTCTCACCTTCCTCCTAAAATCAAATAGTTCCAAGAAATCATGGACGCATTCATAAAGAACTATGCATTCAACATAGGCATGGATGTGAGTCTAGAAGAACTATCTGCTCTCAAACAAGCTAAGGGGGAAACATTCATTTCCTTCTTACAACAATGGTTATCCAAGGCCAATAGGAGCAAATGGACTATGCGAAAAGAACAACAAATCTACACCATCGTTGCCAATCTCGAGAAAACCTTGTCATCTAATCTAAAGATGCAAGGTATCACCACATATGGCCATTTGATCCCCAAGGTGTTCAACCTCAAAAGAGACCTTATTGCACAAAGGGGGACACCCACATATCAATAATATCAAGATAACCACCCATCAACCAAATACAAAGAAAAACCTCGCACATGGGTGAAGAACAAAAATGTCACTAATGATGGTGTGGTTGATACCAAGGTCATAGTCAGTGCTCCAAAACAAAACACACAATCATACCAACAACCACAAGGAAAAAATTGAAACAACACACAAGCCAACATGGTATCACAGTAACCACCCAACAATCTAGTCAATAATCTAAATAATCAAAGGGGACCACCCCCATAGAACAAATATCCCCCCAAACAAAAATACACTACCCTTGGGGAATCAATTGAATCCATGATGAAGAAATTGGTAAATGAGAATCTCATAAAAATTATCATTTATGAGAATCATCAAGAGCCCCAAGTGAAACCACAATGGTACAACGAAAATCACCTTTGTGATTTTCATAAAATCAAAGGGCACACAATGGCCAGTTGCATAAGATTGAAAAATCTAATTCAAGACCTTATCGCTGATAAAGTCATAAACGTTGAACAACCTACAGGAAATGAAGACCTTAAGATATACACGAATACGATGTCGGATCATAACAAAGGGAACAACCATGGAAAGATAAAGTATGGAAATATAAACCATGATTACGATCATGTTGTTGCATCCCTAGATGAATGGGTCACTGTTGTTAACATTAAGGGAGCCAAAGCCAATTGTGGAGTCACCACATGTGGCAAAAAAGTTACCATTTTTTAGATCATCTAAACCTTCTAGGGCACCCACCTCTAATCCAAAATCCATTCCCAACGGCTACAATGTCTTGGACCAACTAAAAAGAACCCTCGTTCAGATTTCCATCATGGAGTTACTGAAGATCTCCCCCGCACATAGGAAAATCCTAGAGGAAGCATTGGCTTCATCCACCGTATCTGCAGATCTTGATGTAGACCAGTTCCAAGCTATGGTCGGACACATCAACACCCCACATATCCTAACATTTTTTGATCAGGACTTCCCCACCCAACCATCTCATAATCGTGCACTCCATCTTGAAGTCCTCGTCCATAAAAATAAAGTCAAAAGGGTCTTGGTGGATGGGGGTGTAGGTCTAAATATATGTTCACTCAAGCTAATAAAGAATCTAGGATTCTCCAAGGATGCCATTGAAAAATGTAAATGTATTACAATAATAGCATATGATGATCAGGAAAGAGTGTCTCAAGGCACTATTCAACTCCCTATTCAAGTAGGGCTAGCCATCATGGAAATCACACACCAGGTCCTTGACCTTGATTTTCCTTATAACATCCTCCTAGGGCATCCATGGATCCATGGGATGCAAGCTGTCACATCCACCTTCCATCAATGTGTCAATTTTCCCTATCAAAATCCAGAGGTCACAGTCCATGGTGATCCCAAGCCCTTTTATTATTGCAAAAAATTGGAAGCAAAATACTACAAAATCCCTCAAGTACCAAAGAATGATGAAGGCCTTTTAACCCCATATATACACCCAGCTACTTTAGCCTCCACTTCTGAGAAAGATACCCACCATTTCTGATGTCTCTGAAATAAAAATCATTATCCAAGACAATGGGTGTGGGGATTACAAAATGAAGAAAAGTGATTTCATAATAGGAGAATTACCTCAATCTCCTAGGTCTCACGAGAAGCCCCAACCAATTGAAACATCATCCCAAACCTTCAAATCATACCACTCTAGATTCAGATGTTGGGGAGACCTAAGTCGGGAAGTGGTAGATGAAAAGGACATATCAAGCTTTTTGTACCAAGATGAAAGGCCCATGCCTGATCTTCCCATGGATGATAGCAATAAAGGACTACAAATGATGCTTGGTATGGGCTATAACAAAAACAAGAAACTTGGGTAGAATGACAATGTTCTTCTAGTACCTCTCATTCCTGAGAAGCGTATGAGAAATCTTGGCCTTGGATGTACTCCTCTGAAGGTAACCATTCTTGGAAAAGGTGCCTTGGTTAGAAAAGTCAAAGCTCCCCCTCAATTTCTAGTATCCACAGGTCTACCCTTAGACAACTATACCTTTGACATAACTGATGTGTGTGATGAGGAACCTATAATTGACTTACCCATGCTATTCAAGGATTCATCCTTTCTCATGATTAGTACCCTGTATTTTGAGTCAAATAATCAAACCCATGAGCTAAACTTAGTCTATCCCTAACTCATTGATTACGACCAATGAGGACCACCAATTTTGGATGTATTTGAAAATGATGAGGCTCTCTTGGAATTCATGGGATTGTGGGATACTATACCATGTGGAGATCGCAAAGCTAGGTTTGACATCATACTAGACACACACACCTACTATGGGGAGACAATTGAATCCCTCAGTTGTAAAAGTGAAAATTTGAGAATAATCTCTAGGTATTTGAGCAAAAACCAGACTGTGGCATTCTCTAACCCAAAAATAGTAAAAATAAAGGACACATCCAATGGTGAAAACCTCTTTGAGGTGCTAGAGGATGAGGGATTCAATCTTCCCCTTAGTTCTATTCATCAAGACAAGTCAACAGTCTTAGTCGAGAAGTGCAATCCGGTCAACCTAAGAATAGAAGAAATGCCACATATAACCTTCGATGGAGAATCACTCTTGATAGAAGAAAAAGAACTCCTAGCTATGTTCCTAAGGGAAAGAAAGGTAAAATTTTTATGGACCTATGTTGACATTCATGGCCTTGATCTAGAAGTTGTGGTTCACCACCTAGCTATATATCCTGAAGTAAAGCTAGTAAGACAAAAGTTAAGAAAGATGCATCCCCAAATAGCATTATTGGTAAAGATGGAATTACAGAAGCTCCTTGATGTTGGTTTCATATGGCCAATTGATTATCTAGAATGGGTTTCAAATCTTGTACTTGTTTCAAATCCCACTGGGGGCATCCGCATCTGCACTGACTTCAGATATTTGAACAAAGCATGTCCCAAGGATGATTTCCCTCTCCCAAACATAGATATGATTGTGGATATGATGGCAGGACATGAAATGCTATCACTAATGGATGGATTCTCAGGGTAAAATAAGATCATGATAGCTAAGGAAGATCAACACAAAATGGATTTCACTTGTCCATGGGGGACATATTGCTCGAACATGATGCCATTTGGGTTGAAAAATGCAGGAGCTACCTATCAAAGGGCCATGACACTAATATTTCATGATATGTTCCACAAAATTGTGGAAGATTACATGGATGACATATTGGACAAGTCAAAGAAATGTCAAGATCACATAGTGGCATTAAGCTCCATCTTCGACAGACTAAAAGAATACAAGGTCAGGCTCAATCCAAAAAAGTTACTAGGATACATTGTATCTATGAGAGGAATTGAGATAGAACCCATCAAAGTCAAAGAAATACTTGAAATGGAGGCATTGAGGACATTGAAGAAATTAAGGGGTTTGCAGGGAAGACTCCAATCCATTTTTTAGTTCATAGCGCAACTAGCAGAAAAGGCTATCACATATTCTTGTCTACTCCACAAGCGGGTAGCATACAAATGGGATGAGAAGTGTGATCAGGCGTTCAACAAAATCAAGGAGTACTTACTCACATCGCTAGTACTCATGCCACCAATTCCAGACAAGCCCTTGATCTTGTATATATTAGTAACAACAACAGCTCTTGGCACCCTCTTGGAACAACATGATGAAAATGGGAAAGATAGAGCTATTTACTACATCCGCACAACCATGGTAGGGCATGATTTGAATTACACATCCATTGAGAAAGCTTGCTTAGCAATGGTGTTCGCAACACAAAAATTTAGACACTATATGTTGGAACACCAGATAAAACTCATTGCAAAGATAGACCCTCTCAAGTATCTACTTTCTAAAGAAATGCTCACAGGGCGAAAAACTAAATGGGTTATGATCTTGATGGAACACGACATTAAGCATGTACAACAAAAGGCCATTAAAGGACAAGCAATTGTAGATAATCTAGTAGAAGCATTGATATATTCAGAGAATCCACTCATATCAGAATTCCCTAATGAGTCCATCTTTAATGTAAGCATAGCAAATCACTGGAAAATGTAATTTGATGGATCTTACACACAACATGGGTCAGGAGTGAGAGTCTTCTTCATTACACCACAAGGAGATTGCATACCTAAATCATATAAGTTGTCATTTCCTTGCACAAATAACATTACAAAATATGAGGCTCTTGTCATAGGGATCAAAATAGAAGTGCAATGGTAGATCATGGAACTCAAGGTCTATGGAGATTCATAGCTTATCATCATCCAGGTCAATGATGAGTATCAAACGAAGGAAGACAAAATGACCCCATACAAGAAACTGGTGGAAAGCCTCAAAGAGTTCTTCATTGATATCACATTTGAGCAGATACCAAGAGCAAATAATAGAGCAGTGGATGCTATGGCAACAATTGGATTGCTATTGGATATCCTACGCACCATCCCAAAGCAAAAATTACTTGTAGAGAAACTTCTCGTACCAACATTCGAGGTACCAGAGTCTAAATTTGTGTGTGAAATCGTTGGTCTCGATGATCCTTGGTATCATTATATATACACCTACTTGAGAATAGGAGTCCTCCCCACTAATATATCCCCAAACCTTAAGAGAACATTTGTCAAAAATTCATCTCGCTTTGTTATCTTAGGAGACACCTTATATTGTAGGAGCATTGAAGGAACCCTTTTATGATACCTAAATGCTGAGGAAGTTTTGACTACTTTAACCGAGGTACACAATGGCATTTGTGGGTCACAGTCGAGTGGTATTACCTTGGCTAATAAATTGTTGAGAACTGGGTACTATTGGCCTACAATGGACAGGGAAGCTCACGACTATGTTTGAAGGTGTTTGTAATGTCAGCAACATGGAGATCTCATCCATGTACCAGCTCAGGGGCTTCACCCAATCATTACACCTTGGCCCTTTTCACAATCGGGGCTCGATCTCGTTGGTAAAATCACCCCCACCTCATCCAGTGAACATAAGTTCATCATCACCGCCACAAAGTACTTCACCAAGTGGGTAGAAGCCATTCCCATGACCTATATCATAGAAAAGTAGATATCCAAGTTCATCCTAAACTACCTAATTTGCTACTTATACGGTGTCCCTCAAGGTGTCAGAAACCAAGATGTTTGAGACCTATGCCAAAAGTTCAATATCCAACATCACTTTTCACCCCATACTACCCCCAAGGAAAGGACCAAGCTGAGGCTACAAATAAGACCATATTGAAAATCCTAAAGAAGACAATCAATGGTATTGGTCATGACTGGCACCTGTAGCTAAATCCTGCCTTATAAGCCTACCGAACAAGTATTCACACACCAACAGGTGCAACCCCACTCTCCCTAGTCTACGGATCAGAAGCCATCCTTCCCATTGAGATGGAGCTCCCATCCTTAAGGATATCATTACAAAATCTCATTACAGATGAAGAATATTGGGTATCGTGGTTCAACGAGCTGGTATTACTGGATGAGCGGCGCATGGATGCCTTAAACCATTTGCAAGTCTACCAAAACTGTCTCAAGCAGAGCTACAATAGGAAGATCAGGAGTCAGACCTTTTAAGTCATAGAGCTTGTGTTGAATGACAATTAGAAAAAATGTACCAAATTCAAATAGCAAGGGCAAGTTTGAACCCAATTGGTTGGGACCCTTCATCATCACAACAAGCTACAAGTCAAGGGCCTATCAGCTATCAATTCCCAAAGGAGAACCTCTGCAGGAGCCTATGAATAGCTCCCATCTTAAAAAAATTATGCCTAATCTTACAAGGTATAAATCCAAAAATACAAAAAAATATAAAAAATATAAAAAATCCAAAAAAAATTAGAAAAAGGATTAAAAGCAGTAAAGAGAAAAATCATCCTCTAATGAAAACTAGCTCAGTGGCAGTTTGGGAAAGTACCTTGGTGAAAACCTAGCAAACAAGTGCCTTGTGTAAATAAGAACTCTCCATCCACCATGATCCCTACGGCTCGTTCAACTCATCCATCCATCACACTTCTGTATCTCCATTCACCACCTATCCACATCTGCATCATAGCTTGATCCTGTGTTTGTATCATGATCCCTCTTAGTACTACTCGGCCCATCCCTAATGTTAGTTTGTCCTGCCTATATCAGAGTAGTCTATTGCATCATTTTGGGGGCATGTTACTATACCTGCATTGGATCAGATTCATGTATATTCTTGCAATCTTCCTAAAAATCCAAAAATCGAAAAACATTTAGAAAATCAAAAAATCAAAAAACATGTCAAAATCCCAAAACAGGTCAAAAAATTAGTCAAAAAAGTAAAAAATGGGGTCGTCTAGTCGAACTAAGGGTCTTTGAGCTCTTAACGTAGGAAAGGTTGATCTTTGATCATCCCTCAAGACACTTAGGTTAGTCCTTTAAGATTTTGTCATAATAAGTTGGCAATCCATTTGTTCATATTCTCATCAATAGTCGAGTTTGTGTCAGTCAAACTATGTGGTATTTGCATGTATAATGTAGGAAAGGCTAATATTTGATCACCCCTGAGGCCCCTAGGATAGGTCTTTAGGTTAGGTTCTTGGTAAAAAATTTAGAAAACACCAAAAACATTATAAAATTGGGAAATCAAAACATTTGTAAAACATCTCGAAAATGCCAAAAAAAAAGCCTCAAAACATTTCAAAGCTTCAAAAACATCCAAATATTTGAAAAAAATCCACCCATTCCATCTCACATTCACTTGAAATAAATACCCTCTCACAATAAATCAATCGTCACCCTCAACCTTTGGTGAAACAGTCAGAAATGAGTCTAGCAGGTTAAAAGTGAAAATTCAAATGTCAAGGTCTCAAGTCTAGGTCAATAGGTAAACAAGTTGGTCAACTCTTGGTACTAATAGCTTATCATCCAATCAATCCCAAAATAATCTGATAACATCATGTCCTAGAATGCATCCTTCCTACAATGGACATCAACATTAGACATCACTGTAGTATTAGTCTTGGCTAGCGATATGTAGAACATTCGCTTGTTTGCTTACTTGATCTTTGTCTTTTGGCTTATCTGATTGCACTCATTTCGATGACCTCTCAATGATGTCCAAACAAAGGGATTTAGAGAGAAAGGAATGGGGAAAAAATCATTATATTTTTATCTATTGTGTTTGTTGGATGTTCTTGTAGTATAACCTTGGTCATGCCTACTTTGTTTGGTCTGTAGGGAGGGTGTTTTAGGTGTCTTGTTGACCACATAGGAAGGATCCCCTTTCTATGTTTTGGTTTGAGATGTTTGTAATATTTGAACAACATTTTAAATGAGGTTATGTATGTCAGGTGTGAATAGGAGTACTCCTATCTAATTGTTGAGTCAAATTCCATCACACTAGGTGCAATGCCATCCTGGTTCATTATACCTTGATGCATCATGCCTACATGTCTTATCAAACATAAGGTAAGTAAGTCGTTTTAAAAACCCAATTCCTAATAAGCAATGTATCATCATCTCTAATAAAGTCTCATAGATCATGGACTTGTTGGATCCTCTTGTCATCATCGCATTTGTTCTTTCTCCTCTCCACGCTAACATGGTACCATGATAGTTAATCAAAAACATCACATTCATCTTGCATCCACCAAATAGTCAGCATGTTGCATATCATCCATATCATATCATATATGAAACACTGATCATCTCACATGCATTGCACTTTATCATTTCATAATATAGATTGGTTATTCTAAGCATCTCATGAATCATACATTTGCATCCATTGCATAATCATCAAAACATCATCATATCATCCATATATGCACCATCATATCATACGTGAAAAAGATATTGAAAAATAAAAGTGCACGTCATAATATCCCATACATCTCATGATCATAACATATAACATCATATAGATTTGTTAGTCTAAGCATATTAAAATCATTTGCATATCATAAAAATTTGCATCCATACTCCATACATCATCATCATAAAAGTGCATAGAAGAGATATTGAAAAAGAAATGCATCCATGACATCCATAAGCATCTGCATTACATCACATCATATACAATCATATCATATCACATAACATCACATTGCATATACATCCATCCATAATGAATAAATAAAATAGGACACATCACATAATGAATCAATCATATCATATATATATCAAAGTGTAACTGTCATAGTACAAAATCAAGATCATGTATGTGTATCAATCAATGTATACAATGCCCACGGGGCTATAAAAAATGGAGCCTGTGGGTCTCAAAAAGAATATTGCCGATCAAAACTATGTGAGCTAGTCTTGGTGGCTACTCCCCTCACCTGCCTGTCTCTCAACCTTGTTGTCTATCTACCTCATACCAGTTTGTTGTGAGTACTCTGGTACCTAAACTGCTGAGGGTACAACCTATCAGTAGTTGAGCCTATAATACTCTGCCTCCCGCACTACCTCTCGATACATCCACATCGAGACTTTCCTACCCTGTGAGGAGGTTGTCATACTCTCTAGATATTTCCACTTGCTGACCTCTTGGGCTAGCTACAGCTCTATCGCCTGCCTCTACTGGCACTCATGATCTTGCTTTGTTGTAAGGGCTTGGACTTGCTACCTGGCCTGGTCCCTCTCTGCTAGAGTTGCCTACAACTGCCCCTGTAAGCCTTGTATTTGCCCCTAGAGCTGTTGGATTTGAGTGTTGCATGGATTAGGATGTGGTGGTTGAGGTGGCTATGGTGGTGGTTGTTGATCTCTCAGTGGTGGTTGTTGGTCCCTTAGCGGTGATTGTTGGTCTCTCTGACCTTAGTCTAGCTAGTGTGGAGGTGGCCCACCTCCTCCACCACCTCCTCCTCCTCCTGTTGGAACCTAACCCCTCCTGGCTTCCCTACCTCAGGGTCTCCGCCATGGAAGTGCTACCCCTGGAACTGTCAATCAAACTAGAGGTTGGAACTAGTCGTCGTAGGAACGTGTGGTGCCTGGATCCACCTATCTGTAATCATAGGTCCATGGCCTAACAACCAATTGTTTGAAAGAATCAACCGCATTTGACACCAGGATTGTCCGACCCCAGGTGGTCTCTCTAGATGTCTAAGAAAAAATAGCCATGTATTGATCATTCGACCTATCCTAGATGTCCCTGAACTATCAGGCTACCCTATTTGGTAGGTAATGCTTGATGATGGTATGCTCGCGCCCTACATCAGTCTATCTTGTCTGGCATAAAATAACTATTGTACGTCATCGTACCAGGCTGGCATCTGCAACCAAGGTCTCCAAGTGAACGTTGGCATCTCGTCCAAAACCCTCTGCTAGTGAGGAAGACCTACCTATCCTGTATGCCTGAAAGTGAGGCCACCCTTGTACCTCCAAACTGTTGGGTCATCGAGCTCGATGTCGACCATTGTAACCCTCGATCGAAGCATGATTATATGCTCCCAGACCAAGATGTGTAGTAATGTGATGCCAACATCAATCGCTCTGCTATCACAATAGACAAACTCATGAAGATCATGATATATGACCAACATCAATGGTCCCCAAGTAAAAAGTGTCCTCTTGACGAGCATCCACTCCCAAGCCAAACCCATCCTGGACTGAAATATTGACCTCGCCAATCTAGAGCTACTAGTCTTGATATGATCACAACAACAATCAGTCGGAAGGTCAATAGCTGACCTCTATAATACTCAAGATCAATCTGACCCTCGGTAAATATGATCTCATTTTTCCCCATGATCTCGTAGCATGCATTGGTTCTGACATCCATGTCATATATGACTCGCTTGTTGTGGATGGGCAATCACAAGATGCGCCAGACATCCTCTAGTGTGACAGTCACCTTGCTAGTAGGAAGATGAAATGATGAGGTCTCACTATGCCACCTCTCTGCCAATGCTGTCATAATAGCTAGGTGGGTCCTCACAGTGGTCATGTAAGCAACATACCAAAGGCATATCGTGCCAAGGTGCTCTTCTAGTAACTCATGTAATCCTCTTAGTCTGCTCAACATCAAGGGTCGATGCTCATGTGAATGCACAGGCTCTCTGTCCTCCTACACCCATGAAGCCACAACATCAAGTTTCGTAAAAAGACTGGACCCCATTTGAATTTTTCAACACCGAAACAACAAATGTGTTGCTATTTGCAAAGGCGTCACTCTTTGAAAACTCTAAACAATGATGCTAGAACCCCCAAAGTGTAAACCAAGATGCAGTGTCATTGTTTGCATGCGTAGACTTGTTTGACCTAAAACCCTACTAACCTAACTGAAGCGCGACATCACTATATGCATTGGCATTGCCCTTTGACTTTGGACCCCTAAACCTAAACTGCGATAGGGCATCACAAGTCATAGTAGCGACATGATTTGAAGCTTAGCGTCACCGATTGTACACTTTTAGTGTCACTACATAGCAACATTGGACAAGTTTGACCTTTTAAACATAATAAATGTGCACAAAAATAAAAATTAAAGGTGGGGTTAGGATAACATACCGGTGGTTTTGCACTTGGAGGTCTCTGGTAGACTCGAACTCACTCATAAATGTGTTGGGGAAGCACTCTTTGCGCCATTTTGCACGAGGGTTAGAGCTCAAAATGAAGCAATTCTCAAAGTTTGAATGTGAAAATGAATTGAAAGTGACCCCTCGAAAGCTATTTAAGCATGAAAATTAGGGTTTTTTGACCCGTTTTATTCTTTGAATCAACACAACAAGTACATTCCTTCAAAGAGGGGCAAAATGTAGAAATGTAAATTATACTAATTGATCTCACACACTCGATCCTAATTTACTAACATCAGTTCTCTCTGAATCATCTCTCTACTAACCATTTAATTGAATAATCTTTATTTGATTAAATTCATCATTATCTTTTAATTAAATAAATGATTTTATTTGATTAGTCCTAATGTCCCTCTTTTAATTAAATAAATCATTTTATTTAATTAAGTTCTAAAGTCATCTTCCTTTAATTAAATAAATTAACCTTTATTTTATTAAATCTAACATCATCATCCCTTTTAATTAAATAAATCAAACTTTATTTAATTAAGTCTAATGTCCATTATTCCTCTCATTTTGATTTAAATAAATCCAAAAATCTAAGTCAAATGTCAAATCAAACTAATCTCCATCTAAGTTAATCAAATCCTCTAGATTTTGCAACATGCACAAGTAAATCAATTTAATTGATTTATAAATTCTTCTATTTTCATTCAAAAGGGGATCTCATTGGAATATTCTCTCCATTTGAAATATCCCTCCTAAAAATACTTGTCCTCCAACATGACATTTATAACTCTTACAAGTCCTTTTTCTTGAGCCAAGTGGCATTAACTCCTCTTCCACGTCTTCCTCTACAAGCCATCTTTTGAATTTCAAATTTCCACCTAATTGCTTTTATTTGCACATTGATCAAAATGTGCTCCACCTCTCTTCAATAGCATGTTGACAAGTGGCACTTTGTTATTGGTTCATATTTAGTCCCACATTGTTTTGCATTCCTCCATCCTTCATTCCTATAAATGGAGGACTCTTCTATTGATTTTGGAGACACAACTTGAGGCAAGATTACTCTCCACATATTTGAAGCAAAGTTCATCCATTTTCATCGAAGTTATCATAGCATTTCACCACCACAACTAGGTTATTGAGAATTTTCATAAAGGATCAATCATTTATCATCAAAGCTTGCAAGGAATTGGGAAAGGCCTACTTTCCACATTAAAGTGGCACAAATTCCCCCATGGGATGTTGGTTTGAATGTTTTGGATAAGATTACTTAGTTGTCATAGATTTTATTTGATATTCTCTCTTGTTTTCTTGTTCATTTCATTTCAATGAATTGCATGGAGAATGATTGTTTTAGATGTGTTTGATGGCTAAAATTGTGTTTTTTGTCTATGTTTAAGCAAGTCTAAAGCTACCATTCATAGTTCCAACAAAGAACATGCAAACAAGAAGATAAAATCTCTCCACCCAACCAATATGGTATTATTAGGCCATATCATGCCTTAGTCATCCTTTGAGCTAGAAGAACCATCAAGAACTTGATTCAAACAAAAGTATGCAAGTATGAGAAGAGAGTGAAGAAGAACAAAATGGATACACATATACACAAACATAGCATAAAGGGATTGGTCTCAATCCCAACCCATAACCAAAATGAGGGCACTCTTACCTCTCAAATCACATACACACCATAAGATAAACACAATATCATTAAATTTATAAAAGATACATCATTTCCTCATGCACAACACCCACACAGGTATGTGCACCAATCTATGACACAAAAAAGATTCCACTTTTGTTTTTTTACCCAAAATGACCATATGGAAAGTTCCAAATTTGGTGCATCCCAAATGGATCGATTGATTGAGCCTAAGGCTCGATATTTCAAAATGCAATCAATTTGGCGAGCACCAAATGAAATGCATCATTTTTTGAGTTCCAAATTTGGTGCTCGCCAAATGTGAATGCTGATTTCTTAGAATGCATTTTGTTGAAGTGTTTTTTTTCTGTCTTTTTATTTCTTTGCTAGAGAAACTATATACATGAAATAAAAATTTACATATGGACATTTAATTTCTTATAGTTTTAGTTATATTTCATGTATATAGTTTCAAGATGTTTCAGAGTGGTTTTAGATCTCTTGGAGTTATACAAATTCTAGGTTTTGGAAGATCTTATAATTTTTTAGAAAGTCAAATTTCAATAATCAAGAGATCAAATCTTTGTAATCAGCAAGTTGTATCATCTTTCTCTCTCTCTCTCTCTATCTTGCTCATTGTTTATCTCTTATACTCAAGACCTCTCTCTCACTATCTTCATTCCTTTATCTAACTCTCTCTCCCTTGAGCTCTCTCTCTCACTCTCTCTCTCCCCCTCTCCCCCTCTCCTCACTCCCTCCCCCTCCCCCCCCTCTCTCTATTTAAAAGTAGATAGAGAGAGAGAGAGAAGTAGAGAGAGGAGGGAGCGAGGGAGGGAGAGAGAAAGAGGTATAGAGTGATAGGTAGGTAGACAGAAGTAGAGAGGAAAGGAGAGATTAAGGGAGAGGTAGGTATGGAGAGAGAGAGAGATGAGAAATAGAGGTAAGTAGAGATGATGGGGGATAGAGAGAAGTAGAGAGGGAAGGAGAGGTAGGGAGGGAGGGAGAGAGCTGAGAGAGAGAGGAGGGAGAGATGGATAGATAGGGAAGGAGAGGTGAGATAGAGAGTAAGAGAGTAGAGAGGGAAAGGGTGAGAGAGAGAGAGAAAGAGGTATATAGGGATAGGTTAGATAGAGAGAAGTAGAGAGAAAAGGTTGGTGGAAGGAAGAGAGGGAGAGGAGGGAGGGTGGGAGATAGAGGGGAGGGATGGAGGGAGAGGTAAAGAGGGATGGTTGAGAAAGATTGAAGGAGAGAGAGAGAGAGGTAGATATAGAGAGGGAGAGGAGAGATAGAAATGGGGGGAGGTAGAGAGAGAGGAGAGATAGGAAGAGGTGGGAGGGAGGTAGAGAGAGAGTGGAGGAAGGTGGAGAGATTGAGAAAGGGGGGAGAGAGAAAGAGGTATATAGGGATAGGTAGGTAGAGAGAATTAGAGAGGGAAGAAGAGATGGAGGGAGAAGTAGGGATGGAGAGAGAGGTGAGATAAAGAGAAACAGAGAGAGAGGTAGAGAGAGGGAGGGGAAGATAGAGAGAAGTAGAGAGGAAAGGAGAGATGGTGGGAGAGTTAGGGATGGAGGGAGAGGTGAAGAGAGATAAAAAGAGAGAGGTAGGTAGAGAGAGGGAGGGGGAGCTAGAGAGAAGTGAAGAGGGAAGGAGAGGTAGGGAGGGAGGGAGAGAGGTGAGATAATTAAAGATAGGGGAGGGAGGGAGTGATAGGTAGGGACAGATATGTGAGATAGAGAAAAGGAGACTAGAGAGAGAAAGAGGGAGGGAAAAGTGAGAGAGATGTGATAGAGATTAGAGAGATTGAGAGAGGGAGGGAGAGAGAAAGAGGTATATAGGGATAGGTTAGATAGAGAGAAGTAAAAAGCAAAGGTTGTTGGAAGGAAGAGAGAGAGATATCACCTCTCTCTCTCTCTCCCTACCTATCCCTCCCTCCTCTCTCTCCCTTCCCCTTTTTCTCTCACTCTCTCCTCTCTCTCTCTCACATTTCCCTCCCTCCATCCATCTCTAATTTTCTATATCTCCCCATCTCTCTTTGTCTATCTCTCTCCTAATTCCCCTACTCTCTCTCTCCCCCTCTTTATCTCTCACTCTGTCCTCCCCCCCTCAATCTCTCTCTCTCTCTTGCTCCCTCACTCCTTTCGTTTCTACGCTATTTCTATCTTAGCTCTCTCTCTCCCTACCTCTCCCTCCATCCTCTCTCTCACTCTCTCCTTCCCTCTCTCAATATCTCCCCCTCTCTCTCTGGGGTGATCTCACAATACTAGTTTACAATTTTTGGTCAAATTAGACACTAAACTATTTTTTTCTAACTAAATATTCACTTTTGGGCACCTATAGCGACTAAACTGTGAGGAATTTGAAGATGATGCAAACTAGTGATTTGTGACATTTTGTCTATAGATTCTAATTTTTTTTTTCAATTTTTTTGGAATCAGATTGCACATATTTTTCCATCTCCTTCGAAAACTATTTTTTATCAGTAAACACCATTTTTAAGGAGTGATCTTCACCGTATACAACATAACTTTTTTCTATGAAGGATAAAATTCTATTTTTTTCAAATTTAGATTTATAACTACAATATCTAACTAGTTCATTTGGTTTCATAGTGTTTTATTGAATATTTTTTCCTTAATCAAATTTCGAATTCAAACCAATCATAATTCAGACATAGGTAGACCGTATACACCATAACTTTTTTTGTATGTATCTAAATTCAATTTTTTTTACTGGATCAAGGACATCAATACCTAGCCTAAACATATTTTTTAGAATTTTATTTTGATAATTTGCTATTTTTCCACTTGTGCAGAACAAAGAGCTTGATTTTCAGTGAAAAATCTATGTTTAATCAAACTAAAAAACAAATACATAATAAAACCAAAACATATTAAAATTATATTTGATGGATAGCTCATTCTGAGGACTACCATCATCTAATTGGGTCTATGAAGTCTCCTCCATTTTCTTCCTCAACTCGAGCTTTGAAGGGAAAAATTCTATAGAAATTTGGTGCCAGAGTGGGAGAAGGTGGGGAGAAGGGGGGAAAAGGGGGGTTTGAATGAACCCAGGTTCGAGCGACCCCCCCTTGGAGGTTCGATCAAACCCCCTATTGTAGTCAATTTTCCATTGTCTTCGTCATAAAAAAATGCAAAAAAGTGAGTCCCATCATTTAATATGGTTTGCTCAAACCAGGGTCCATTCAAACACCCCAATTCATGAGAACCCCTAAAAAGCAAAAAAAAAAAACATAGGAGCATTTTTGCAATTTTCCTTCCTCACTAGAATTGTAAACCAGTTTTGTGGGTTTAC